>WOXC01012321.1:0-402206 GCA_011680675.1 Gymnobelideus leadbeateri | reverse complement strand
CGGAAAGGAAGGACAAACAGCAACAGAATAGTCATCATGGACAGAGACAGTTGGGAAATAAAAGCTTCATCGAGGAAGCAGAACTTTAGTTGAGCCTTGAAATTATGTCAAATTGCCCAGGGTCACACAGCTAATAAACGTCTGAGGCAGGATTTGAGACCAGGTCTTCCTCATTCCAAGCCCAACATTCTATCCTCCATACCATGTTTGTCCTTGCCCTCGCTAACACATGGTGCCCAGAATTGACCATAGTAATAAAGATGTGGACTCATAAGAGCAGACTATAGTGACATTGTTCTATTAGTCATGGTTAAGTGTGTTCTCTCTTCCATTAGACTGTGAGCTCTTTGAGAGCAGGGAGTGCTTTTTACCTTTCTTTGCATATCCAGCACTTAGTACAGTTACTGGTAAACAGCAAGTGCTTAACAAATGCTTAATGACTAACTGGGTCTGGCCATTCAGTGAATCCTGAAATGATCTGTGTTATCATTAGCCCATATTAGAATTAGAAATTCTAGTCTTTTAGAAAAGACTAACTTGTAGAAACATATAGAGATTTTACTCTATATAAATAAGAGTAATCCAGCTTCCAGTCTCATTGCTACTGTCTCATCATTCTCTCACATGGATGGTAGTGCTTGAATTGATTGGTGTGGAGAAGGCTGTTGAAAAAACAGAAACTCTAGAGGCCAAAAGGAACATGTCTCTCAATCTAGAAGTACCCACCAAAGGGACCTTGGCATCATTCTGTTCCTTCTACTCACTTTCTTCTGAGAGCCAGATGGTTCTAAGTCAAACCTACAACAAACCTGCTAGAATATATGTGAATTATGAGTCATGTTTTCCTTTCAGTTTTAGTGGATTTGTTGTTTAGCTATGTCTGACTCTTTGTGATCCCATTTGGGGTTTTCTTGGCAAAGATACTGGAGTGATTTGCCATTTCCTTCTCCAGCTCATTTTACAAATGAGGAAACTGAAGCAAACAGGGTTAAGTGACTTGGCCAGGGTCACACAGTTAACAAGTATCTGAGGCTAGATTTGAACTCATGAAGATTAGTCTTCCTGATTCTGGGCCTGCTACTCTATCCACTGTGCCACCTACCTGCCTCCTTTAGTGGCATAGGGGTAATGTTTAACACATAACTATTCTCATTAGAGAACGTGTTGCTAAATGTTGGGGAGTGAATGGGAGAGATAGATCACCTTTTTATCCCTAGGAGTTAGTCCTAGAAACATAGAAAAATTGTCTGTGTGGGTATCATAAAACCTTGTCTCATACCTTGCTGAAATCCAGATTTGCTTTGTCTATGGCATTTCTTGATTTAACAATATAAAACCCTGTTCTCAAAAGAAAATTATATTAGAAAGCTATAGTCTATTCTTGATGAAACCATGTTGGCTCTTAGTGACTCCAGGTCCCTTTATAAATGCCTACAAATCATCTATTTGATGGTGTGTCAGAATTTGGCAATAATCAAAGTCAAGTTCACTGACATATAGTTTGAATAAGTTATCTTAGCCTCTTTGAAAATCAGGACAACATTTGACTATCTTTACCTTTGGCAGTTTTTTTGTTCTCCTCAACATTTCAGAGATCAGTGACTGTGGCCCAGCAATCATATTCATCAATTTTTTTAATACTCTAGTGTCTATAGTTTGTCTGGGCCTGCTGACTTGAACTTATTTCCGGCAGCTAGTTTCTCTTTTAACCTCTTAATTATGTTGGAGTTCAAGTCCCTCCTAATCATTTTTTGTTTTACCCTCTTGCTCGGGAGATTCTCCTTATTAGAGAAAGCAGAGGAAAAAGAATTAAATAATTCTGCTTTTTCTCTCACTGATTCTCCTCATTCAGCCTAAACCAAGCAGCAATCTTCTGCCTTCTTTGGCCTTTTGTACTCCTAAGTTGTCTCCCTTTGCTTCTATCTCCTGGACACATCTTTAGGTTGGTAAATGAGCTCCATGTGCAGGCACATAGGTCTATTTATAGTAGTACCCGCTTTGTGTTTGTTATCTTGTCAGAATTTTATTCCTATTCTTCTTGGATTGACAATTCTTGTAGTATTTTAGGCCATCAGATCCTACTGATACTTCCTCACTACTCCTAAAAATCTGCTTTTCCTAAATCTAAACTGAATGTTAGACTATGGACACTTTCCCCTTTCTATCTATCACAAACTCTACAGTGGTGTGCCTATTTCCTTTTCAAGGTTTTTACCATTTTAACTTGTCAAAAGTTCCTCATTGTTGGTCAGAATTGCATTCAAAATAGCAGTTCCTTTTGAAGTTTCCATTGTCTTGAAGAATGAAATGATTACTAAACTTGTAAATGATTATCCTTCCTAAAAGTCAAGAATACCAGAGTTCAAATCCTACCTCAGACACTTACTAACTGTGTGACCCTGGGCAAGTCACTTAACTTCTCCCTGTCTCAGTTTCCCCATCTACAAAATGAGAATAGCAATAACACCTACTTGGTAGGGTTGTTGTGAGGATTAAATGAGTTAACTTGTGTAAAGGGCTTGGCACACCTTTAAAATAGTACATAAATGCTAGCTATGGTTACTGTTATTTTTCATAAAAAAGGTAAAGCAGACACTGATCCATACATTTACCAGTCCTTCTTGTTGCTGTTTTTACCGACATCTGTCCAATGACCCCTTCCCTTTCTACCTTGCTGATGCATTCTCCATATCACACCCACTAGTGATAGGTATACCTCAAGATTCTGTTTTGAGGTCTCTTTTCTCTTCTCCATGTTTTCTCTTGGTAATGTTATAAGCTCCCATGGGTTTGATTACCATCTGATGGCAGATGACTCCCAGACCTATAGAATCAAGCTTAACTTTTCTCTGGAGAGCAGGGACTTCTGACTTTGTATTCCCAGAACTTAGTACAGTGCCTGGCACATAATAAGCACTTAATAAATCCTTATTGATTGATACTTATACATTTTTGTCATTTAAGTCATGATTTTAAAAATCAGTCAGTTGAGATATTTTTCATGAGCCAATTTATGTTTAGCACTTCCTAGACACTTTGGGGGTGAGGTGGGGAAGGCACAGGGCCTGGGGAATAGAAGTACATATAGTTTTAACTCTCAAGTAATTGCTCATTTAGGTAGGAAGACAAGATTAGTGTCCATGAGACAATAGTAAAGAGGATTAGTGGAAACGACAGTGCTAACTTGTATGCTAAGTTCTAAAGGAATTTCATACTCCACTGGAAGCAAATGTTGATTTCCCATCTCTCCTCCATAACATCACCTACTTCTCTCTTCCTCTCTTTCTCCTCAAACTAACCTCCCCTACCCAGGATTCTGGCCACCTGCCCCATCTCTCTTTTCTTTTCTCCTTATTCATCCCTAGAGTAGCAACTGTCCAGTGGCCTGAAAGGGAGAGATGGGAAGGGAAAGGAGAGGCTTTTATTATGTACCCTCCCTGAGAATATTTTAAGGCTGCCCTGGGACTAGTAATTCTTTGCTCACATTTCCTCACTGCCTGTGGGTTTTCCTTTGCTACAA
Source organism: Gymnobelideus leadbeateri (assembly GCA_011680675.1). Taxonomy (NCBI): domain Eukaryota; kingdom Metazoa; phylum Chordata; class Mammalia; order Diprotodontia; family Petauridae; genus Gymnobelideus; species Gymnobelideus leadbeateri. The sequence goes on along the minus strand of WOXC01012321.1, from coordinate 398,686 downwards.
AAACAGCACTTAGTGGCCAGCTGAAGGGTACATTTCTCTGAATTGTGTTGGTTCATGCAATAGCCAAGTCAGCTAAACACTGAGATTTGTTTTTCTCCCTGGGGATGCTCTGGGTTTTTCTTGGTTTCTATCTTTTATAGAAAATGCTGGCCTCACAGTTCCTGTTATAGGAAATTTGTCTTAGGGCCATCCCCACAGACAAGAAGAGAAAGTTTGCCTTCAGTGTACCCTGGCATACTCTTTCAAAAAATTTTTCTTGGGGGCAGCTAGGTGGTACAGTGAGTAGAGCATCAGCCCTGGAGTCAGGAGGACCTGGGTTCAAATCTGGCCTCAGACACTTAACACAAAAACTAGCCTCATGACCTTGGGCAAGTCACTTAACCCCAGTTGCCCTCCAAAAAGCAAAAAAAAAAAAAGATAAAAAATTTAAGAAGAAAAGAAAAGAAAAGAAAAAGAAATATATTATAAACTTAAATACAAAATAAGAAGAGAAAAAACATCATATACACAGCAGAATATAAGTGAGGATTCAAAATATATAGCAACAAATTTCCATTTCAAGAAAGCCCATGTGATAAATACTACATATTGTGTTGAGAGTTGTCCATATTTCTCTTGGTTATTGTATATCAAATCTTCTATCAAGTTCAGGTTTTGTTGTTGTTGTTTTTAAACAAAATCATGAAAGTCTAACAGTTCAATGTCCATTTTTTTCTGTCAGTATTATGCTTAACTGGGTATGATATTTTCATTCAGAACTTCAGTTCTTTTGCCCTTCAATATATAGTGTTCTGAGACCTGTAGTGTAATTGGGTGACATTGAATAAAAATAAGGGGGTGGGGGAAGCATAAGGAAACAAGAAAGAAAATAAAATTTTGAAAAACCATTCATACGTGTTTTATTTGTTGTGCAACAGAGTCATAGTGGTTACATTATTTTTCAAATAAACACACAAAATGCAAGTGATAACCGATCAGTGGTCAAATCTGCTGACAGGTAGTACAAGCAAGTACTGGCAGGCAAGCATGTTGTATATTGTTGGGAAGTCCAGCATATATTGTCAGGAACATGTGTGTGTAATACAATACTATACCATTACTTGACACAATATTATGCCATCAAAATTTCAGTGCAGGAAAAAACAACAAATATACAGTAAATTATTAAATTTAAGATGCATCATTCTTTTAAAAACATTTTATATTTTTTAAATGATGCAAATTAAAAAAAAACTCATGAAAGGGTTAAAGAAAGTAGATTTTTGGAGGGGGGCACTGAATGATATTTTTTTTTTTTTTATTGAAAAGGGGACAGTAGGCCAAATAAATTTGGGAGCCTCTGGTCTAAACAATTTCCTTTAGATCTTTGTCTTCTGGCAAGATGGTCTAGGGGCTAACCTCCTCATCAGTGATCATCCTGTTAGAAGAAGAAATTCTCTCTCTTCCAGGATGTTCTCCTCCAGAAACCAATTAGTTCTGAACAAAGGATCTTGTATTTTTAGTCTTTTCTCACTCACAAAGTTGCCTCCACATCTGGACTTTTCCATCTCAAGATCACTGTGAGATCACCTATAGTCAGGAAAGAACTAAAACAAAACATCAGTTAACAGCCCAAGACCATGACTTAGATGAGTCTAAGCCCAGACAAACATGTTAGCAGCCGTGTTCAAAGTTGGACATTTCCACCAGAGTTGGGGAAGGGCACCAGCTCTGACACTTTGAAGGAGAAGCTCAAGGATTACTACCATGCTAAGCAGAGGGGAAGAGAAGAGAGCAGCAGATAACAGCCTTTTAAAGATACATTGAGTCATCAGCCCTCTCTGATCAGTGATCAATAAGGAGATTCGCTTTGTCAACTCAAAGCTCAAGGCCCTTCAGCATTTCATCACATGTGTTCCTGGGAGTTTCCAGGAAAACTTTCGTTAAATTCTCCCTGGGATGTGTTTCCTGTTATAAGACCATGACTTTAGGGCTGGAATGGACCTTCAAGGTCATCTGTCCTCTAACTTCAAATCTGGTGCTTTCCCCACCACATCCAGGCTCCGCATTTTCTCTCCTTCCCACATGCCCACTTACTATTTATAACCACTATGGTACAGAGCTTAAGTTTCCAAGGTGCCTTCCTCCCTATCCTGTACTCTTTGCTTGGGGAGGTTTTCTGTAGCATGTTTCTGCTCCTGATCTGGATGTGTTAGCCCAAGGTGTCATAAATCCCTAAAGGCTTAGAAGAACTGAAACCTGAGGCATGAACTAAGATCCAGGCCAAAGACAAGGGGAGAGGAGTGGCAGTAGAGTGGGAGTGGGTACAATGAGACTGACCTGGATGCCCAGTGTCTACAAGCCCAGAGCAGGCAAGGTACTACACAGGTTCAGAAAGGGGCTGAGCAGGGGACTTGGAGTACCCTGCCTGTGGTGCCTTATTAGAATCTTCAATACCACTTGCTAATCCTAGTGCACAAACCACCATTGTTAGTCTGTGGTTCATTTTCCTTTCTAAACTTTGGGATCTGAGGTGTGAGAAAGTGGGTATGTCAATCAGGTTAAGAGTTTAAGGAACAGAAACATAGATAGACAAATCCCCCCTTGAACTAATTAAACAGTTTACTGAATGATATGAAAGCCACTGTAGGCATAGTCAAACAGAAAGAGTACAAAAAGGCTTATGTATCCTGTTCAACCTCACTGGCACACACTAAACTTCAGTCTTAGACCCAAGGAAATGAGCAAGTAATCATTCTAGGTCTGTTCTTCCCAACAAAGGCTTGAGCATTGGATGGTCTGCAGATGTTAGGGGTTGTGTAGTTTTGTCCTGAAGCAGACAAAAGAAACTGGAACTTCTTATAAATGAAGCAATCTCAAGTAGGCTAGAAAAATCTAAACATAGGGGTACTTAAAAGTCTATTCAGTCAGGAACTCTTGAATATTCATCAGTCATTCTAACAATCTCTTGCTCTTCCTTGTGTGAAGGAGAGGGATCCAACCAGCCTGTATCTTGGCAATGAGTGGTGCCATTTCGCAATTTTGATTACATAATATTAAGAAGTTTTGCAAAAACAAGACCAATGCAGTTACAATTGGAAGGGAAGCAGGGAGTTGGGGGAAAATCTTTGAAGCAAGTTGCTTTCTCATTTCTGAGATTTATAAAGGACTGATTCATATATATTTGATTAAGAACTATTCCCTAGTTGATAAAGGGTCAAAGCATATGAACAGGCAGTTTTCAAAGGAATAAATCCAAGATACTAAAAGGTATATGAAGAAAATGCTCCAAATAGCTAATAATTAGATAAATGAAAATTAAAGCCATTGAGAGGTCCTACCTCATACACATCAGATAGGTAAAGTAGAAAAAAAGTAAATGACAAAAGTTGAAAACAGGCATTTTAATGTACTTTTGGTGGAGAAGTGAATTGTAACTATTCTTGAAAGCAGAGGAAACTAGGAAAGGCAGTGGATAAGAGCCCTGGGTTTGGAATCAGGAAGATTCCAGTTTCAAACACTGATTAGTGGTGTGACCCCTTGGTCAAGTCACTTAACCTTGTTTGTCTCAGTTTCCTCATCTGTAAAATGAGCCAGAGAAGGAAATGTCAAAATACTCCAGTATCTTTGCCAAGAAAACCCCAGATGGGGTCATAAAGAGTCAGACACGACTGAACAATTCTGAAAGTAATTTAAGATGATGGGGGTGGTTAGGTGGCTTAGTAAATAGAGCACTGGCCCTGGAGTCAGGAGGACCTGAGTTCAAATCTGCCCTCAGACACTTAACACAAAACTAGTCATGTGACCTTGGGCAAGTCACTTAACCCCAATTGCCCTGCCTTCCCCCCTCCAAAAAGCAAAAAAAAAAAAAGACCAAGAAGCCAGCTAAGTCTTTCAAGGTCCTTCTGGTGATTTACATAGGAGAAGCAAATAAAAAAAAAGAAATCATTTATATTTAGATTAAGTCTTAACTGTTACAAAACGCTTCTACATATTGAATTGAATCCCACATATTCAATTAATACTAAATTCTTATAATACTCCTGTGGGATAGGGCAGGGCAAGTATTAATATTCCAGTTTTATAAATATCCCTGTTTTATAATCTTATAGTTGTTGTTGAGTTGTTTTAGTTGTGTCTGACTCTTTGTGACCCTATTTGGGGTTTTCTTGGCAAAGATAATATAGTGGTTTGTTATTTCCTTCTCCAGATCATTTTACAGATGAGGAAACTGAGGCAAATAGGGTTAAGTGACATGACCAGGGTCATATGGCTAGTAAGTACCTGAAGCTGCATTTGAACTCAGGAAAAGGAATCTTCCTGAGTTCAGGCCTGGCCCTCCACTGAACCACCCAGCTGTCTTATAATATCACTTTTTTTTAAATAGAAGAAAGAAGGGTTTTGCATTCATTCAACAACATTCATTAAATACTCATTATATGCCAAACTTTGTACTAAATATTGGGAATTGAGGCAAAATTGAAATTTAAGATGACAATTGGGAATAGAGACAAAAAAGACATAGTCCTTGCCTTCAAGGAACTTATATTCTATAGGAGGAAACAGCACACAAACATAAAAACAAATACAAAAAAATACACAAAGAAAATAAAATCAATTTCAGAAGGGAGAAGCGCAGTGTCTGAGGGGAGTAGAAAGATTTCATGTTGGAATTCCAGTTTAGTTAGTTTGTTAGGTTAGTTTGTCTCAAGTCACAAGACTAATAAGTGGAGGAATCAGGGCTATGCCTCAGGTTTTCTGGTACCTAGTTCACTACCTTTTAATTTAACCATTATGTCACCTACGATCAAGCAACTAGGCAGTACAGTGGATAGAGTGCTGGACCTGAAACCAGGAAGTCTCATTTTCCTGAGTTCAAATCCAGCCTCAGATACTTTCTAACTGTGTGGTCCTGGGCAAGTCACTTAACCCTATTTTCCTCAGTTTCCTCATCTGTAAAATGAGCTGGAGAAGGAAATTGTAAACCACTCCAGTATCTTTGCCAAGACCCCATCTCCCACAACGAATGGGTTCATGGAGAATCCAACACAACTGAAGCAACAACAACACCCATATAACCTGATTGGTAAGAGGCTAATGAGTGCTCCAAAGTCCCAAGCAACCTCCCAGGCCTCTTATTGGGAACGAAAGGTATAATGCAGGCTTTCAGCTCACAAACTCCCAGCTGAGTAGTGTGAAGGGCACTGGATCTGGAGAAGAGCTGAGTTTGAATCTCCCCTTTGCTGCTATGGTGGGCCAATCCCTGCTGCAACCCCCACTAGGTCTGATTGCTGTATGTAGATAAGTTACCTAAGGATGGTGGGCATAGTGAGAATTTAACTAGGTGACAGTGGAAAAACAAAGTTGTTAAATAGAGGGGGGGAAGATTAAAAAAAAAAACCCACAACACAAGGTTGTTAAATATGAAATAGGACTTTTTGGACAATTGCCAAAATGTGTCTAGTATTTGGGGAGAAAAGTAGTCAAAGGAAGCCGGGTGTCTGCTTCTCTGGCCTGGAGAGACCCTCCCCTCATGCTGTCATCAGAACCTTGGATAAGCCTTACTGTGAGGGACAGAGAGAGGCGTCAGGCTGTCTACTGACTGCAGATGATTTTGAGTCTGATTTTACACCATGCATCCTTGCCAAAGAGCATCTTACATTTAAAAAAAATCCCTGGTTTGTATTTGATCAATCGTTTACGTCACCTTCATAATTGAGGTTAAGATTCTGCCAAACAGCCCTCTACTGTAGTCTCTCACTACCTTTACGACCTTGGGCAAATCATCAAGCCTCTCTGGGCCTCAGTTTCCTCATCTGTAAAAAGAAGGGATTATACTATGTTATCTGTAATGTTTCTTCCAGCACTGAAATTCTATGATCATTCTATAAATCTGTGATCTATAAATAGATCATCTTCTGCACTGATAGTGTGTGGAATGTGAAAACTTCTCAGAATGGGTCTTGGAATTTGGTGTCAGGTTTGACTGTTGGCTTCCCCTTCCCCCTTCATTGCTGCTGTCAATCAACAGCAAGCCCTTCTAGGAGTCTTTCAACCCCCACCTAGCTTCAGTTCTTTGTCTGCTTTCCCCCTTTCTGTGGGCCCTTCCTCCTCAGGGACAACCTGAGCTCATCCCCCCAACCAATGGAAATGAGGGACAATGGGGGAAATATGGCCCTGCTGTATTAGGGTTTAAAAAAAACTCTGTTTGCCCCCATATCACACCTCCTCTCCCTGATCTGTCATGGAGAGGATTGCCTTCTTTCTTCTGGGGGGAAAGAATAAAAATTTCCTGATTTTATCCTGAGAAACCTTTGTGTTCTTGATTAAATTTTGAAGGGGGTTTTTCATCTCACACAATAGGGAAGGACATAATGACTCTCCAACTGTATGTATATGAGGTGCATTTCTTTTTGTTATATCAATATCTATACATATCTCTAAATATAAATATATAAGCATGTTTTGTTGTGGTTGTTCAGTTGTTTTTCACTCATATCTGACTCTTCATGGCCCTGTTTGGGGTTTCCTTATACTGGAGTGGTTTGCCATTTCCTTCTCCAGTGCATTTTGCTGATGAGGAAACTGAGGCAAACAGGGTTAAGGGACTTGCCCAGGGTCACACAGCTAGTGTCTGAGACCAGATTTGAATTCACGAAGATGAGTCTTCCTAACTCTAGGATGGACACCCCATTCACTGTGTCATCTAGCTGCCCTTAAGCATTATTAGTGCTAGGGGTGCAAAGCCACAAGTGGAATAATGCTTGTCCTCAAGATTTCAATCTAGTGAGGAAGACAATAGGACCATATATAAGTCTAATGTTAAAGAACTAGTGCTGAGCCCAAGGTGCTAGGTCACAGCACCTTTCCCAAGGGCTCCATCTTCTTTGGCACCATGTGGGCAGCATGGCCCAAGTTGGGTCCCTTGAATACAATAATTTATCTCCTGACTGTGCCTTTCCACTGGCTTTCCGTCAGACTTAGAACTCTCTCCCTCCTCATCTTCCCCTCTTATCCTCCCTGGCTTCTTTCAAGTCTCAGCTCAAATCCTGCCTTCTATAAGAAGTCTTCCCTTGTACCCCTTAATGCTAGTGCCTTCCCAATAAGATTACCTCCAATCTATGCTGTATAGATGTGGTTTATACATAACTCTCCAACTAAATGGTGAGCTACTTGAGGGCAGGGGCTCTATTTACCTTTCATTATATCCCTAATGCTTAGCACAGTGCCTGGCTCATAGTAGGTGATTAGTAATGCTTATTGACTAGATTGACCCAAGGTACTCAGCAAGTATATAGCTGTGTGAACTAATAGGAAGCCGATGGCTGATGCCATAGGCCAAAAGCACAGTACAACATCCCTGAGGTTAGATTGTATAATGCAGTTAATTCCTCTGGGGAACCCATAGCAATAGACTGTTTTCCCATATTCTCACATTCTCCACAGGGCAGAAAAGGAGAAAAACATACTCTGGGAACACAAGGCAGTGTGGTATAGTGGAAAGAACATTGACTTTGGAGTCAAGAGATCTGAATTTGAAACCTGGTTCTCCTATTGATTTATGACCTCGGTGGTGTTAGCCAAGTCATTCTCTCTCTCTGGGCCTCGGGATCCCTATCTGCAGGATTAGCAAGGTAGATTCAATGATCCTGGTTCCCAAGGGCCACTGACTAACAAGTAAAGCAAGCCGCCATTTCCCCCTCTCCACTGGTCCTGCTTCCAGCCCAGTGCCCTCCGCCATCAACCTGGGAAGCTGTCCCTGGGAAGATTTAGCTGACAACTCAGGTGCTGCAGCCACAGGTACTGAATACCCAGGAAAGAATGTTCTTGTGAAAGGGAAATGACATCAAAGGAGAGTCTTTACTCTCTGCTTTGCTGCTGCCCCTAAGGATCATGGGGCCTTTTCCATCTGACGTGGAGCTAACATCTATGTGTGTTATCTCCCGCATTAGAATATAAGCTCTTTGGGAGCAGGGTCTGTCTTAGTTTTCTATCTCCAGTGCTTAGCATCTTACCCAGTAAGTGCTTAATAAATACCTTTTCATTCATCTATCCATTCACTTACTTTTAAATTCTCTTCCTACTAATAAGTAAACTATGAATCCCAGAAATCTGGATCTTGAATTCACTGTGGAACAAATCTATGCTCTATTCTAGTGTAAAGAATAGATTTTTTTCTTGTCTGCTGGCTTCTGCAATTGAGGTCCTTCTTTTACTGGAATTGCCCCAGCTGTCTTTCACATCTACCTCCCTAACTGGAGGAACAATTCCAAATCCCCCATGAAATAGGTCACATGATGGCAGACATAGGAAGTAAGCTGCTGGTTTAATAGAGAATGGTTGAGAATAGGATTTGGATTTCTAGGCCACAGCTGAAAAATGCAGAAATGACAGCATTCCTGGCCAGGTGGACCTAACAAAGGCTGATAAGCAGGTATTTGTCTGGAGTCTTACAAATCTAAGCCAAATGACTAATCTAACTGAAGAGAAAGAGAGCGGGGGAAACTGCTTAAATTCAGCTACCAAACTATATGTCAGAGAAAATAGCTATAACATCTTAAGAAGAATAGCAGGAAGAATATCCAGAAATCCATAGGAGCCCATGACCATCTATGTCTGTATACAAATGCATGAGCAAGGGTTATAAGTCCAGTAAATTAGAGATTCTATGCAAAAGGGCAAATTTGACTTTGAAGGTATCACTAAGAATTGGTGGGATTAGACCCAGGACTGACTTGTGGCTCTGGAAGGGATACCTTATTTAAAAAGAACAGGATAGGTAAGTTGGGGTGGGTAGAAGGAGTATGCCACCATATATAAAGAAGATACATTCCCATGAGGAAATCTAGGAACCAGGGGAGGGAAGCATTTTGGTTACACATTTAGGTGAAGATCAGTAGAAGCAGAAATAGAAGTGATATTCTCATTGCAACATAGGAGTATGCTACAGAACACTTGGACAGAGGGAGGAAATACTGAGGAATCTGGGGGGGCAGATCAAAAACTTGTTACAATGGCCATGATCTAGGACTTCATTTGGGCAGTTAGGTGGCACAGCGGACAGAATACCAGACTTGGAGGCAGAAAGACTCATCTTCCTGAGTTCAAATCTGAAATGCTTCCTACTGTGTGGCCTTGGGCAAGTCATTTAACCCAGTTTGCCTCAGTTTCCTCATCTGTAAAATGAGCTGGAGAAGGAAATGGCAAACCACTGCAGTATCTCTGCCAAGCAAACCTCAAATGAGATCATGATGAGTCAGACATAACTTAACAAATGACTTAACAAATGTAATGAAATGACTTAACAAATGTAATGAAATGACTTAACAAAAGTAACAGGACTTTATTTATTCGGATTATCAGTTCTCTGCCAAAGCAGAGCAGCTAATGATCTCTATACTTACTTTAATAATAATTTCATCCTCCAAAGGGTGAGGGAACCAACAGGATGAAATGCTATTCTTGAACAGGAAACCAGGAAAAACTGGTTGCTTAGGTAGAAACAATGAGAACTTTGGTGACTTCATTTTAGAATCAGTGATACAGAAGGAGAGGAAAGTTTGGCAGACGTCCTAGATTTTAGGAAAGCACACTTCAAAGAGTTAAAAGGAAGGCCAAGTAGGATCCCATGATTAAATTGCCAGGGCTGGAGGTATTAGAAATAATATTCTAAAGATACAATGAGCAAGTGTAAGGGTAAGTTATATGAAGAGACCAATGTGGAATCCATAAGAATCATTGTCATCAACTAACTTAGATTTTTAAGACACATTGAGAGGAGGGAAGTAAATGCAGGGAAACAAAGGATAAATGTAAAAGCCTGGCATAGTAAGAATCATTATTCTGCATTATTCAGGACTGCTAAAACATTAAGAATCAAGAGAAGTAAGGAGAGGGTTAGAGAGTACCTGACAACTTTAAATCACTAAGCCCAGAGGAACAATCCTAAAGTAGGAGAACTGAGTTACTATTTGTGATCTTTGAAAGATAACGGAGAAGAGGATAGATACCAAAGGATGAGAGAAGGGCATTTGTGCCAATTTTCAAAGAAGGGAAGAGAATATATAGTCTGCAAACTATTGACTTTGATTCCTGGCATTATGGAAAGCATTATTAAAGGGATGGTTAGTGAGCTATCCAAAAAGGAAGCAACAGTAGCAAAAAGATAATTTGGCTGTGTTTTGATAGAATTATTATTAGATTAGGGAACGATGTGATATAGAAACATTGGACAATCTCAAGCTACTCTTAAGGGGAATATGGAGAGAGCTTTGGGTGAGATAATAGAATAGTCAGGTACCATTAGGTTGATTAAAAGTTGGTTGGATGTCTGTTGGATGTCAATGAATAGTCATTACTAGTTTGTTGCCACCTTGGAAGGCAGGCTCCAGTGGGGTACTGCAGAGACCAGAGTTTGAACTTGTGCTGTTTAATTTTTTTTTTTTTTGGTCACTAGCTTGAATTAAAGACAGAGAAATTATGCTTATCAAATTAGCTAGGAGGTATAGCCAGGAGTGCATTGATAAATATATAAGAACAGTTTTTCTGGCAAAAAAAAAGGTAGAAAGAACACAGCTTTAAATTTAATCTGCATTGTTAGTGTACATTTTCTTAAGTCTAGACAATCAAAAGTTATAAATCAAGCTGTTTTGTTACGTTTATCAATTTCTTAATTGGTTCTCTCTGGAACCAGTTCTATCTGGCTTCAGCAACCCCCTGGGTGTACTTAAACAATGACTGGCAGAGTCAAGATCCTAAAGGTCTTGAAAGTTTAGAACAGTGAACTGAATTTATTTATTTTTTAAAAAATTATTATTGTTTTTTCCTTTTTTAACAGAATTTAATAAGATGAAATTGCATAGGGATAAATTTGGGTCCAAAAAATTCAAAATCACAAGTATAAGATAAGAAAGGGATAGCCAGACCACAGTTCATCTGAAAAATATCTGAGGACTACAACTGTTTCCTAGTACACTAGAGGTTCAATCTGAGTCAACAGTGTGATAAAGTAGTTGAAAAGACTAATGCCATCTTGGGTGTCATTATTTTTGTTGTTTGTCTTTTGTTTTTTTTAAAAGGACCAATGACATCTACTTCTTCACCTAACTGCCCAGGATAGATTAATAGCCAATAATTATTTTATTAAAATTTTTAATTTAATAAAATTTATTGAATCAAAAAATCATTAAATGTTACATATTAATTTTATAAAATACTTTATAAGCAGTTGTTTAATAACTGAAAAATTATTGTTTAATCATATGATTAGGGAAAGGGACTGAATTTGTGATTTTGTTCCTCCCAGTGAGGAATTTCCCTCCACTAATGCAGTTCAGGACTTTTTCTGCAACTTCTAGTCTAAGAGAGGTGGCTAGAGCCCTGAGAGATTGTGGTTTTCCCAGCATTGCACACCCAGTATGTGTCAAAGGTGGGCCTTGAGCTCAGGTCCTCCTTGATTCTCTAGATTTTACCACCATTCAGGCCCTTTCTTCCACTGGTGAGCTCTTCCGGGAGCCTCCATTTTGGGGAAGGAATCAACCATCCCTCATTCCAGACTTTGCCACCATGCCTCCATCCCCTGTGAATATCTCTTTCTCCCTTTCAGCTCTCCTTTCATGGGTAGCCTTTCCCAGTAAACTATTGGAGGGCAAAGATTGTATTTCTTTTTTTTTAATCATACTTTTATCTCCAGCACTTAGCTTGGAACATTGTAAGTTTTTAATAAATACTTGTTGAATGACTGTTGAACAAAAAAGGGAGCCACCTGCCAGTAAGGCCTGGGTACCTGGTATTTCATGGATGTTCCAGAAATAATTTGCTTTTCTTTCATGGGCCTGTTCCAGAGGTAATTTGAGAGCATTAAAACCCAAGAAGTCTGTTATCTTGTAACTAGAGTAAGAACCTTTATTTAAAGTCATTTGTTATGATGAAGAATCTGAGGCAGGAAGTTTGGCCAGAGAATAAACAATGGTCGAATAGGATTAGAGATATGAAAGCATGATACATAAGCACAGTTATCCTCAATCCCAGCTAAAAAGATTTCTGCTTATCTTGGACCCTGCCTTTCAGAGGATCCAATAGAGAATAGCCAGGCTATACAATGCATCATGTTAATCCTGTGATCAGTTCTCAGAAATCCTGATGAAAGGAATCCAGGGAAACTCCAGAACAGATAGGTTCCTGGTATTCTAAGGCTGACTGATTGTAAGCTGCTGCCACTCAAGGAGGAAGGGGGCTTTACTTGCAAAAGCTATATCTATCAAACCAGGATGTGTCTTGAATTTTTTTTCTTAACCCTCCATCTTCCAGTACCTCCTCTGTACAGCCCACTCTCAGTCAATATGAATTCTAAACATACAGTGGGCCTGTGGTTTTTTTGGTATAGGAAACTCCCTCTACTAATTATACAAAATTACAAAAAAAAAGTCTGCAAACTATGGACCAGGGAACTTGCCTTTGATTCCTGGCATTATGGAAAGCACTATTAAAGGTATGGTTAGTGAACCATGCAAAAAGGAAGCAAAAAGACAATTTGGCTGCATTTTGATAGAATTATTATTAGGTGAGGGGAATCATGTGATGTAGAAACATTGGACAATCCCTCAAGCTATTCTTATGGGGTATAGGGAGAGAGATTTGGGTGACATAATAGAATTAGTCAGGTACCATTAGGCTGATTAAAAAATTGGTTGGATGTCTGGATCCATTGAATAGTCATTACTGGTTTGTTGCCACCTTGGAAGGCAGGCTTCAGTGGGGTACTGCAGAGACCAGAACTCAGGGCCTTATGACTCCAGGGCCGGTGCTCTATTCACTGCGCCACCTAGCTGCCCCCCTCATCAATTCTTATAGCACAATAGCACTCTATCAACATCTTATGCCATGACTTGTTTAGCTATTCTCCAATTGGTGAAGATTCCCTCAATTTCTAATTCTTTACCACCACACAAAAAGTGGCTATAAATATTTTATACATCTAGGATCTTTTCTATTTTCTTTAATCTCTTTGAGATACGTCTGTATCTACCACATCTACCATATCTACCAATATGGTGGGTCAAAGGTATGCACAGCTTAATAGTCCTATGGGCATAGTTCCAAACTGTTCTAGAGAGGGATTGAACAAGTTTATGACTCCACCACAAGCTTGTTAGTGTACCAATTTCCCCTCAAATCCTCCAGCGTTTGTCATTTCTGATAGGTGAGAAGTGGTAGCTCAGAGTTGCTTTAATTTGCATTTTTCTAAACAATGGAGCATTTTTTCATTTGACTATATGAAACTAATTTTTTTCTTCTGAAAGCTGCCTGTTCATATCTTTGATGATTTATCAATTGGGGAGTGGCTCTTATTTTCCAAAATTTGACTTAGTTCCCTCTTTATTTGAGAAATGAGGCCTTTATCAGAGAAACTTGATGTAAAAGTTTTTAATATTACTTCATTGTCTATAGTACCTTTTAGCAAAATATATTTTCCCTGATTAACTCTTTTAGTCAGGTCTATTTTTAATTTTGGTTTGTCTGAGATCATGGTTGTTACCCTGCCTTTTTTACTTCAGTTGAAGCAAAATGGATTCTGCTCTAGTCCTTTATTTGGATTTTATGTGTCATTTTATTTCAAGTGTGTTTCTTGTAAACAATTTATTTTGGATTCTGATTTCTCTTTCTTTTTTTTTTTTAAAGCTATTGGGGGTTAAGTAACTTGCTCAAGGTTACACAGCTAGTTATTTATGTGTGGGTGCTAAGTACTGAGGCTGGAACCGATCTCAGGTCCTTCCAACTCCGGGGCTGCCACTTTTATTGTGCCACCTAGCTGCCCCTGAATTCTGATTTCTAATGCATTCTGTGGGCCAGTTTTGTGTTATGGGTGAGCTGATCCCTTTCACATTCAGAGTTATGATTTTTTGTTTAGTTGTGTCCAACTCTTTGTGACCCCATTTGGGGTTTTCTTAGAAGAGCTACTGGAGTATTTTGCCATTTCTTTCTCCAGTTCATTTTACAGATGAGGAACTGAGGTAAAGAGGGTTAAATGATTTGACCAAGATTATACAGCTAGTAAATGTCTGAGGAAGATGAGGCTTCCTAACTGTAGGCCTGGCATTCTATCCACTGTGCCACTTAGCTGCCCACAATTATAATAACTAGCAGTGTATTTCCCCACATCCTTTTTTCTTCTGTTTATCCTTTTCTCCCTCTTTTTACCCTGTGCCTTCTCAAATCTGCTTTTCTTCTTATCACTGCCCCCCCATGCCTTTAATCCCCTTCTTCTCCTATTTTTTTTATTGAGTCAGATATATTTCTATACCCAACTAAGGGTGAGTATATATTCTTCCCTCTTTTAATCAATTCTGATGAGAGCAAGGTTCCAGCAATGTTTGCCACTATCCCATTTTCCCCTCCATTGTATGGCTATGATATTCCTGAGATTTTTCATTTTGGAATTTCTTTAAGAGGTGATCAATGAATTATTTCTATTTCATCCTCTGGATAGGCAGTTTTCCAGGATAATTTCTTGAAATATGATGTCTAGACTCTTTTTTTTGATTATAGCTTTCAGGTAGCCTAACAATTCTTAAATGATCTCTCCTCAATCTATTTTCTAAGTCAGTTGTTTTTCCAATGAGATAGTTCACATTTTCTTCTATTTTTTCCTTCTTTTGACTTTGTCTCATTGTTTCAGTATGTCTCATTAGCTTCCACTTGCCTGATTTTAATTTTTAAGGAATTATATTCTTCAATGATTTTTGTACCTCTTTCTCTATTCTGCTTTTAAAAGAGTTCTCTTCAGTGGATTTTTATGTCTCTTTTATATTTGACTAGTTATATTTTTTAAGGTGTTATTTTCTTCAGTATTTTTGTGTCTCTTTTATTAAATTGTTAATTCTGTTTTCATAATTTTCTTTCATCATTCTCACTTCTTTACTCAATTTTTCCTCTACCATACTTATTTCTTTCTTTAATTCTTTCAGGAATTCTTGTTGGGCTTGGATCCAATCAGTTGTAGCTGTTTTCACATTGTTGTTTGTCTTGGTCTTCCTTGATACCATTGTGGATTTTTATGGTCAAATTGTTTGTTTGTTTGCTCATTTTCCCAACTTATTTCTTGGCTTTGAATTTTATGGTAAAGTTGGAGTCTGCTCACCTTGGGGTGGGGAGACACTGTCTCAAGCTTCATACTTTTTTGTGCTGCTGTTTTCAGAGCTAGTTCTAGGGTTCTGCAAGTTTTCAGTCTTTCCAAGATGATGTGCCACAGCTCTCCTGGTCTGTGTTTTGGTCTTTATCCAGAAAGGGCCCCTGGTCCCCATAGGCACAAGTACTAGTGCTCCTCTTAGCCCTGTTACTGTGACCAGATTCCCTGTTCCCCTACAACTGTAAGCTTTAGCACTCCTCTCTGCCTTGGAGCTGTGACCAGGGTCCCTGCTCCCCTATGACTGATCACAAGTGCTTCCCTTTGTCCTAGAGCAATCTAGAACTGCCTAGGGGCAATAGAGATGCCAATCAGTACCAGTTGTACCCAGTGCTAGCAAATATTCCCCTGTAATCTCTTTCTGATGAGTGGTCTGAATGGACTGAGATTTCTTAAAGCTGCTGCCACTGTTACTGCTAGTGTCACAGCTGCCTTTCAGACCCACCATGGTTATCCTGTATAGGGCCCTGCACCTACCCTGGTGTTACCCTCTCTTTTGGACCTCCTACATTGTCTTAGGTAGGGAAAATGTTTCACTTTGACTTTCTGTTGATGTGGCCACAACAAAATTTGATTTCACTTATTATTTTAAAGTTGTTTGGAGGGAAATATTGGGAGAGTTCAGCATGGTTGCTGTCTATACTCTGCCTTCTTGGGTTTGCCCAGGTGAATAAACTTAATCAATACCACATGGTCAATGTTAATGATGATTCAGAAGGAGGCCCTCACTCAGATACCAAGGAGGATGTCATATAGAGACAAAAACCAAAACAATTCAGGAAGATCAGAATGAGGAACAAGGATGGCATCGCTTGGAGGAGCTGGGAGATGAAATAGAGCTCTTTGGAAATAGCAGGAAAGAAACAGGCAGCAGGATGCCTAAGCAATTTCCGTGGAATTTGGAAAGAGGCTGCCTGAGGTTATCTCTCTTGAGCAAACTGACCAAAGGCAGAGTGGTATAGTGGATAGAGTCAGTGGTTCCAGCGTTAGAGGAACAGGGTTCCAATCAGGCTCTGCCCCTTCTGCTTGTGTGATCATAGACAAGTTACTGAACATGGTTGGGCCTCGGTTTCCCCATCTGTAAATTATAAAAGTGGACTTGAAGAGTGAAGAGGGTTGGATTATGTGACCTATAAAGTTCCTTCCAGTTCTAGCTCTAATGTTATACCTGGAAAAGAGCCTAGAGATCATTGAATCCAAGCCTCTCACTGTACACAGTGGGAAGCAGGGCTTCAGAGACGCTGAAGTGACTTGTACCCTTAAGGTTGTTCAGCTTGTGAGTGACAGAGCCGGAGCTAGAGTCAGGTCTAGCTGAATCCCAGAAGAATTTCCCCTCAACCCTTCCAAATTCAGTTCCTTTTAGAAAATAGTCATTGATCTATTTTAAAATGGATTTTTATTGAAGTCTTTGGTTTTCATCTTACTTAGATATCCACTTGTATCCTTCCCTCTTCTTCCAGAGAACCAAACTTAATTTTTTTAGTTTTAATTTTTAAAAATTTTTTCAATTAATAAGAATTTTTTTCTCTCTTTTCTTCCCCCCCCATGCCAAATTGAAAAAAAAAGAAATAAAAAGAAAAAATTCTTGTAACAAATATGCATAGTCAAGCAAAACAAATTCTCACCCTTGGCTGTAATGTAGGGTTCATTCTAGGCAGCTAAGTGGCACAGTGGATAGAGCTCTGGGCCAGGAAAACCAATCAAATTCAGGCTCAGACACTTCCTAGCTGTGTGACCCTGGGCAAGTCACTTAACCCTGTTTTCCTCAGTGTTCTCAAGTGTAAATGAGCTGGAGAAGGAAATGTCAAACCACTCCAGTATCTCTGCTGAGAAAAACCCAAATGGGGTCCTGAAGAGTTGGACGTGACTGAAATGATTGAACAGCAGAAATGAAATATGAGCCATACTTTATAACAAAGAATTTTATTTTAAAGAGAAAAAAATCAGCAAAATGAATCGACACATCCCCCAAATCTGATGTTATTTAATCCATACTTGTGGGCCTCTCCCCCTCTACAAAGGAGGCACGTGTTTTCTCACATCTCTTTTGTGGGGGTTGCTTGTCTTTTGTAGCTTTCAGCAAACATTTTTTAAGCATTTACATACATCATACATCTATAAAAGACGCTGTCCTGCTGGGTGCTGGGGAAATGAAGACACCCCACAAATCTTAATTGCCTTCTAAAAACTTCAATTTTTCTAAAGGAAAGAGGGATGTCTTTTCCAATCCCCGCCCTTTTCATTTCCCCCAAACAGATGGGGGAAACAGAAGAGCTCCTTATGTTGACTCTGCTTTTACCCAATGCCTACTATAAAGTCTAGTTATTCTATCCCCCAAGGAGCAGCTAGGTGGTTCAGTAGATAGATACCACCGGACCTAGTGTCAAGACTCATCTTCCTGAGTTCAAATCTGACCTTAGACACTTATCAGCTGTGTGACCCTGGGCAAGTCACTTAACCCTGTTTGCCTCAGTTTCCTTATTTGTAAAATGAGTTAGAAAAGGAAATGGTAAACCAGTCCAATACCTGTGCTAAGAAAATCCCAAATGAGGTCATGAATAGTCAGATATGACTGAACAACTGTCTCTACCCTCCAAGAATCTAGTAGAGAGACACTGTTGGGTGGTCCACAGATAATCCTCAGCCTCAGTCACTTGCTCTGCCTCTAACCATATAACTGTGAGGGAATTCAATTCATCTCTGATTTTGGAATCATGGAATCCCTGGAAACCCTGGAGAGGAGACATAGGTGAGCTCCTCAATTTGAGAGGAGAGGAGTTGAAACAAGAAGCCATAATGTGTTTGCAGGTAGGGCAGAACCCTAATAGAAGCCACAGAAATGGGCTTATTTTCCAATTGATTGAGATGGGGAAACAGGAGAATACATTATGTTGATACTGCGTGTCAAAGCATGTCATGCACTTGCTGACCCAAAGCCTATCTCAATCAGTGGACAAATATTTGCATTTGAACAGAGGGGACTTTAGGGATCACCTGGTCTCACCCCCTCACAAGCCATAGAAGAGCTGAGGCCCAGGCAGGGGAAGGGTCTTATGTTTCATGTGGTTAGTTATCAGGTGAGCTATCAGTTATCAGTTATTTAGGCCTGAGGTCCTGAGTTCTCAT
The DNA here is from genome assembly GCA_011680675.1 of Gymnobelideus leadbeateri. NCBI lineage: Eukaryota > Metazoa > Chordata > Mammalia > Diprotodontia > Petauridae > Gymnobelideus > Gymnobelideus leadbeateri. The sequence goes on along the minus strand of WOXC01012321.1, from coordinate 380,397 downwards.
TCTGGCTCACAAGATCTGCCTCTCCAGGCTTTAGAGGCCTGTCTAGGTTTGCCCATGTGGGTAGGTAGAAATAAAGCCTACTTTAAATAAAGACAAGAAAGGCTTAGCCTAGATTCCCATTCCCAGGTCCCACAAAAAGACCTGGTCCCAGCTTTCCCAAAGTAGCCTGATGGTCACTACTCCTGCTGCCATAGGAAGCTTTAGAGGGGGAGCTGGGACTTGGGATGGAGGTTGTGGGGGAGGGGGTTTGTAACATGAAATCTCCTTATTCAGTAACCAGGCACTCCACAGCCATTAGCCCTTGTTGGTTTTCCCCTCATTTATCAAGTGCTCAGCAACACTACAAATATACAGCCGCAAAGAAAGCACAAAATTACTTTACAGTCACAAGGATTCCATTTTTTTTTCAACTTACCCAGGAAGGCAAATTGCATGTACATGCTATATTTAGAAAACAGCCCTTTAGCAATCCAGGTCATTCTTTTGCCTGGCTCCCTGAGAAGGTGAGTTTCTCTTTCTAGTCACTCTATTTCTTCCCCAAATCCAAATCAAAACCCTCAATCTCATGTCCCCAGGACTAAGGATATGTGTTCTTTTTGCCCTCTGGAGTATAATCAATCCTAGGTTCAGGGTGAATTCAGTCAATAATCTGTAAGGATTATACCACTCTAACTAGTCTCTAGGCACTGTCCTAGGCCCTGGAAACAACAAGCAAAAACAAGACAAAAATAACCCATTCTCTTCTCTTAAGAAGCTCCCCTTCTAATGGGGGACACCACCCATAAATAACTGATGTAGAAGCTTAAGTATTTACTGACCCAAAGTCTGTCTCAACCAATCAATTGAAAAATGTGTATATTAGAGCTGAGGGAAAGTTAGGGACCTCCTGGCCTAAATGTAGTTTAAGCCCAAAGTAGACGGAAGGTAATCCCAGAAAGAAGGCACCAGGGGGGGCCCAGGAAAACTCTAGCAGAAGATGGGATTTGAGATAAATGTTGAATCGAGCCAGGGAAGATACAAAATGGAAGTCAGAAGGGAGAGTATTCCAGGCAGAGAGGACCGTGTGGCAAAAATACTGTATTATGTTGTTTGGAAAACATCTTACTTATTATACTGTTTAAAATCAACTTTAGGTGATTCCAGAGTCTCTGCCTCACTTAAATCCAAATTTCGTGTCAATCCATTACATTGTGACATCATTGCCCCCTGAATGAAGGACCAATTACAAGGATGACAACAATATGTGCTTAGAGGTTGTTTGCAACTAGAATGTCCCCTGACCTCTATCTCTCTAGGAATGCTGGAGATGGCTACAAGGTATTTTGGGTTCCCTTAGGTTCTGAATCCAACCCAAACATTCTTTAAAAAAAACAACCCTAACCCCAAAATGAGCTCGGTTCCAAACTTCAGCTCCCATGCATGGAGGCATGCATGCTGCCAGCTTTAGAGAAATAAACACTGATACCACCTAATCCTGTTTGTCTTTCTTAGACTGAACTCTGTAGTTTGACAACATGTAATTGGGAAAAAAATACTATTAAAATTTTTTAAAAAGAATGAAAGTGGGAAATAGCATGTTTTAGTCTATCATATTTATATCTTTAGTCTATCATATTCAGACAATATCAGTTCTTTCCCTGGAGGTGGATAGTATTCTTCATCATAGTCCTTTGGGATTATCTTGGATCATTGTATAGCTGAGAATAGCTAAGTCATTCACAGTTCTTCATCATGCAGTATTACTGTTACTGTGTACAATGTTCTCCTGGTTCTGCTCATTTCACTTTGCATCGGTTTGTATATGTTTTTCCAGGTTTTTCTGAAATCATCCTGCTTGTCATTTTCTTTTTTTTATTTCAAATTTTAAATTTTTTTGCTTTTCGTAGGGAAATTGGGGTTAAGTGACTTGCCCAAAGTCACACGGCTAGTAAGTGTGTCAAACAGCTAGTACGTATGTCAAGCATCTGAGTCCAGGGCCAGTGCTCTATTCACTGCACTACCTAGCCACCCCTTGTTGTTTTCTTATAGCACAAAAATATTCCAGCATAATCACATACCATAGCTTGTTTTGAGTTATCACATCCAAGACTTGTTTTGGGTCCACCCAAGCTTGTGTTTTGGGTTCCCTTTGTGTTTTGGCTTTGCCCAAACTTTATTTTATTTGCTTTTTATATCTACTCATATTCATCTCAATTTACTTTGCTTTCAACTTGTCCTCTGGGTGAATTTGCTTAACCAAAGTACATGTGATTGATATGTGACCGATGTGTAGATACCTTTGTCAAAATCCTATATAATGTAATCTTTCCAGGACCTGGGGAGAGGGAGCCATACCTCCTTTCTGGCTCACTCTCCTCTATCAAATGACCAAATAAATTTCTTCCTAAAACCATTTGAGAATTTGGGGTTTGTTCTCATGAGCAACAATGGGCAGTGCAAAAGCGTGGAATGTTATGTGCAAGGACCAGCAAGTAAGCCTTATAGTAGTTGTATTGTACAGGGTGTAGAGGGGAGTAAAAGGTAAGAAGCCTAGAAAAGTATGGAGAAACCAGATTGTGAAGGACTTTAAATACCAAAGAAAGGACTTTAAATGGGAACCTAGAGGTAATTGGGAGGCACTAGAATTTATTGAATGGGGTGTAGGGATGACATGGTCAGACCTGTGCTTTACCTTGATGGTCTGGATGATGGACCAGACTGCCTTGAGGCAGGCAGACCCACCAGCAGTCTACTTCAGTAGTCCAGTTGTAAGGTGATGAGGGCCTGCATCAGGGTAGGGCAATGTCAGAAGATAGAAGGGTTAGCTGATCTCCAGAGAAGGAAAATTCCATTACTTTCCTCATGATAGAAGTACAGACGGCATTCACTGAATCATAGAGGAATCATAGAAGGGACCTTGGATTGCCTAGGACAATTTTCCTTGCTTTATAGATGAGGAAACCAAGTCTTTACACCCAAGACAAGTGACTTGACCAGGTCACACACTGAGTTAGCAGCAGAGCTGTGACAAATTTTCTTGACTCCCAGTCCAGTCTCCTCAGTCTAGGGGTCTTTCATTGTACCTTGTTGTAGAAAGAAGTCAATTGCATGATGTATAATACATGGTAAGATCTTCAATCCTGGTGATAGGATTAACTTTGTGACATTTTTTGAGAGTTGCAAAAATGTCTGTCTGCTTCCAAATAATTTCACCACAGTCTCTTCCCTAGGATGCCGATTTTCTACATTTGTCATTCTCTTAGACTACAAAATATAGTAGTAACTCTTAAAGCTCATTCATCCTCAGTCAGGCAGCTACCTAACAGGACACTGATGGAATAGTCTGATGGGACCAGGGCTTTAGGAAGTATTCAGATTATTGGGTGCTCTACAAGTGGGACTTTGAAGGGAGCAGCATGGTTTGTCCCAAGCAGGAAGTGGGAGGCAGAGGAGGAAGGGCTATATTTTAGTCTTAGATTAGGAGTCAAAAGACTGGGGTTCTAGTCTTGGACATTCCTAGCTGTATGATGTTCAACAAGTCACTTTACTTCCATGGGGTTTTTCTTTTATAAAATAAGAGGATGTCCCCAAAGAGATCAAGGGAAGGGGGAAAGGTTGCATATGTAACATAAATCAGCTCTTTGTAGTTAAAAAGACCCCCAGGAAATTAAAGGAGTAACCAATGATTGGAGAATGGCTGAACAAATAAATGGTGGTGGTATGTAATAGAATACAATTGTGCCATAAAAAATGACAAAAGGAATAGTTTTAGAGTAACCTGAGAAGATATATATCTGTATCTATAGACAGATAGATAGATAAGTAGATACATAGGTAGATATACTGAAAAAGAGTGAAGTGATGAAAATCAAGAAAGCAATTTATACAATTAATAACATCATAAAGACAACTTTGGAAGGTTTGAGAACTCAGACCAACACAATGACCAACTAGGATTCCAAAGCACTGATGCTGAAACCTGCTGCCTGCCTCCTGACACAGTTAAGAAAAAGACATTTTTTGGCCACTATAAGAATTTATTTTGTTTGATCAATGCATATTTTTACAAGGGTTTTGTTTTTTCTTTTCCAATGGGGAGATAAGAGGGAAAGAAAATAGGTTTTTGTTAGTTGAGAAAAAATTAAATTAAAAAAATAAAGCACAAAAGATGATACATTTTTGAATGAAATATTAAATAAAGTGAATGTATAAAAAACAAAAGTAGGAGGATGGACTGCATCAGATGATCTAAGGTTCTTTCCAACTCTAACACTAAAAGTCCATTTCACAATTTTGCCTGGGACTATCCCTCCTAATAAGTCCCTGAACTATGGCCTGGGTCTTGTATTTCAGTCTTTATGCCATTGCTTTTCCTAAAACCCAATAACCTTCCTCATACTGTATCAGGCCACTACAGGCCACAAAAAATCCACTACATATTGCTGGCATTCTCTAGGAAGACTTACTATGAAAAGCGACCTCTCTTCTTTCTCTTGGAAAGCTTTCTAGGGTCAACTCCATTACTGGGGTCATAGACTCCCTCCCCCCCGTTTCCTGTTGGCTTTGGGTATGGTAAGCCTTGGGCTGATCATTAACTTCTGGAGCAAATGTTAACCTTTGGAACCACCTTCCATACTTACCTGTTGTCTCCTAAGCCAAAGTTTGTCTTCAACAGCCTTGGAAAGGATGATTTGTCCCTTTGTGGTTTAAGCAGCTACCTTACTGGCCTCTGTTTGCTCCCAGTAGGAAATAATTGAGAGGAGATGAAGAGTTCTTTTCTCGTAATAGATGGGGAAGAACCTGAAGAAAATATTGTATTCATTCCTTCCTCCTCCACCCACCTCAAATACTTTTGACAGGTCCTCATTTCCTTTTGACATAAAATCTGAACTCTCCATAACTGGTCCCTACCCTAAACCAGCCAGCCTTGTTTCCCACAGCTCCCTTATATGCTTCTCTCAGTTAAGATAGTGTGTCCTCCCTGCTACAAGATGGGCCATACTCATACCCTAATCTTAATCCCTAGAACCATGTGGGAGTGAGTGCTGCCAGACAACAGAATCCACATAGAAAATACAATAGGATTATCTGATTTACTGGGAGTCCTGTGGAATCCTAGTATCTAAGATTTGAAAGGCACCTCTGAGATGATCATCTCATTCGATTTACTAATTTTTACAAATGAGAAAAATGAGACTGGATGCCAAGTTTAAGGGACTAATACAAAGTCAAAAAGCTAGTTACTGACAGAGTTGCAAGTATGAGGGTAGGGGGACCCCAAGGACTCATCTACATATTGAATTTCAAATTGTCTTTCAAGTCAATAAGCTTAATATAATTTAATTCAGAAAGAGGCTGGATTCCCGGATTCCCAAAAAAAAGTGAGGAGAAACATGAGGAACTGAGCCAGTTGAATCTTAACCAGAGAACTGAATGTGAAAGTCTGCTTCCCTTCTCTCCATAGAAAGGTCATAGGCACCTATTTGCCATGGCCAAGATTACACAGTGTACATTTTTTTGGAATTTTTGTTCTTTCCATTTACCTTGCTGAAGTTTTGGTATTTATTATTTTTCTGGTTCTTCTTGACTCACTCTACATCAATGCAATAGAAGCATTCCTATTTTTTTGACTTCTTGATTCTTCATTTCTTACACTTCAATAATATTCCATTATATTCATGGACCACAATTTGTTTAACTGTGCCCCATAAGATGGTCATTTACTTTGTTTTCAATTCTTTGTTACTATAAAAAATGTTGCTATGAATATTTTGGTGTATATGTGATCTTTTTTTCTGTCTTTGACTTCCTTGGATTATATGTCTCATAGCAGGATGTCCAGATTCAGGAGTATAGACATTTTAGGTACTTAAAAAAAGGTATAATTCCACATTGCTTTCCAGAATGGTTCCAGAAGGGACCATGTTACATCTAGACCAACATTGTATGCCTGTCATTTCACATCCCCTCCAACATTGACTATTTCCTTCCATGTGTATCCACTCACCAAGGATGTCTCCTAGTACATTGTCTTGGGCTTTCTTCTATCTTATCTAACTTGGAGATCACATCAGCTCCCATAGGTTTGATTATCATCTTTATGAAGATGATTCCAAGATCAGACACATCCAGCTTTAAGTGGTTTCCTGAGTTAAAGACCCATAAAATGAATTGCTTTTTGGATACCTTGAAATGGATGTCCAATATCTCAAACTCAACATGTCCAGAATAAAACTCATTCTTTCCCCCCAAATCCCATCTCTCTTCTAAACTTTCCTATTCCTGTTGAGAGCACCACCATCTTTCTAGTCACCCAGACTCACAAACTTGGTGTCTTCCTCAGTTCTTCACTCACACTTACCCCCATATCCAATCTGTTAAATCTCATGGCTTCTATCTTCACAACATTTCTTGTATATATCTCTTCTCTCTACTTACACAGCTACCATTCTAGTTCAAGCCCATATTAATCTTCACTTGGATAACTGCAATAGTCTTCTTTTTTCCTCTTAGCTTTCTTCATTTTATTCTAAACTTAAGAAATAAAACATTTCTGTAACATAATGAAATAGAAAAAAATGATTGTACATGAAGCCGCAAATTTATTATATACAACTTGCTATCCCTTTTAAATGCATAATACACTTATCTTTTTCCTTTCCTTTTTTCCTTTCCTCCTCCCCATGGTTACCATTAGACACAAACACACAGACACACACACACACATATGTAAAATCATTCTATACATACTTCTATTTCTCAGTTCTTTCTCTGGATGCAGATAGCATCTTCCTTCATATGTCCTTTGCAGCTAATTTGGATATTTATAATAGTCAGAATGACTGAGTCATTCAATTTCTAATTGGTATCCCTGTCTCAAGTCTCTCCCTATTCCAATTCACACCCCACACAGTCACCAAGGTGATTATGTCACCTTCCCTTATCCTCTCCTCCTCTCCCTTGCCCTCACTCAATAAACTTCGGTGATTCCCTATTACATCCAGGATAAAATATAAAGTCCTCTGTTTGATATGTAAAGTGTTTCATAATCCAGCCCCTTCCATGGACTCTACGATTTAATGATGCTGGCATACTGGCTGCTTTTCCTATGTGATACTCCACCTCAGCTTGTCTACTGGCATTCCCCCACGCCTGTTTTTTTTTTAACTTCCCTAGTTTCATTCAAGCCAGTTCAGATCCCATCTTCTTCAGGAGGCCTTTCCAGGTTCTCTCAGCTACTAGTGCCTTTCCCTCTGAGATTACCTTCTATCTGCTATGTTATATGGATAGCTAAGTAACACAGCGGGTAAAGTGCTAGGCCTGGAGTCAGGAAGACTCCTCTTCCCGAGTTCAAATCTAGTCTCAGACACGTCCTAGGCATGTGACCCTGGTCAAGTCACTTAACCCTGTTCTCCTCAGTTTCCTCATCTATAAAATGAACTGGAGAAGGAAATTGTAAACCACTCCAGTATTTTTGCCAAGAAAACCCCAAATGGGGTCCCAAAGAGTCAGACATGACTGAACAGTCTGTATATATCTTATATGTACCTAGTTATTTACACAAGAATGGGAGTAGTATTATATACTGCTGTATGCTTGGCAGCTATTATTATACTCCTTGAGGTCGACTATTTTTTAGTTCTATTTTTTGCATTTCTTTGTATCTCTAGTGCCTAGCTACAATGGCTGGCACATAGGACAGGTGTTTAATGAATGCTTACTGATAGATATCTCATTCTCCCCCACCTTTCTTCCCCCTCATCAGATACAGGAAAGCAGGAGGATTCAACCAGGGAGCAAGCTGAGAGGCGGGGGGGTCCCAGAGTTACAGCCAGTCTGCAGTTCTGCCCAGTTGATTCATTTTAGACCAGAGGACAGGAAGCCCACAGCATGGGGCAGAGAGTAAGAGGGCAGCAGGAACAAGCTGATTTAGGCTGACAGAGGTCCTTTGTTTGTCTTTATGTCACTTATAAATTGAGCAATATTTGGCAACAAATATTGGCTCAGAGCGGCCCCTCCTCCACCAAGTCCCTCCTTTCTAATCCTCTATTTCCAGGCCCTTCCAGCTAGTTCCTCTATTTTTATTTTTAAGAGGGCCAGCCCTTGGACTGGCTTTAGTTTTTTCCCTCAAATTTTTTCAGAAAATTGTTATTTTTCTGGAAGGAGATTTTGGTCAAATTTAAACCCTGTCCAATAACAGGAGATGACGAAAGTCATGCAATATCTGTTATATTCACTCAAACCTTTCTCAAAAGCTCTCTCTGTCTTCTCCCTCCCCTCTGTGGGTCTGTCAATCTGTTTGTCTCTTTCTCTTTTCTCCTTTGAACTTCTGGGTGAGTGAAAAGAATAACTCCATAAAGAAAATGAGATGAGAATTACCCTTGGATAGGATATTGGAGACCTGGCTTTGGATCTCAACTCTCTCCTTACAAAGAATTGTTATAAGGGGTTTCTTTTCTTTCCTTCTTCTTCTTCTTTTTTTTTGGAGGATAGGGGAAATGAGATGGGAGTGAAAAAAAAATATATCATAGCCTCAGTTTCCTTATCTGTAAAATGAGATAAATAATATTGGTAGAAATATTGGTTCTGAGTCTCAGATGGGTTTTGATGATATATGTAAACTGCTGAATGATTGGCAGCTATTATAATAGTGAGTTTAGTGCAAGAGAATGTAAGCACCTTGAGGGCAGGGACTTCTTCACTTGCAATTTTGCATTCCCAGCACCTAGCTTAGTGCCTGGCACATATAACAGGTGCTTAATAAATACTTGTTAATTCATTGGTTACTTTGGTTCCTGATAGAGGGAAGAGTGGGGACACATTTCTGGGGAATTGGTGAACTTTTTAATATTTATTTTCTAGGTTATGTCAGGAAGTTAGTCTTTGATCTCAGGCCTGCCAATTTCATGCCCATGTTAGTAGTCCAGTGGAAAAAGAAATGGTTCTAGAGTCAGCCAGCTTGGGTTCATATTTCATCTCTGATGCTTCCTCCTGGGCCTGTTTCCTTGTTTGCAAAATGAAGGGCTTGGATTGAGTAGCTTCTGACATTCCTTCCAATACTCTTAAGTTTTTTCTGTTAGCTCTGTAGAGGGGGAGGGCAGCAAATGACCCAGCCCTTCTGAGGCATCACTTGAGAGCTTTTTCTGCATCAGCTTTTGGGGAATGTGCCTATGGACATATTTGGGGAGGATGAACTCCTGATTAGTTTATGCCTCTGGACTTCATGCAGACAGACTAACTCCCTTTTATTTCAGATTTTGTTCAGTTTATCTAGGCCTCTCACTCATCCAAAGAACACTTATAAAATGCCTGTTATGTGCAAAGAATGGTGTTGGGTTCTGAGGATATAGAATTTTTAAAAAGGGCTGTCCCCTGAGGCAATTATATTCTGATCTCAAACAGAGATAGTGGCCACTCTGGATAGAAAAGGCTTTGGCCTAGGTATGACCATAGCCATCTGGTTTTGTTGTTTAGTCATATCAGACCTTCTGACCCCATTTGGGGTTTTCTTGGCAAAGATACTGGAGTGGTCTGCCATTTCCTTCTCCAGCTTGTTTTACAGATGAGGAAACTGAGGCAAACAGGGTTAAGTGGCTTGCCCAGGGCCACACAGTTAATAAGTGTCTGAGGCTGGATTTGAACTAAGGTCTTGGTGACTCTAGGCCCTCCTACCTTTACCTCTCACTGTCATATTAGCAAGTCATCAAAACTTTTCACATCTTAGCTTCTTTATCTGTAACATGAGGATAACAATACCTGCTTAAATAACTGAACAGGGTGATTATAAGGGTCAAATTAGACAGTGTTTGTAGAAGTAGTTTGAAGAACTCATCATATAGCAATGTGTGGCATTATTGATTACCTCCTTCTTGAGATCATACACACACACACACACACACACACACACACACACACAATCATTCTAGATCTTTCAGAAATGGTCAACGTGGACATTTAAATTTTATTATTATATCTTTCATCAGAAGGGTCGTTCATTAGCATAAAGAAGCCCCTCTACCAATGCAGCTCAGCAATTTATAACCTCAGAGAGCTGCTGGTGACCCTGCAGCTTAAGTGACTTGCTCGGGCTGCCAGGGGGCCTCAGAAGTTAGACCTGAAATCAGGTCCTCCCAGCTTGGAGGCTGGCCCTCTATTCATAGCTTCTCAGGAATTCTCTTTCCTATGTAACAAATAACTCTTGTTCTCCTGGCCTTCACCTCCTTATCTCCCCCTCTCCTCTTCCATCCCTGTTTCCACACTGCCCCCCAAGTGTATTCCTGTATCTGGGGGTGGAGCGGGGGGGAGGGTCTGTTTTCTGTCTGAGGTGGGGTCATTTTTTTACGCCATGTTTTCTGAGATGGAGTTACACACAGTATAACAATGTGGGTCCTGCTAGGACAGTGTGGGTTCCATCACAAAACAGGATATTGGGGTTGATTTTCTCTAGGGGAGTGTCCAGCCCTGCCTGATCTTGGTATGACCTTCAGAGAACTCTGGGGTGAACTGGGGGAGGCAGAGTTTGAAAGATTCATTGTGCAGGCTTGGAGGAGATCATGTAACTGCAGTTTGCAATCCTCTCCCTACACCCCTCCAACTCCCAGCCTTGGTGTTTCCTGAGTTTCAGGTTACCCAAAATCCTTCCTCAGGCTTTCTGGAGTTTTCTGCCACACAGCACTTGGAAATGCTGAGATCCTTGACAGAATGCTAACTGTAGGTGGTGGAGGTCTTGGGCGGTGGCTGGGTAGAATCTCAATAACCTCGTGCCCTATGGTGCTTTTGGTTTATTTTTTAAAATCCATTTTATTATTATGAACTTAATTGACATAATAAACACGAACACGTCTGTGTGCAAAAAAAAGAGAGAATTGTGAGTCTCTCTTATTGTCTGCTTGTTTTGTGTATCTCCCCCTTCTGTTTCATTGCATCTTTTAATGTTTCACTGATCTTCTTTTCTCATTTATTTATTTATTTATTTTGGCATCGCTATCACTATCCTCTCTCCTTATCCCTCCCAACTTCTCCTTGCTTTTTATCAATGTCCTTCCTAAAATGTACCCACAACTGAATACAATAGTCCTAATGTGATGTGATAAGAAGAACAATGGAACTCTCCCTCTTTATTTCTGGAAGCTCAGCCTCTCAATGAAATGCAAGGTCATATTAGCTTTTTTGATTACTAATACACACTGATTCATATAGAGATCAGGGGCCACTAAAACCCCCAGATCCTTTTCAAACTCATTGAAGTTTAAACACGTCTCTTTCACCATCTTAGAATTTTAGAACTGTAAGGGACCTAAGAGATCATCTTTTCCAATATGCTCATATTTACAGATGAGAAAATTGAGGATCAGAAGACATGGCTCTTGACTCCAAGATCAGTGCTCTTTCCACTTAGGGTCTATCAACTCATCACGTGCTCACCTGAACAAAATGCACAGCCTGTACTGTTCATCAGAATGTGTCTTATGCACTCAATAGACACAATAGTCCCTCAATAAACAAACCCACAAATCTTTCATTTTAGCATTCCAGTCCCGCTCTCTTTTCCATCTGAACCTACTTTTGATCTGGAGCTAAGCCCCATTCTGGACCCTGGCCCAAGCTTTTCTCTGTGTCTTTGAAATGGAAAGAACACATCTGGAGGTGGGAGGGCAAGAATATATGAGAGAGAGACAGAGACAGAGAGAGACAGAGGCAGAGAGAGATAGAGTGGGCAGAGAGAAGAGAGAGACAGATTGAAAGAGAGAGAGAGAGAGAAACAGAGACAGAGAGAACGATATTCTCCAACTTGTCATGGAACACTTTTCTTTCTCAAAGTTGAAGGTAGATCTGGGTTACAATGATACTTCAATCTTGTTAAACCTGGCAGGATGGAGGCCAAGATGCCTATTTGAGCACAAAAAGTTTCATGCTCCTGAGGATTGGTTAATTTTGTATTTCTTCATTGCCTTTGAAATAACTTTTTTTTTTTGGTAACTTCTTTATGAAATCAATAACAGTGCTTGATGTTGCAATAAGGGCCTAGCAATCTTTGTGTTAGCTATACATCTGACTCAAAATATCTTCCCTAGGGTAATGTAAAAAAGCTGGTCCTATAACTGAATTCAATTCATTTTAATCAATCCTTCAACAAGCCTTTATTAAGAAAATGTTACATGCCAAAGACTGGGAATACAAAGACAGTAATATAACAGTCCTACCCTCAAAGAATGGCCATACTAACCTATGGAAGCATATATATTATATACAAAGTAAATACAGTGTAATGGGGGACAGACATTAGAACCAAGATGATTGGGAAAAAACTCATGGAGGAGATGGTGTTTCAGCTAAACTTGGAAGGAAATGGAAGTCTAAGAGGCTAAGAGAAAGAGGGAATTTATTCTAGGCATGGGGAATATAAAGTGTGACATATAAAAGGTTTGAGAGACATAGTTTCTGGGTAATTAATCATTTTATTAATCATGCTAGCAGATAATTAATAAAAGTCAGTGGCACTCTCCAATGCCAAAGACCCCTCATGGAATCCTCTCAACCCTTATATGCCATTGGAAGGATGGGTGTTTCTGAGGTGGATCTGAGGGTCTGGTCACTTAGTCTTGGTCAAAGAGACTTATATGTACCTATATGACCCGTTTAGGGTAATCTAGACAAAAGAGGGAATCTACTTCTACCCAGACCTCTCTGAGTAAAACACAATGGGCCAGAATCCGTCAATTCACCTAAACTAAAATTTCCTTACCTTTTAAATAGATCTGAGTTTTCCCAATGGGGTTCGTCTGCCCAAAATTTCATCTCTTTAATATCCTCACCCTTCAAAGGCTGATTGAATACTCTGCAGGGAATGAGGAAATAGAAGGGGAGGAGAAAACCTTAGTCCTAATTCAATAATTGGTTATTAATATAAGAGAGAAATAATAATTTTTCTCAAAAGGGAATATAGGATCCTAGATTTAAAAATGGATATCTTAAACTCAACATGTCCAAAACACATTTCATTAGTCCTCCCCCTTCCTTCCCATCTCTACCCTATCTAAAACTTCCTTATTCTCATCAAGGGCACCACCATCCCCCCAGTTACCCTGGCTCCCAGGTGCCATCCTCAACTTCCTACTCTCTCATCCCCCTCCCATGTCCAATCTGTTTCCAAGTCCCATCAAATTTTCTTATATACAGTCCCTTCTTTTTTCTGATGCTGCCACCACCATGGTGCAAGCCCTCATCATCTAATGCCTAGACTACTGTAGTAGTCTGCTTTGGAGTTACCTTGCCTCATTCTAGTCCATTCTTCACTCCACAGCCAAAGTGAAGGTCTGACACTCTCAGTCCCCTACTCAGAACAATCTAGTGGGTCCTCTATAACCTCTAGGATCCAATATAAAATACTATAATGGGGTATCGAAACCCTTCACAACTTGGCCCCTTCCTACCTTTCTAATCTTCTAGTCAGAGGTATATGGGGTGCTCGGGGAAGACCAGCACCTCTGGTATGAGGGCTGCCCTTTGCAGGGCTGTGCGTGCACCTTTGGTGTCCACCTGTCCCCCAACTCTCACCTTTGGCTCCAAGAAGCTGTAGTATGCTCAGTGGCCATACCCCAGTAACACCATCTTGGTAGATGAGCTAAACCAGGTAACCAAAAGGCCTCAAACCTGTCTGTAAATTGGGAGTGGGGGTGTCTACCCCAGGCTTGTGAAGATTTCCTCTGGTGGAATGGGCCAATTTGTTCCAATAGTCATGAGGCTGCTTAAGTAGGCACTTAACATGGAGTGCTTAGAGCTGTCAGCCATTGAAGATGCCAGTCATCCATTGTATCCCAGACCAGTCATCCTGACTTTTGGCAACTTTGTGCAGCTCTTCCTTACTTAAATCCAATTCACCTTGTGATGTCATTGGTTCTCTTCTAAACGAAGGACAAACAACAGTCTTCATACATTTTACTGCATCAAGTGAGAAAACAAATGGCCAAAAAGTCACAGAGGTTACACAACCCCTGTTAACTCTAAAAATACCAAAGAGCTCGTACAGATTATCACAACCACAGTTAACTCTAAGAAATAAAATGAAAACAAAATGAAAAATAGGGCCCAAAGTGATCATAAGCAAAATGCTTTCTTTATTCTTTTGGAGGAGGGAAACTAGTTGGGACCTCCTCTAGAAGGAGACCCCCTTTAGTGTGGCCAGATCTCAACACATATAGCACTGGTTTCACAATGAGCTGCAGCCCTGACAATGAGGGGTAACAATAACAATGAAACAAGTTTGATCCATAGCCGGGCTTGGTGACCAGAACGTGGGTCCTGTAGGGGTTTGTCCAAACTTGGGGACCCCCTTGTGCTGGTGTAAAACAGTTCTGGAATTTTGCTGCAACTGAGTTCATCCAGAGGGTGAGTACAAAGGATTGTTATGCCAAGCTCAGAGCACAGCTTGCTTGCCAGGCCTTAGCTCTGGAAAGCAGGGTGCCTCCTAATAGTAAAAAGAAAGGGGTGGTCTTGGCATGGGAATCCTGAAAATGGCCCCTTTCATACTGGCCTCCTGGCTGTTCCTAGCATAAGACACTCTTTCACTTATTTCTGTGCATCTTCATTGACTGTTCTTCATGTCTGGAATGTTCTCCTTCTTCCTCTCTGCCTCTTGGTTCACTGGCTTCTTTTACGGTTCAGCTTAAAACCAGCCTCTGGCCAGAGGTCTTTCCCCTTTTGGAGAGTTCATTTATTGTTGTGTACTCATTTGTCAAGGATTTTTTGCTGACTTTGATAAGGAGGTTTACTAGCTGCTCATGATGGTCCTTTCCTACCAGGGAGGATTTCTAGCATTTTGTGGTAAGCTGGCAAAAAGTGAACTTTAACCTTCCCTTTGAGAGAGATCAGGAAAGTGGCTTTTATTCTGAGCCCTACAGGTGTTTGATGGACAGTGGCTAGATCTAATTCTGGTGTCACAAATCCCTTGGAGACATGAGAGTGAAGGAGAGAGCAGCTAGCCATGGGGGCTGTGGATCCTCTTCCTGTTAGGCTTTGGATATAGCGGCAGCCCTCTTATTACTCTCAGAAAAGATGGAGGGCACTACCACCCCCCCCTCCAAAATGGGGAAACTCATGTCAAATGAAGCTTATTGATTTGCCTAAAGTCACAGAGGTAGTGATAGAAGCAGTTCTTGAACCCAAATCTCTGACTTGGAAGCAAATGCTCTTTTCACTGTACCATACCGCCTGTATGTGCTGAATTTAAAATGTGAAACTTGTCAATACAAGGTTCCCTCACCACCACCATCACCTACTGTCCAGAAGTGTTCATGAAAAAATAAATGCCTTTGTCAGACAGGTTTTCCACAGGAGATAAATCATGGCATCTCTCTAGGGACAGAGTTCTTTTATGGTTTTTTTTTTTTTTTTGGAGGGGAAAGGTAGGGCAGTTGGGGTTAAATGACTTGCCCAAGTTCACACAGCTAGTTTTTTGTGTTAAGTGTCTGAGGTCAGACTTGAACTCAGGTCCTCCTGACTCCAGGGCTGGTGCTCTATTCACTGAACCACCTAGCTGCCCCCAACAGGGTTCTTTTATCTGTTAGACAGGGCAGGAGAGGGTATTGATTTCAAAGATCTCTTCCAGAGCTGACCTTTATTCCATGGTATGCCCAGAGACAGAAGTCAGTGCCTCAATATTGAAGATCTAATATGTCCAGGAAGAGGAACATGTTGTAAAAGGGGGAAGCAGGAGGGTGCCAAGTAAAGAGGGCTGACCCTGGGTGATGCTCGCCACCTGTGTGATGTGGGGCAAGTTAGCTAACCCAACCAGGCTTCACTTTCTTCCTCTCTAAAATGAGGGAACTGGACTAGTGGGTCCCATACAGGTTTAGATCAATAGCCCCCCTACAGCAGTATTCCTTTCTGAATTCAAATTACATCCACCTTCATAGGATCTTTGAGGGTAGTTTGGGTATTTCTAATAGTCAGAATGACTTGGTTGCTCAAAGTTGTTCTTAAAACAACACTGCTGTTACTGTAGACAGTGTTCTCTTGGTTCTGCTCACTTCTGCATGATTTTATGGAAGTCTCTCCATGTTTTTCTAAAATCATTGAGCTCATCACTTCTTATAGTAGAGTAATATTCTATCAGGAACATATACCACAGTTTGTTTGACCATTTCCCAATTGACAGGCATCCTCACAAGACGTCATAGGTGATGTCTTGATTCATGGGTGAACTGGATTTAAGTAAGGCAAAGCTGCACAAAGCCATCAGCATCACTCTCTCTTCCTGGGTCATGGAAGTCCAGTGGCAGGACAAAAGTCAAGGTGACTGGTGATGGCCCAGGATGCAGTGGATGATGCTGGCATGACTAATGTTTTGAGAAGCAGCTAGATGGCTTGGTGGATAAAGGACTGGACCTGGAGTCAGGAAGATCTGAGTTCAAATCTGGCCTCAGATACTTACTAGCTGTGTGACCCTGAGCAAGTCAACTAAACCTTAATCTACTGGGGAAGGAAATGGAAACCACTCCAGTATCTTTGCCAAGAAAATCCCTTGGACAGTATTGGTGGCCTGTGGTCCACAGGGTCACAAAGAGCCGGACAGGATACAACACCAACAACAAAACCCCCAAACACCACCATCTTTTGAATGTCCTCACTCCCTCAGTTCCAGCTACTTAGCTGCAGCCCCTCAAAGTGTATCCTGTTCACCAGATGGCAAACAGACTGGAACTAATTACACAAATGTCTGTGCATTATTCAAAGTTCATGTGGGAATTGTTTCAGTGGCATGCAATGCATGTTAATAAGGACTGCGTTTGTTGTCCAGTCCTCAGCAGATGATTAATAAACTCTCTTTCATCCCTATGATCTTTTGGTTTTTTTGCTTTTTGGAGGAGGGAGGGCAGGGCAATTGGAGTTAAATGACTTGCTAATCACATGGCTAGTAAATATTAAGCGTCTGAGGCTGGATTTAAACTCAGGTCCTCCTGACTCCAGGGCTGGTGCTCTATTCACTGTGACACCTAGCAACCCCATTCCTATGATCTTAAGGTCTAGGTCTAAGTCTAGGATTTAGTCTTGATTCTGATACTTATTAGTTGTATGACTTTGGCCAAGTCATTTGATTCTCTAAATCATAATTGTCTGGTAAAACAAAGGTGGTAATCATCTCATGACCCATATCACTAGGCTGTGAGGATTGAAGGGGATAATATATGTAAGTTAAAAGTACTTATTACAATTATAACTTATTATAATCAGGCTCAAAGAATTTTCAAGCTGAAATGGTCCTTATAGGTCCTACACCTCATTCCCACCCTATAGGATTTAGAGCTGGGAGAAATCTTAGAGATCCTTTAGACCAGCCACTTCATTTCATGTTGAGAAAACTAAGGTAAGGGAATTGCTAAGATCTCATGGCAAGTAGCAAAAACAAGATTATTCAAAAAAAATCCTCTGCTTCCAACTCTGCTGCTTTTTTCACTCTACTGAAGTGAAGCCCAGAAGAACCCAAAGTCACACACTAAATAATGACGGAGTCAAGACTAGAACTCAGCTCCTCTGATCCCAAATCTGATGTATCTTATTATTATGGTAAATGTGTATCCTGTTCTTTTTATATGACATTATATGACATTTTTATAAGACCTCTACTTAGTGAATAGAGTGCTGTCCCTATTGTCGGGAAAGCTTGAATTAAAATCCAGCCTCAGATACTAGCTGTGTGACCCTGGGTAAGTCACTTAGCCCTGTTTGCCTCAGTTTCCTCATTTGTAAAATGAGCTGGAGAAGGAAATGGCAAACCACCCCAGTATTTTTGTCAAAAAAAACTCAAATAGGGTAGCAGAAGAGTTGGACATGACTGAAATGACTCAACAACTCTAAGGATATAAATGAGAATAAAAGATAAAAACATTATAGCCCATTTCCCATGCAATTTGACTTCACTTAAGCAATATTCAGGACTTTCACAGGAAAAGACAGACCAAATATTGGCTCATGAGAGAGAGGCTGGTTTTCCCAAACTAAAAATGAACAAAACAAGGACTGTGTCTGAAAAATAGGCCATCTGGTGGCCTGGCACAAAGCGTCCAAAGAATACTAAGTAATCCTTTGGCGTTATGAGCAGCAGGGAGTTCCTTGTTTGTTTCTACCATCTCGAAGGTCATCATGAGGGAGTTCCCTAAAGTTGGTTCTGCTATGTATTTTGGGCAGGGAGTCTTCATGGGAGGTGGGATAGGTTTAGGAAATTCAAGGAACAGGGACAAAAAACTTCACGTTCAAATAACTTTTGATACTTTATGTTAAACTGTTATGACAGAGTAACTGAGTTAGTGGCCTTACTCACCCAAAGGAGATAGAAGACTTGTGCACATCCTCCCTTCGTTGCCATTCCTGACTCATCAATTTAGTTCAATCTGGGAAAATTAAGCTTTATGCATAGGAGGCCAAGCCCTAGGCAACCAGGATGGCTGAGACATCTTTCTGGTTCTGGATGGTGTACAGATGTTAGGGGGACACAATCACCACCCTCCTCGTTCAGATTGTCTTTCCTTTTTACTTAGACTGTCTCTTGGTCTCCTTGCCTTAACAATCTCTCCCTACTTGAATCTAGCCTCCATCAAGATATGAAAGTGATATTTCTAAAGCTCATGTCTGATCATCTTACCCCCTTCCCATCTACTAAATAAACTCCAATGACTCCCTATTACCTCTAAGATCAATTATAAAATCTTCTCTATAGCATTTAAAGCTCTTTACAATCTAGCCCCTCCCTTCCTACCTTTCTAGGGTTTTTTAATTTTAAACACATTACCTGCCTTGCTATGCCTTATCATCTAATCATTCTGGTCTACTTATCTTTTAAGAATTTATTTATTTATTTTTTTAATTGATGAAATAAAACAAGCATTTTTCATAACACAGTAGACTATAAAAAATGACTTCACATGAGACTGTAAATCTAGTATGTACAACTTATTATTCCTTTTAAATATATAATAAAGTTATACAAATTTCTTTTTTTCCCCTTCCCCCCACCTCATCCTAGAGATGGCTACCATTAGACACATGTATATACATGTATGTATGTATATGTATACACATATATGTATGTGTGTATATACACACAGACATAAAATCATTCTAAATAAAGTTCTATTTATCAGTTCTTTCTCTGGATGCAGGCAGCATCTTCTTTCATATGTCCTTTGTAGTTAATTTGGGTATTTACAATATGCACAAAGGTTTTCTTAAAATAACATTGCTGTTATTGTATAGAATGCTCTCTTGGTTCTGCTTATTTCACTCTTCATTATTTTGTGCCAGTCTATACATTTTTTTCTAAGACCATTGAACTCATCACTTCTTATAGCACAGCAGTATTTCACCAAAATTTTGTTTTATTCTGTCATTCCCCAATTGACAAGCATCTCAGCAATTTCCAGTTCTTTGCCACCACAAAGAGGGCTGCTATAAATATTTTAGAACATACAGATTTTTTTCCTTTTTCCCTAATCATCTTTGGAAACAGACCTAGGAGTGGCATTGCTGGGTCAAAGGGCATAGACAATTTAATAGCTCTTTGGGCATAATTCCAGACTGCTCTTCAAAATGGTTGGATCAGTTCACAATTCCACAAAGAGTGAATGTGTCCCAATTTTTCTACATCCCTTCCAATATTCATCATTCTCCCTTGCAATCATTTTAGCCAATCTGATAGGTATAAAATGATATCTCAAGGTTGTTATAATTTGTATTTTCTCTAATCAATAATGATTTAGAGCATTTTTTTGTATGACTACAAATTGTTTTGATTTTTTTCATTGGAAAACTGTTCATATCTTCTGACCTTTTATCAATTGGGGAATGTCTCATATTCTTATAGTTTACAAAGTTTTTTTTTTTAATATATTTGAGATACAAGTCCTCTATCTGAGAAACTGTTTATAAATTCCATCCCTTCCCCTCCCCAATTTTCTTCCTTCTGATCTTGGTTACATTTGTTCTATTTGTACAAAACCTTTTTAATTTAATGCAATTAAAATGATCCACTTTACACATTGCTCTGCTCTGTGTCTTTTGTTTATGCATAAATCGTTTACCTATTCATAAGTATGATAAGTAATATGTTCCGCATTCTTCAAATTTTCTTATAACATCTCTCTAAATCTTAGTTATGTATCCATCTTGGTATATGGTGTGAGATATTGGTCTATGCTCAGTTTCTTCCAGACTGCTTTCCTGTTTTCCCAACAATTTTTACCAAATAATGAATTCTTATTTCAAAATCTTAAGTCTTCACACTTGTCAAATAAGAGGTTATTATATTTATTTGCTGCTGCAAATAGTATGTCTACTATCTTTCTATTTCTTGACCTGTACCAGATAGTTTTGATAATGACTGCCTTATAGTTTAAGATCTGGCACTGATAAACCTCCTTCCTTTACATTCCTTGACCCCCCCCCCCCTGCCTTTATATTCTTGACTTTTTTCTTTCACAATTTTGTTATTATTTTATCTAATTCAGTAGAATAATTTTTGGTAATTTAATTGAAATGGCACTGACTATATAGATTAGTTTATGTGAAATTGCTATTTTCTTATATTGGTCCTGCCTAAAAACCATGAAAATTAATATTCCTCTGATTATTTAAATCTGATTTTATTCGTACAAAAAAGGTTACTTAATTTTGCAATCTTATTTATATAATTCCTGGGTTTGTTTTGGCAGGTGTCCTTCCAGGTATTTTATACTGTCTAGAATTATTTTAAATGGGGTATCTCTTACTATCTCTTCTTGCAGGGTTTTGTTTATGACATATAGGAATGCTGATGATTTATGTGGATTTACTTTATATCCTGCTACTTTGCTAAATTTATTGTTTCAACTAACTTTTTAGTTGAGTCTCTGGGATTTTCCAAGTTTAACATCATGTTATTTTGTGAAAGGAGATAGTTTTATTGCCTCATTCCCTATTCTGACTCCTATTTCTTTTGCTTCTTTTATTGCTATTTACTAGAACTTCCAATACAATATTAGATAATATTGGCAACAATGGGCATCCTTGTTTCGTACCTGATCTTCCTGGACAGTCTTCTAACTTATCCCCATTACAAATGTTTGCTCCAAATGTTTGCTCCATGGTTTTAGATGAATGTTTTTTTTTAATCAATTTAAGGAAAAACACATTTATCCCTATACTTTCAAGTGTTTTTACTAGAAATGAGTATTGTATTTCATCAAAAGCTTTTTCTGCATCTCTTGATTTAATCATATGATTAAAAAAAACTTTTATTATTGAGATAATCAATTATGTTAATAGTTTTCCTCATGTTAAGCCATCCCACTTGGACATAATGTATATCTTTGTAATATATTGTTGCTATCTTTTAGCTAGTACATTATTTAGGATTTTTGCATCCATATCTATTAATTAAATTGGCATATAATTTTCTTTCTGTTTTACTCTTTCTGGTTTATGTATCAATATCATATTTTTCTCATAAAAGGAATTTTATCTCTTCTTTGCCTATTATTCCAAATAATTTATATAATATTGAAATTAGTTGATCTTTAAATGTTTGATAGAATCCACTTGTAAATATGTCTGGTCCCAGTCTTAGGATGTTCATTTATGACCTGTTCAATTTCTTGTTCTAAAATAAGTCTATTTAGGTATTCCATTTCCTCTTCTACTAATATATACAATTCATATTTTTGCAAATATTCTTCCATTTCAGTTATATTGTTCTTCATTTGCATATAATTTGGAAAAATAATTCCTCATAATTTCTTTAATTTCATCTCCATTAGTGGTATATTTGTCTCTTTCATTTTTTTTTGCTTTTTAGAGGGCAATTGGGGTTAAGTAACTTGCCCAAGGTCACACGGCTAGGTTTTTATTTGTGTGTGCGTTAAGTGTCTGAAGCCGGATCCAAACTCAGGTCCTTCTGACTCCAGGGCCCACGCTCTACTCACTGCGCCACCTAGCCGCCCCTGTCTCTTTCATTTTTAATACCAGTGATTTGATTTTATTCTTTCTTCTTCTTAAGTCAAATTAACCAATGGTTTATCTATTTTATTGCTTTTTTTCATAAACTAGCTAGCCCTCACCCTTGATCCTCCCCAAATATCTACACACCCTTAAACTAGCCTAGCCATCTGTCATCCCCAGGTAGCCTCCAGCTAGTTCCCACCCTTAATCTCATTACTGGAGTCTGAACTCCTTGGCCTCCTCCTGAAGATCCTCCCCAAACTCCTCTAGACCACCCCTACTTTCTCCCACAACCTTTCTGCATATCAGCTCCATCTTGTGTCCAAAAAGAAATGCCTGAGAATTATCCAGCACAGATTCACTCTGTGTCAGATGATTCTGGCCCGCTTATCAAGTAAAATACCTAGGCTCCTTAAGAGTCTACTCATTATGGTGAACTTTTAATAAACTTTGCTTTTATTTGGATGAAAGACTTGAGTAGAATTAATTTGGCAGGACCAGGCGTGTTGATATTTTGGGGCCTTGCTCACCCCTAACCTTAAACCTCATCAATTTTCATGTATAAGAAGTAAACTGTTTGACCTTAATGAGTGCCTTATAACTGGTCTTTAATGTTTCCTTTGTATTTTTTCTGGGTCTTTTATATTGAATTTTTCATTTAGTTTTGGTCTTTTTGTCATAAATATGTGAAAGTCTTTTGGTTTGTTAAATGTCTATTTGCCTCCCTCATTCAGGATTATACTCAGCTTCCTGGTAAGTTATTGGTTGCAACTCCAGCTCTTTTGCTCTTTGAAATATAATGTCCCAAGACTGCAGTCTTTCAACGTAGAAGCTGCTAGGTCTTGTGAAATAGTGATTGTATCTTCTTGCTTTTCTTCACATGTGACACTCCATCATCTTTCTTTGTGGTTACTGTCCTCTAGGTCTGGAATCTTCACCCTTCTCACCTTTACCTCTTGGAATCTGGTTTCCTTTAAAACTTAGCTTCTGGGGTAACTAGGTGGCACAGTGAATAGGGTGTGGAGTCAGGAGGACCTGAGTTCTAATGTGGCCTCAGATACTTGACACACTTACTAGCTGTGTGACCTTGGGCAAGTCACTTGACCCAAATTGCCTTGCCTTCTCCCCTCTGCAAAACAAAACAACACTTAGCTTCTACCTGAAGCCTTTTTGGGTTCTTCTGCTTCCACCGCAGCCCACCCCCGATTCTGCTAATGCCTCCCTCCTAAAACTAGCTTGTATTCATTTTGCATATAGTCTGTAGCTTAAAACTGCACTAAGGCTTTTGGGACAGTGTATATATGTACATGTCACCTCCCCCATTAGAATGTAAGCTCCTTGGGAGCAGGAATCATTTCTCTTTTGTTTTTGTAGGCCTAGGGACTGACACACAGCAGGTGCTTAATAAATGCTTACTGCTCAATGATTTTATAATTATGTCATAGAGGAAGAGAGCTAGAACTTTTTATGACTGGGCCTGCCATCTTCCTGCCATTGCTGCCACACCCTCCCCTCCTAGCTCCTGCACCTGGGGCCATGTGGCTGGTGAGAGCTTACTACCTCCAGCTAAGCACCAGTCCCCTCTCCCCCACCTCAAATAAACACTCATTTTCCACCTCTTGCTTCAGATTGTTGTTTTTATTGTTCAGTCATTTTCAGTCATGTGTCCAAATCTTCATGACCCCATTTGGGGTCTTCTTGGCAAAGATACCAGAGTGGTTTGCCATTTCCTTCTCCAGCTCATTTTACAGATGAGGAAACTGAGACAACAGGGTTAAGTGACTTGCCCAGGGTCACACAACTAGTAAGTGTCTGAGGCCAGATTTGAACTCAGGAAGATGAGTCTTTCTGACTCCAGACCCTACGTTCTATCCACCTAGTTGCCTACACCATGCCACTAGCTGCTGTAGAAGGAGTAGTCAAATCAAGACTATCATTGCTTCTGGAAAGGGACCACCAACCACCAATTGCCCTATGATTCCACTTACCATCTCTGGGGCTTTACATTTCTTGCCTACTACACCCCTCTATGTGCTATCTTTATTTAAAGAGGATCTTCTATGAGCTGATGCAAAGTGAGATGAGCAGAACAAGAGGAAAACATTGTACACAGTAACAGCAATACTGTATGATGACCAACTGTGAAGGACTTAGCTATTCTCAGCAATACAAAGATATAAGACAATACCAAAGTACTCGTGGCAAAAAGTGCTATCCACCTCCAGAGAAAGAACTGATGGGTCTGAATGCAGATGGAAGCATACTATTTTGTCTCTTTCTGTATTCTTTGTGGCATTTTCTTCCCCCTTGGGTCTTTGTCTTTAACAACATGACAAATATAATAATATGTTGCATGATTGAACATGTATAACCTATATCAAATTGCCTGCTATCTCAGGGAAGGGGAAGGTGAGGGGAAAAAGAAAATTTGGAACTCAAAACTGCTGTAAAATGAATGTTAAAAATTGTCTTTACAGGAATCTAAGGAAAAATGAAATATTATTAATTCTCCCCCCTTCCCCCGACTATTCTGAGAAGAATCTAAAGACTGTCACCAGACACACAAAAAGGTTGAGAATCCTTGGCCTAGATGTTTTTTTCAGATCTCTTCCAATTAGATTCAACAAATATTTATTAACAGACTATTATTATGTGTGCAAAGTAATATGGATGCAAAGACTAAAAATCCCAACAATCACTACACTTAAGTCAATAAGCATCTTTTAAGGGCCTTCTATGTGCTAAGCACTGTGTCAAGCCCTGAGAATACAAAGAAAGGCAAAAGACAGTCCCTGCTCTCAAGGAGCCCACAGTCTAATGGGTGGACTACAGGGCAACACCTATGTACAAACAAGATATATGTGAGGTAAATTGGAGATAATTACAGAGGGAAGGCATGATCATTTAAAGGGGACTAGGAAAGGTTTCTTACAGAAGATGGGATTTTACTTGGGACTTGAAGGAAGCCAGGGAAGCCAGGAGGTGGAGAGCATTCCAGGCATCAGGATTGTTGTTGTTTGTCCTCAGTTCTTGAAGAGGATGGTCACATCAGGAAGGCAATGGCCATGACTCACAAGTGAATTGGATTTTAGTGAGGGAGGGCCATGCAAAGTCACCAGCCTCACTTTCCCCCCTGAAGCCATCTGGTGCCGTGGGCTGCTCAGTGTCCAGCACTTAGCACGATCCGGAGATGTGAATAAGAAATGACCAGGCCATGTGCGTAGCTCAAGGAAGAACCATGAACTCCATTTATTGATACTCAGGGAAAGGTTTTTATAGAGCGAAGAGACAAAGGACCGGAAGGAAGAGAAATCATTATCTTAGTCTGTTGTATCCTGGAAGTAGCATGGTAATAAGGCCTATTGTTTCCTAGGTGCCATAGAGTCTTGGGCAGATATCTCTTATCTCAGTCAGTTACATCTGAAAGGATGCTCTTGAGAGCTGACCTCAAAGCCTAATGGCCAAGGCCACATCATCAAGAACATCTGCATAAGAACTGACTTCCTGCAAATGTTTTGGACAACTAAAGTTTTGGGGCAGAGCCTCTTAGCCTCAGAACTCAAATACCATCCTTATAAGGGTAACCCATATCAAAAGAACTCCGGAGCTGACTTAGTGAAAAATCGCATCTCGAAGAGGTCTTTGTTGTTCAGGTCCACTGATATCAGGGTAATTATCTGAAGTCCCGGCTCAGGCCTCTTTGGCTTACCACAATCTGGGTCCAGTGGTCAGATATTCTTCAGGCATCAGAAGCAGTCAGTGAAAAGGAATGGAGCTGAAAATGTACTTTTCTGTGTGAAAGGATCTTCAAGGAAGCCAGTGTCACTGGTTAATAGAGGACAAGCAGGAGAGGAAGGTGTAAAAAGGCTGGAATAGTGGAAGGGTTATGACATTAAGGTTTAAAAGATGAAGGATTTTTTATTTAATCCTGGGGTAATAGGGAATAACAGGCATTTATTGAATATGGAGCTTACATTGTGCTGGGCATGAAAATTTCTGTCATTCATAAGTCCCTCTTCTAGCCTTTTTGCTTCCATTGAATTGTTTTCTGTACACATCTTCAGGATGGGATCAGAGGAGGTTTCCCTTGGCCCACGGGAGAAGTGGGCCTTCCTGACACCACAGCTCCACCTCACCGATTCTGGCTCTGATTACTTCAGAATGTCTCAGAGTCTGAACTAGGGCTGGGTCAATTTATATCTATTCAGCACCAGACAAGTTTATATAAACAAGATCAGAGAGGAGTATTAACAGAAAAGATGTACTCTGTTTAAGTAGCTTCAAAACACTACAGAAATCCCTGTTTACTTCCAGACCATTGAGATCTCTCTTTAAATGCCTATTACAAGGAATTGAAGCAGGTCTCTGAAGGACCTCTGTTGGGTAACATGCCTCACTGGCAATTTGTTTTATTCCTTGTATAAAACAACATTTTGGGGCAAGTCTATATGAGTCTAGTTTCCTCATTTATAAAATGAAGGTGTTGGACCAGATGATTTTTGAGATAAAAGCAGTAGTGAAGGAGAAAAGATCCCAAGTTCAGGGTTTAATCAGTGACACAGGCTACTTCTCACCTATTCCTTAAAAAGGAGTTGTTGGACCAGGAAAGAGCCTCACTCACTTTGATTGACCTCCAGTGTGGGTTTCTCTCCAGCAGCCATTGTGTATGACCTCTAAGGTTCTTAACCACAAGAGGCCCTCACAAAACATCCAATGCTTTTCCTTATTCCTTCTCCTCTGGCCCCATCCCCATTAATCAGCATTCCTTCCCCTAGCTACTGCCCTGCAGTGCTGTAACAGAGCCCAAGCCTTCCTGAAAATGCAGTGATTAGAGGAGGGCAGGGGGAGGGAAGGAAGAGGAGGAGGGGACATGGGAGGGGGTAGGGGGAGGGTAAAGGAAAGAGGGAGAAGAAGGTGGCTGAGTGACTATTGGGCAACAAGGAAGGACAAACACTGTTAGGTCACCAATTCTGCTAACACAGCTCCTGTTTCTCTATAAAAGGACCAGGAGAGCAGCTAAGAAGCCATCACAGAATCCAGGGGGTCATTCTGTGATAGAAGCCCCACCACCCCCTTGCTGCCAGGCCCAGAACCAACAAAGAAATGAGACTCACTTTCTCCACCTTATTATCCTTTGGGATAATAGGTAAGTGCCCACTGAGTGGCTGTTGATTTAGAGGGGGCATGCCAGGCTCATTTTTGGGTGGGGTGGGGGTAGGTATCATGGTTTTATTCAGTCTTCCCTGCCTGTTCATTGTGAGCCATACCAGGGTCCATGGTAGCCCTCTGCATGGCTCCTAGTGTGAGCTTTCTCTGAGGCCACTGGCACATGGGAGGGGGTCAGGAATTGGATTCCCATCCCTGTCTTCACAAAGAAATGTGAATGAGGCAGACCCATACCTGGCATGGAAGAGAGACCAGTCCTGGGTTAAACTGTCTGGGAGTGTAGTCTTGAGATCCCAATTGCTTCCCTTGTAGATTTAATAAGAATAATAGTATTAATAATGAAATAAGAATAATAGTAATAATAATAGCCATAAAGTCAGCATTTATATGGCACTTTCAGGTTTGATCCTTAGAGGAACACTGTGAGATGGGTGCTATTTTGATCTCCATCTTATAGATGAGGAAACTGAGGTCCAGAGAGGGGTAAGGGGTTTACTAACAAACACACATTTAGTAAGTGTCTGAGACAGAATTTCAACTCGGGTTTTCCTTACTCTAATACTGAAGCACCTGGACATTTAGAAAGTTGCAGGTGCCCTATGAGGTCATCAGAACCCCCTCATCTCATAGATAAAGAAACTGAGGGCTGGAGAGCTTACATGATTTGCCTGGGACCACACAGCTTGTTTGAGGGGAATGGGAGACATACTTGGCAAGGTTTTGTAAGAGGAGGACGGGTAGAAATGCAGAGGTTAGCTGAGGTTTCCAGATCAATGCTGCAGCAGTCAATAATAGATATAACCTGCCTTAGGAGAGTGTAGAACTCTCATCTCCAAATGTAGGTCCTGAGATAAAAAGAAAAGTAGAATCCTAACTTGAGAGCTAGAAGATATCTTAGATCCATCCAGTACAGGGGTTCCTAGCCTTTTTATGTGATGGGGAACCCTGTGGCAATCTGGGGAAGCCTATGGATCCTTTCTGAGAATAATGTTTTAAATTCATAAAATAAAGTACATACAATAGCCAAGGAAGCTGGTTATGTCAAAATAGAGTCATCCAAACATTTTTAAAAAGCAAGTTCCCTGGCCCCAGATTAAGAGCTTATATAGGCAGACCGCTTCATTTTGTAGCTGTGAGGAAACTGAGGCTCAGAGAGAGAGGCTGAGTGGAGGAAAGCTAAGGGCTCTGCCTACAGTCACCAGGTGGTCAGTGGCAGAGGCGGGATGAAAACAGCTACAGTAGGTGTTGGGGAAGAAAGTAGCCAGGGGAAGGAAAGCTGATTAATAGGGATGGGGCCAGAGGAGAAGGAATAAGGAAAAGCAGTAGGTGTTTGGTGAGCTTGTTACAGGGACTCCCTAGAGGGCTGAAAGCAGGTATTTAGGAGCAGTCAAGGGGCCATGGGCTTTACCATTTTTCATAATAAAGCCCTAGGAGCTCCCATCCCAGTTTGCTTCTCTGAATTCTTTCTGATGGATACCAGTGCCTTCTTTCCTTGTCAATCCCCAGTTACTGAGATTTTATATCAGTCACTCAACAAGTGTTAAATGCCTGCTCTATGCCAGGCCCTGGGGATAGAAATACCAGAGCTGAGGCAGCTCCTGCCATCACGGAGTTTATATTCCAAGAGGGAGAGACAACGTGCTAATGGGAGTGAGTGGCTGCTATTGAGGGCCCCTTGAGAGTGGGGAATATTTTTGCCTTTTTTTAAATCCGAAGGGCTGACTTAGACAATGACTGGTCCACAGGAAGGGCTTAATAATAAATGTTTGCTGAGTGATTGATTTTGTTTGGAAAGTTACCAGGATAGTGAGTTTTCCATATAACTCTGCTCCTTTTGTTTCCTGCTTGCAGGGTTCAAAATTACTCCTCTTTCCCCTGCATTGCTTTTGCCAATTTGGCTCTATATTCCCAAATATGATACAGCAAATTCAAGAGAGGTACAGAGAGAGCCAACTCTCAGAGGGAAGGAGATAACTAACCATCCTGGAGGAGGGGAAAAGCTCAGCAATCAAACCTGGGTCTTGATTTCTGAGGCCAGCTCTCTAAGTGATGGTCCTCTTGGAGAATGAAGGATAAACTATAAAGTCACATTGCCTCTTAGCAAATTCTTGAGTAGGAATTTATGTGCCTTAGATGAATGGGGAGAATGGGATGGAGATGCCCCATGGAGGGATGAAACAGAGATCCCGGCAGATGCCCTCCTGGGTGCTTCCAGGGAAGCAGGGGCTCCTGTAGAGAGGAGGAGGGGAAAGCAGCGGAGGAGCTCACCCCAGCCATCAAAATAGCTTCCCATTTTAACTAATAATTCTAGATAACTAAGTTCTAAATTCTAGCTTTGAAGGACTGACTGCAACATAGAGGGACGGCCATAGGAATAAAAATCAAAGGACTTGGGTTCCTCCCTGCTCCAGCACTTACTTCTTGTGTGACCCTGGAAAAAGTTTACTTTTGGTGGGAGGGAGGGAGGGAGGATTACTTCATATCTCTGGGCCTCAGTTTTCCTCCCTATAAAGTAAAGCTGTTGGAGTTAATTGTATTCAAAGTCTCTCCCAGTTCTAAATCTATGTGGAGCACCTGACACATTTGATTAAATTGGTGGGGGGAGGGTCAGGAAATGCTTAATGTAGAACATGGCACTTGTGCCTAGTTTTGAGGTGAACAAGAGATTGTAAGAGAAAAATGTGAGGAGGGGGAACATTCCAGGCAGGTTGGATAGCCTGTGCAGGCATAGGAGGGGGAACATTATATACAAGAAAGGCAAGAAGGTAAGATTGGCTGGAAGGCTTGGAGGGAAGTGCTCCCCTGCTTCCCTGGAAAGGTGGGGGAGAGCTGGACTGTGGGGAGGAGGGAGGGAATTTAATGCTCAGCAAAGGAGTTTGAGTAGTATGGCCCCTTTAGGTCCTCTAAGATATCCTAGAGATCTGGCCCAACCCCTCACATTTTGCACATCAAGATACTTTAGCTGCAAAAAACCCTGTATTTATTCTGGAAGAACTGTGAGGACACTTCTCATGAGGACAAAGATATTTTGGGATATTTCATGGGATGTTTCAATCCATTTCCAATGAATTCCCAGACTTCATGTTTTGATTTTCTGCATATTTGTAAGATATACTTTGGATATATTGCCTGTAAGCTGCTGTGCTTGTGTTCCCTTGTTCTTCTTCAGTCATATCTGACCCTTTGTGTTACCATTTGGGGTTTTCTTGGTAAAGATACTGGAATGCTTTGTCATTTCCTTCTGTAGCTCATTTTACAGATGAGGAAACAGGGTTAAATGACTTGCCCAGTGTCATATAGTAAGTGTCGGAGGTCACATTTGAACTCAGGTCTTCTTAGACTACAGACTTGGTGTTCTATCCACTGCCGGCAGTGGCTGTAATGCATGGGCTAGTCCCTCTACTGAAGTCCTGCTTCATCTTGCCATGAAGGTGACCCTGGCTTCTCAAAGACAATGTGAGCTGAGTTCAAGACCTGGCAGGTCTGCTAAGCTGGGATGACTTCAAGTATGGTTTCCATGCTGTCTTAGGACCAGAGTCATGACTTTAGAGGTGGAAGGGACCTTAGATCACACTAAGAATAACTAACACATATTTTGGTTTTAGTGTTAGAAGCATCTAGCCCAACTCCCTTATTTTACAGACATGGAACTTAAAGGAAGTTAAATGAGTTGCCCAGAGACACACAGGTCATAAGTAGCAGAGGTTGAACCTAGCCTTCCAGCTGCAAATCCAGTGGTCTTTTTTATCAAACCATTAGTAAAACCTAAACCACAGACCAGCTAAGTGTGGAGAGTCTAGAAGGATAGGGAGATATAAAAAGAGTTTTGAAAATGAATTAAGGTAGCTGTGTGACCCTGGGCAAGTCACTTAAACCCAATTGCCTCAAAAAAAAAAAAAAAAGAAAGAAAAAAAGAAAGAAAATGAAGAAAGGACCAATGCCCAGGAAACCATGGATCTTGGAAGTGCTGACTTATACATCAACAAAGTTGATTTGAACTTCTCTATAAGTCAGTTTTTTTTTTTCTTTTTTAAAAGACAGGGTTAAGTGACTTGTGCAGAGTCACATAGTTAGTAAATGTTTGGGGCTAGATTTGACTTCAGGTCCTCTTGACTCCAGGGCCAGTGTGCTCTATCCACTGTGCCACCTAGCTGCCCCTAAATTAGAGATTCGTTTTTTTTTTTTTTTAAAGCAATTTGGGTTAAGTAACTTGCTCAAGGTTACACGGCTAGTCATGTGGGTGCTCATTTTCTGAGGCCAGATTCGATCCCGGGTCATCCCAACTCCGAGGCCGGCGCTCTTACTCACTGCGTCACCTAGCCGCTCCATAAATTAGGGATTCTTAACCTAGGGTTTGCAAAATTTTCTGTTTTGTATATATTATGTTTATTGTATTATATTGTGTTGTATCTTATTTGTATTTATATTGTATTCAGTAAAATTGGTTTCCTTTGTAATCTTATACATTTTATTTTATGCATTATGCTCACTTTGTGAAAAGTAGTAATGACATCAGCACTAACAAAACAAAACCCCCTCCCTCCCACCAAAAATAAAGAGCCACGCATGAGGAATAAAATACCTGGGAGAGGGAGGAGGAATTGTCTTTTTTTCTATCCCTTGTCCTTCCCTACCAGCTTCTGAGGTGGTGGGAAGGAAAGGGGAAGCATCTCAGGAATGAGTTCTTGGGCCCTGGATAATTGACAGCTGATGACTAGCCCAGGATGGGGGACAACTTCCATTCTTGCATGCGGGCCCTGGAGGTCTTGTTCCTCTGTGTTCCCTCCTGGGTGATGACTGCTGCTGGGGATCAGGACCCGGGACAGAGGATACCTTCTCTGTTCCTGGTGGAGAGAGGGGAGTGTGGCCATGAACTCGTGATTCCCCTCTGGTTTTTCTCCTCCAGGGCTGTGCCTGGCTTCTACAGAACAACAAGTAAGATGGTGTGTCATATCAGAAAATGAGCTGAAGAAATGTAATGAATTTAAAGAGGCCATGAAGTCTATCAACCATCCTGGTCTGGCCTGTATAAAGAAAACTTCCCACATGGATTGTGTCAAGGCGATCTCGGTAGGTCACAAGCCCTCAAAGGAGAATGGAAGAATGTTCTCTCTGCTCTCCCCCAACACTCTTCCTT
Organism: Gymnobelideus leadbeateri; assembly: GCA_011680675.1. NCBI lineage: Eukaryota > Metazoa > Chordata > Mammalia > Diprotodontia > Petauridae > Gymnobelideus > Gymnobelideus leadbeateri. The sequence goes on along the minus strand of WOXC01012321.1, from coordinate 348,146 downwards.
TGTTTCATTACACTGGTACCTCCCTTCCAAGAGGGTCTCGAAGAAATTCCTGTTGTTATTGTTCAGAGGTTTCAGTCATGTCTGACTCTTCATGATCCCATTGGGGGTTTTCTTGGCAGAGATACTGGAGTGGTTTTGCCATTTCCTCCTCAGATCATTTTACAGTCAAGGAAACTGAGGCAAACAAAGTGAAGTGATTTGTCCAGGGTCACATAGCTAGTAAGTGTCTGAGGTCACATTTGAACTCAGGATAAGTCATCCTGATTCTAGACCTAGTACTCTGTGTACTATGGTGCCACCTAGCTGCCCCAAAGAAATTCTTAGTGCTCAGTAATTCTGAAAAAGTGCTTTCCCAGAAAGGGAGCCTTGTAGGGAGACAGAATTACTTGCAATGCTGAGAAAGCAGCCCTATGGAAAATAAAGGAGGAAAGAGAAATAAAATCCAGAAATTATAGCTGCAATGGCAGCTCAATTATTAAAAAAATATTAAAAACATACCATCTCTGTAGATGCTTTATATTGGCATGGAAGGGACCTTAGCTTCTTTAAGGCTATGCCAGCAAAAGGCAAGCTTTGACAAGGCCTGCCAAGCTGTAAGGACTTCAGCTGAGTGATGGTCTTTTGTCTGGGTGCCTGCTAGCTGAGACTCAGCCCAGATCAGTGCAGTGATGTTCATTACCTGGAACTTAGCTAACAGGTGACTATTCATTCATCCCTTTCCTTCCTTCCTTCCTTCCTTCCTCCCTCCCTCCCTCCCTCCCTTCCTTCCTTCCTCCCTCCCTCCCCTCCTTCCTTCCTTTTGTCATTCCTCAAGACAATCTTCTAGGGGTGAAGTAGAACCTAGGTGAATGAAGATTTCAAGTACAAATGGGAAAAGATAATAGAATCATTGATTTAGATCTGAAAGGGACCTCTGAGGTCACCCTAGTTTAGATCCTCTCCCCCCTTTTTTCACGGATGAGAAAACCTTAGAGAGATTAAGCAAGATTGTCCAAGGTTGGGGCAGCTAGGTAGTACAGTAAATAGAGCACTAGCCCTGGAGTCAGGAGGACCTGAGTTCAAATCTGGCCTCAGACACTTAAGTTACTTACTAGCCGTGTGACCTTGGACAAGTCACTTAACCCCAACTGCCCTGCCTTCCCCCCTCCAAAAAAAAAAAAAAAAGATTGTCCAAGGTCATCCAGGTTGCTTGTAGCAGAGTTGAGATCTGAACCTAGGCCCTTTGACTTCAGAGAGTGTGGCTGATAAATAACTAATTATTCAATGGATGTACAAATAAAAGGGAATATGTCCCACTCCTACATTTACCATTATCAGTTTTCATAGTTTATAGATTTAGAGTAAGAAGGAACCTTAGAGATGACTTAATCTAACCCCCTCATTTTACATGAGGAAACTGAGGCCCAGAGAGGTCAAGTGCCTTGCTTAAGGTAGCACAGTAAGGATTTGAACATAAATTTTGGCTTTTGATTCCATATCCAGCTTGCTTTCTGTAGACTTCTTGAGGATGGAGATGAAATAAAATTGATATTTTCTATGGCTATTTTTCATTAGGAAGGGCTTGCTAAATGTTTGAATGGAAGGTAGGGCAATTGCAGACAGGGAGGGGGTATGAGAGAAAATTTTTTTTTCATTTAATGGGAGAGAGAATTCTTGGCATGTTTATCTGCTATTATGTTCCAAAGAAGGTAGGAAGAAACTAAGCATTTATTAAATTCCTACAGTGCTAAGCACTTTTGATTCTTAAAACAACCCTGAGAAGTAGGTCCTGAGTAAACTGAGGCAGGCAGGGGTTAAGTAAGTAAAGCCAGATTCGGAATCAAATATTTCTGACTCCAGGCCCAGGACTCTATCCATGGCAGTTAAAGGGCAATGCAGCTTTGTGAAGGTCTTTCTGGTCATGGTTTTTCTATGATTTCCTACCAGAACTATCCCTTACATGTGATCATACTGTTTTCATTGAGAGGCAAGGGACTTCAGAGCTGCTTATACTCATCCCTTTCAGGAAAATGAAGCTGATGCTGTGACTATTGATGGTGGGTTGATCTATGAAGCAGGTCTGGTCCCCTACAATCTGAAACCTGTCGTTGCTGAAGACTATGGAACTAAAGAAGGTGAGTTCTCCTTGACTTGGGCATGCTGGCTCCCAAGCCAGGATAGAGAATTCTGACAACTCCTGGGGTGCTAACAGGACCAAATCCTAAAGTCCACAAATTGAGGTCTGTATTATTTTCAAGAGAGGCCATTGATGAGAGTGAGAGATTGGACTTTGTCTATAGGACAAAACTTCCAGAAGTTCCCCGATGATAGCAGAGGCCCTTATATAAACAACTTTCCCTCTTCTTAATGCATTTCTACCCTCTGAACTTATATTCTCTATGTGCTTCTGGCTCTGTAGTATTCAAACTCATGGTGTAAGGAGCAGAGAGAGAAAAAAAATAATAACAGGCATTATTCTGGTCACCAAAACAATATAGGGATTTTAGCTGGGAAATTGCCTGAGAAGAGATTGTAGAGTTGGCAAATGTGAACTAGGCCTTTTTTTCAGCCACTCATTTGCTTGAATGGAGTCACTGGAAAAATTTCCAGCATTTAATGATTTGAAAAGGGAGTTTTGATTATTTTCTCTTATAATAGTCAAGGAAGAATTTTCTCTCTTTTTAAAAAATTTCCTTTATTTTTAATTTGTGGAATAAAACAAACATTTCTATAACATAGTATAATTAAAAAAATGATTACATATCAAAAAATTAGTATAAATCTACTATGTACAACTTACTGTTCCTTTTATATACAGAACAAAGTTATCATGTAATTTCTATTTTTCTTTCTGCTCCCCCCGAGACAGCTAACATTAGACACAAATAGGCATATACATATATATATATATATACACACACACATATATATATACATATACACACACAAGCACAAATATATATATATATATATAAAATTATTCTATACATCCTTTTGTTTATTAATTCTTTCTCTGGATGCAGATAATGTCTTTCTTCACACGTACTTCATAGTTAATTTAGGTATTTATCATAGTCAAAATAATTTATTTGCTCATACTCAAAATAATATCGCTGTTATTGTATGCAATGTTCTCTTGGTTCTGCTCATTTCACTTCATTATTTTGTGTTTTATATATGTTTATATATAAATATATGTGTATATATGTTTTTTGGCTTTTATGTATGTTTATATACAATATGTGTGTGTATATGTGTCTATATATATGTGTCTATGTGTGTGTAAATTTTGTAAGAGTTTTCAAATTCTTCCTTCTCCTCACCACCAGATCCAAGTCCAAGATCAGAGATTTCCTGGGATCTCCCTATCCTTTGGCTCCTAGCTGAGATTCTTCCTGTTTCTTCTGTCTCTTATAGCACCTCTGTCTCAGTACTTTGCTGTAGCTGTTGTGAAGAAAGGAACTAATTTCCAGATCAAGGACCTCAAAGGCAAGAAGTCCTGCCACACTGGTCTGGCCAGGTCAGCTGGGTGGATTGTGCCTGTGGGGACATTATACAAACTTAACTTGTTGGACTGGCAAGGACCACCAGAACCTGTGGAGGATGGTAAGCTGGCATGTGCAATGAGGACTCTGAATGTTGTGGCTTCTAGCTGTAGTATTACTGTTAGTTCCCCCCTCCCTTCCTTCTCCCCTACTTTCACCCCTCATCCTCCCTTCTCCCCAACAGATCTATGATTTCAGCAGTGAGTTCTTAGAGGGGAATTTTTTTTATTGACTATAGAGGAAACTGTAGCTTATCAACTTAGGCTCAAGGTGCCTGGGGTGTTGAAAGTTTAAGGGACTTGACTATCCATGGCAAGACCTTGAACCCAGCTCTTTCTGACTCAGAGGCCAATTTCCTTTTTTTCTTTCTTTAAAAATTTTTTTTATTTCCCCCTCCCCCACTACATTTAAACAATTTAAAATATTTTTTTTAAAAAGTTTTGATTTCCAAATTCCATCCTTCCCTCCCCTTCCCCTTCTCTGAGACAGTAAGCAATCTGGTATAGTTTATACATGTGCAATCATGTAAAATATCAGAGGCCAATAAAAGAGTCGCCTTCCCACATTCTGTGTTCTTTACACAAATTGTATATTCACTACACACATTGGAAACTGGCACACTAAGGCCAAGGACAACAGCAACAAGGATGGTCATTGAACAGTGGCAATAGTAGAAAACCTTGTTTATTGCTGTCATCCATCATCAGCGATTTTTATTTTAGTTAGTGTGCAAAATTGGGATGTATGTGTTGAATGAAAGGTAAATTTTATGTAAAATTTGTAGGAAAGGTTATTTGGACAAAGAGGAATGAGTAAAGGTCTCGGCATGATGTAGCTTTCTGTGATTGAAAATTGTGTTTTGGGGGCCTGCTAGGGGGCGAAGTGGGGAGAACTCCAGCCCTGGAAACAGGAGGACCTGAGTTCAAATGTAACCTCAGATAGTTGACCCTGAGCAAGTCGCTTAATCCTGATTGCCTGCAAAAAAGAAAGAAAGAAAACTGTGCTTTGTAAAGATAATATCGTCTGAACCTTTGGCTTTTTATTCATATTCCAGCTTCTTGCCTGAGGTCCTTTAATGCCCTATGGAAACTTCATCCAGTCCAGGGTTTTTTTTTCCTTTTTTGTGTGATGGATCCCTTCAGCAGTCTGGTGACACTTCTAGATCCCTTCTCAGAACAATGTTTTTAAATGCATAAAATAAAATACATAAGCTCATAAAGGAAACTAATTTTATTGGACTACAGCAAGCAAAATATATTTTTTAAAGTCAATTCATGGAAGCTCAGGTTAAGAACTACTGAACTAGTAGCTATTAGAACTAATTTATCTCCTTCTTGGTTTTGGGACTTTCCCAGGAACCAGGAGGTAGATAGACGGTTGGGGCACGGTATTGACTCAGAATTTGCACTTGGACGTAGGCCCTGATTGTTAGGAATACAAGTGGGTAATTATTGTGCTTGGAAGATTGTTGACCTTCCTGTGGACTCATTCATCCAAAGTGGAAAGCAAATGGTTGAGATCACTATATTCATACAGATGTCTTCTGGGCCAAGGGCAGGCCTAGAAAGCACTCTTTGATAGACTAGTGTGTTGTTTCTGTGTGTCCCCTTACACACCATTTTCACTGTTTATGCCTGCTATTTCTTTCTCTCCATAGCTGTGGCCAGGTTCTTCTCTGGCAGCTGTGTTCCCTGTGCTATGGCAAAGAACCCTAAATTGTGTTCTTTGTGTGCTGGAAAAGGTGGTGACAAGTGTGCATGCTCAGACAGAGAACCTTATTTTGGCTACTCAGGAGCTGCTTTCCAGTAAGTTGAACCCTTCCCATAACTCCAGTGAAATTTCAAGCATCAATAGGTCTGTGGACATTTTCTCCATTCCCTATGATTTTCTTGCGTCCCATCAACAGCCACACCTTAGCTTCAACCATCCTGACTCCTGGTTCCCCAAAGAAGTCAGGCAGGACAGCAAATAACCTATGCATTGGTCTCCTCTTCCACAGTCACCCCTACTTTTATTCAAATGAGGCTGATTTATGCCAAGCACTTTGCAGAACTTACAGCATTATATGCAGAGGGGTTATTATTATTGTTGTTGTTATTGCTAGTTCTTTCAGTTTCTTGGGCCTAGTCTAGACCTGAATTGGTGGAAGACAAAGGGCCTTATTGAGGAAGTTCTCTAGCATTCAGCAGTCCAGCCAAGATAATTCTTCGATTATTAGAGACGGGCTGACTACTTATGAGAAAAAGCCCCCCACAATCTGGCTCACAGTCTGGCTTACTAGGAAAAAAAAGGCTCTTTTCCCTTTAGACCGATTCCAGCTGAGTCCTAGGGCCCTCCTAGCTGTCCACCTCCACTAGATTTCTGAAATAGATGCTTCCCTCTAACTAGTTCCCTCTTCTCATGTTTTGCCTCACACTGGTTCAGCAGAGCTCTAGAGTAGAGCTTCTCCATGTCAACCAGGGTCAAATGCTCACCAAAAAGGAGCCAAAAAATGGATATTTAACTCTAGCCAGTCAACTTGGGGCCCCTGGAAGATGTGAAGAATTTCTCTTTCATGTCAGAGACCCTTAAATTTTTACACTTACACTTACACACACACACACACACACACACACACACCTTTTTGGCTGAACTCCCAGCAAAAGGTGAGGAATGGCAGAATCCTGAGTCAGTGACTGAACCCCTTGTGCAGTTAATACCCACCTGGACATTAGTTACATGCTGGATGCCTGGCTCTGACTTAGAGACTGTGAGGATACAGAAGGAAAAGAAGCCAATTCTGTCCTCTAGAACATTGGATTGGGTTGGAAAGACTAGCTGTTCAGTCATTTCAGTTGTGTCTGACTCTTCCTGACCCCATTTGGGGTTTTCTTGGCAGAGATACTGGAGTGGTTTGCCATTTCCTTCTCCAGCTCATTTTACAGATGAGGAAACTGAGGCAAATAGGGTTAAATGACTAGGCCAGGGTCACACAACTAGTAAGTGTTTGAGTCTAGATTTGAACTCAGGAAGACAGTCTTCCTAATTACAGTTCCAGCACTCTGTGCACTATGTCTCCACCTAGATGCTCTGGGGAGACTAGGCTGATACCCATAAAACAAAGGCCAACTAATCACGGCAGGACATGAGAAGTCTCATTGTCCCAGTGGAAAGACAACTGAATTTGGAGTCAGAAGATTCCAGTCTGAATCTTGAATCTGCCACTTTTACTACCTCTAAGACCCTAGGCGAGTCACTTCTCACAAGACACTTTGGTCCTTAGGCTCTTCTTCTTCAGGATGAGGGGGTTGGGGTCAATCATTTCTAAAGTCCTTTCCATTTCTAGATCTAGAAGTAAGTGGGACCCTCCTCTTAACTGCAGCTGAGCTTCACACATCAATAGGATTCATCAGCATCATTGCATGCTGAATTGGGTCATGGGTGCCAGAGCAGTGGGGTGGGGTGGATGGGGCCCTAGGTTTGAATCTTGGCTGTAACCCTTCTTCCCTGTGTGATCTTAGGAGCCTCCAGTGGACTAGGTGTTCTCTGGGTTCTCTTGCTTTGGAAATCCTCTGTACACTTCTACGTCTGTGAGGGCTATAGGGAAGCATGGGCTATGCTATGAGTGGTGGGCTGGGCTCATTCTTGTTATTTCTTTTTTCCCTAGATGCCTGAAGGACGGTGTTGGTGATGTGAGTTTTGTCAAGCACACAACTGTGTTACGTAGGTACCAGGGTAGAGAAGCCCAGTTCCCTAACGCCCCAAGCATTGTTCACATTCTAACCTCAGTCTTGTTCTATTTCCTGCCATTGTGTTCTTTCTTGCAACCCGCCTTCTGAAGAGAATTTTTAAAAGTTAGTAATGGTCTTATGGTTATTCCATTTACCATCTGTTGGAGGATAGGTGGAATTTTCTGCACCGGACTTTTCCAGTTCTCTCTTTCATTGATTATTCACTGTTCAATCTATATACCTACCCACCCCCTGATAGTTGTAGACTAAAGTTACCCAATTTGGTGCCTGGTTACCCTGCTAGATTATAATGTCCTTCAGAGTGAGGAACATACAAAGGAGACAAAAGTATGAGACATAAGAGATAGAATCACTGAGACTCAATAGCCAAGGGAGGTGAGGGCTGGAGGGGGTGGGGAGGAAGATTGTTGGAATGTCAATGGATAATTACAGCCAAGTAGTACATGCAAGATTTCTAATGGGAAAGTCTGGTCCTTTAGGAAGGCGATATCTAATTTGCTTTTAGGACTTTGTAGTATTGCCAAAATTCTAGAAGCATAACAAAATAGTCTATCTAGCATCTCTTTGACCTAGAATTCTGATTCCACTGTGGATTTTAGTCAGAGATTTCTTCTTCTTGATCTTTTGTTTTTGTTCAAAACACGTCTCTCATTTAATGCCCATCATAGTGCTTTGCACACAATAGACGTTTAATAAATGCTTGTTCATTTGAGTTTGTTCTATAGTAGATCTGGCCTCCCTAGCCTTGCCAGATTCAGCCTTCTAAGAGGAGATGCTGAGACACTGATTCAAGGAAACTGAGAATCCACGGGGCGCAGCTGCATCTTTAGAACCCTGCTCATTTGGGGTTTTTGCTTCTTCTTTCAGAGAATCTGCCAACTGCGGCTGAGAAAGGAGAATATGAGCTACTGTGTCCTGATAACACAAGGAAGTCTGTGGATGAGTACTTGGACTGCAACCTGGCCAAGGTCCCAGCTCATGCTGTTGTGGCCCGAAGTGTGAATGGCAAGGAGGATCTGATCTGGAATCTCCTCTCCGCTGCACAGGTAATGGCCATCTTTTTCCCTCTCTTTTTAAAATTCAATTTTATTTTATTTAATTAAATCCTAAATTCTGTCCCTCTGCCCATCACCCATTGAGAAGGCAAGAAATATAAAACTCATTACAAATATGAAGTCCTATAAAACCTCTTTGAGGTTGAGGCTATTATTGTCTTTTGTTGTTGTTGTTTCATCATTTCAGTCGTATCTGACTCTTTGCAACCCCATTTGGGGTTTTCTTGACAGAGGTTCTGGAGTGGTTTACCATTTCCTTCTCCAGCTCATTTTACAGATAAGGAAACTGAGGCAAACAAGGTCACACAGCTAGTAAGTGTCAGAGGTCAGATTCGAACTCAAGAAGATGAGTTTTTTTTACTCTAGGCCCACTACGGTATCTACTGCACCATCTAGAAACCATCCTCATTTTGTAGATGAGGAAAGCTAGGTGAACAGAGGTTGAAAGACTCACTCAAGGTCATACAACTACTACATATCTGAGACCAGATTTGAACTCTGCTCTTTCTGACAACAAGTCCAATGCTGCCACTTCATTCCCTTTGTGAACACTTTGGAATAATTAATCAAGAGAAGGTGATTCTCAACACAATCAAAGTTGTTTATGATGATAAGGGAGAGCATTTTTCCAGAGAAAAGAACTGAGAAAATGCTTCTCATCCAACTGCTCTAGGGTGAACATTCTTATATGCTTTGGAAGAAAAATAATTAAATGAAAGTCTTGAATAAGATAAATGGAGGTAGATAGAACTGGGAGATTAATGGAGGCATACAAAGTAGACAATAATATGAGATATATAAGATGGAATTGCTGATGCTTAACAGCCCTGGCCTTGGGAGAGATGCCTAGGACATTCTGAAAAAGAGGTAAAAAATAAAGGATTACAGGATATAATCAGTCCCTCTAAGGAACGTGCTTCCTTTAAGCATTTCCATTCACTAGATGAATGTAAGGCTCCTCATTACCCTTTCCAATAGCCCAATGGCTATATCTGATTTGCTGCTAGGCCTCTGCACAGTCTTCTAGAAGTAAAATAAAATAGCAGGTTTATTTTTTTTTTGGTCTTGAATTCTAATTCCACAATAAAGTTTAGTTAGAAATTCCTTCTCCCTCTTGACCTGTTATTTTTGCCTTGTGGTTTCTATTCACTTTTTGTAGGCTGATTTTCTTCATCACTTTAATCCATCCATCGATCAATAATCATTTGTAGTGTGCCTGCTTTGTCCAAGCACAATGCTAAATGCTGGGGACATAAAGACAAAATACATAGGTTTACATGAAACACATATAAAATAGATACAAGCTCATATGGGAGACAGGGGAAGCTAGGTGGTACAGTGGATAAAGCACTGGGCCTAAAGTCAGGAAGATGAATCTTCCTGAGTTTGAATATGGCCTCAGACACTTAATAGCTATGTGACTGTGGGCAAGTCATTTAACCCTATTTATCTCAGTTTCCTTATCTGTAAAGTGAGCTAGAGAAGAAATGACAAACCGCTCCAGTACCTTTGCCAAGAAAATCCCAACTGGGGTTATGAAAAGTCAGATATGACTGAAAACGACTGAATGATAACAACATATGGGAGAAGTGAACAGCAGCTGAGGGGATCAGGCTTAGATTTCATGTAGAAGGTACACTGAAGCTGAATCTGGAAGGAAACAAGGGATTCTAAGAGGCAGAGGCAGAAAGAGAGTGGATTCTAGGCAAGCAGACATGGCAATGGAAGATGGTATCTTCTGTCTTAGGAATAGTAAGAAAACAAGTTTGGAAGATCCTGGAGTGGGTAAAAAGGAGCAATGTGTAATTAGGCTGGAAAGGTAGATTGGGGCCAGCATGTGAAAGTCTTTAGATAATAGTTTATATTTTGATCCTAATGGGGATAGACAGTCATTGGGGTTTATTGAGTAGGGAGGGGTAACATTGTCAACAGTGGGCTTTAGGACTATCACGTTGGCAGTTATGAGAAAGATATGTTAGAGAGAGAGAAATGAGACAAGTAGACCAATTAGGAGGCTTTGCAATAATACAAGGGAGAAGTTATGAGGGGCTGAACTAAGGTGGTCTAAGTGAAGAAGAAAGAAGGGGATTCATATGGGAGAGGCTATGAAGATCACAAGATTAAGCAGGGATTGGACAAACTGAGAAAAACTCTAAAGTTGTGAACCCAGTGACTGGAAGGATGATGGATCCCTGGACCAAAACAGAGACATTTAGCTGAGAAATGGGAGTATGGGACAAGACCATGAGTTCTGTTCTGAGTCTGAAATGCTTATGGAACTGTCCAGTAGGCAGTTGGTGATGAAAGAACAGACTGGAGCTCAAGAGAGATTAGGGTTGGATATAGAGATTGGTGAACCAATAGCATAGAGATGATCATCAAAAGTATGGAAGCAGATTAGGTCACTAAAGTAAGAGAATGTCAAGGAAAGGATCCAAACACTGGGTTATCTCCGCCCTTGTTAGCAGTTTTCATTCATGTTTCTCTATTCCTTTGAATAGGAAAGTTTTGGCAAGGGCAAAACAGATAAATTCAGTCTATTCGGTTCCCCTCATGGAAAAGACTTGCTCTTTAAGGACACTGCCAATAGACTTTTGAGGGTCCCTCCAAAGATGGACTATGAATTGTACCTGGGATACCAATACATCCAGGCCATTAAGCCTATTAAAGGTAAGTAGAGACTCTGGTTTATATCGGGGGGTCCAAGCAGTGTGATGTCAGCATATGGGGCAGGCCATGATTCTAACTCAGTTGTGGGCATTGTAAGACATCACAACACTTCCAGGCATTTTGACCTTTGAGAATTCCAAAGCACTTCCTAAAAATCTGTGGCAATTGATAAGATGGAGAAAGCAGAGACTCAGAGGGATTAAATGGCTTTCTTTTGCTGGTCTCCCACAGGCCAGCTGTTAGACCAGATGGTTCTCAGTATTTGTCAACTGAGTCTGGTAGCCTTTTAGAGATTTTCATTTGAATGAAGGACAGTGGCAAACATTTCAAGAACTATATCTTGAGGCTATTTCACTTGGCACAAAGGAAATTTTCAGAATGCCTCTCCCCAATATAACTATGATCCTCAGTCCAACTTCCCAGGAAATCTTCCTACCCATCATAATTCCAAGCTGACATACTAGGGAAGTACAGAACCAGAGAATGTCAGGAATAGAAGGGACCTTAGAGGTCATATATTTGAGAATATACATTCATATATTTGAGAGATCACATATATCATATATTTGAGAATCTGATCATATAGCAGAGAATTTCAGTGGTAGAATGAACTTTAGAAATTATGTATGAATATATGCTGAATATATATGGTATATGATACATATACATATATAAATATATGGTATATGATACATATACATATGATATGTGAATATGTCATATATTTGAGAGATTATATAGTTGATCATATATATTTGAGAATAATGTTCACCTATTCCAGAGATCATATATTTGAGAATCTGATCATATATCAGAGAATTTCAAGGATAGAAGGGATCTTAGAGATCATATATTTATTTCCCTCCTTTTAAAGATGTGAAAACGGAGGCCATCAAAGGAAAATGACTCCCCCAAAGTCATATAGGGGGGTCCTTGAAAGGCCAGGTCAAATCAGTTAATTAGGAAGTATTTAGAAAGTAAGCTTCTGGCATAGTTTGGTTTTGTTTTTTAATTATCCATAATCTCTAGCACAATTCCAGGCACATAGTAGGCACTTAATACTTATTAATTACCCTTGAAGATAGTATATCAGAGTGGAAATGAAATGGAAAATGGTCTGTTCTAGGGATTAGAGGATCTAGGTTAAAATTAAAGCTTACTACCTGCACAGCCTTAGGCCAAGTCAGGTAACCTCTCTCTATTTCTGTTTCCTTCTGTTTCCTGAAGGGGTCAGAGTAGACGGCCTTGGAGGGCTCTTTCAGGGCTAGATCTGTGATTCTATGGTGTGGTTTATATTCTGGCTGTCTTATTGACTGTGTGACTTTGGGCAAGTCACATAGATGAATTAAACTGCATCCTTGAAACTATTGTACAAAGTTTCTTAATCTAGGGTTCATGTACTCCTAAGGGATCTATGAATAAATTTCAGGGAGCCTGTGATCTTACATAGGAAAAAAAATATGTCTTTATTTTAACTAATATCTAGCTGAAATTCAACATTTCATTCAATTATTTAAGACTATTACTCTGAGAAGTTGTTGTTAGTCTTTTGTTCCCAAAGAGGACCAATGATATCATGAGAGTGATGTCTTGACTTGTATATTTAGTGGTCCATAGGCTTTACCCAACTGCCAGAGCTGACCAAGACACAAAAAAGGGAAGTAACCTCTCTGGTAGTAATATGCTGCCGCCTCCACACCATGAGGGCATGGCCATCTAGTGGGGGAAACTGCAAGCTGAAAATCCAGAAATTTAAATTTGGTCCAAGGTCCTGTTGGCTTATGAGAGATCTACAGGGATCCTACTTTGCCTCTCTTCCCAGCCTTCATTAGAAATTAAGAGAATCATTTCTCCTTTCCTTTTTTTTAAATCATTTCTCCTTTCTAAAGATTATACATGACCGTATGATTTGGTCAAGAAGGGACCTTGGAGGTTATTTGGTCTAGTCCTCCTCATTTTAAAGAGGAAAAGATGGAGGCCAAGAGGATTCTTCCTGGGTTATAATGGGGACGAGGGGGAGGTAGTGAGATCATTGTGTAAAAGATCTTGAGTTCCTGGGTGTTAAAGGAAATGAAAGAGTTCTTCTGGCTACTGGATGGATGATAACCTCCTTTTAGTGCCAGAAATCCTAACTCTAAGGAAATTGAGGGAATTGAAGGGATGAGGACAGTAAAAGGTTAATTGTATGAATTGAGTGAACCACATTGACTCAATTGTGACTCAGTTCAATATCTAGTTCAGTTTCCTTCCTATTCAATTATGGGTCTAGTCCAAGTTCTGTCTTTTAAGAAAAGTTTATTCAATTATAGGAATTGGGAGAAAACTTTATTGTTTTGCTTAAACCTAGCTCTGTGTGACTGGGAAGTTGGACCACCTCTCCTTGCCTCTTAAGATCCTTAACCAAGGACATAGGTTGTGCAGAGCAGAAACCCAGTCAGACCCAAAGATTGATGCAAGGAGTTTTCTTACAATTACAAACTCAAGCAACTCATATGTCTTAATTGAAAACTGGCTCCACCCTGATCAATCAGTTATTGCTTCTACAATCCTTGATTGTTTACTCTTGGGGGGAGTGGGACACCTCTTTTTCTGATTTCAAGGAATTGTACCTGTTTTCTCTTTCCTTCCTAATTTGGAAAATCATTACTCTTTCATCTAACTAGAAATTAGATGATATAATGTATTGTTTCCTTTTAATTAATTGACCTTATTGGAATAGTTGTTTTTAACATAGAAAAGTTTGTCTCTCCCTGTATTTGGGGTCCAGGCCTAAGCTAAGGAGTCTGGTCTTGGTTTGTTGGGCAATTGTCATACACTGTCTAATAAATCAATAAGCTCAGAAGATGAAACTTCTGTTTTCTTAGCCATTTCATCTTTCACTGACCACAGCTCAAGCATTTTCATAGAGCATTTTTTTTTGGAGGGCAATTGGGGTTAAGTAACTTGCCCAAGGTCACACAGCTAATTTTTGTGTTAAGTGTCTGAGGCCAGATCCGAACTCAGGTCCTTCTGACTCTGGGGCCGGCGCTCTACTCACTGTACCACCTCGCTGCCCCTTCATAGAGCATTTTATGGATTGATTAACTTATCTTCCCAGGTCATGCCCTAGACAAGCTCCATTCCTTAGGGGACAAGAAGGTAAAGTGGTGCACAGTGAACAATGAGGAAAAGAAAGTATGTGACAAATGGAGCGTGTTCAGTAATGGAGTCATTGCATGTGAGGTGGGAGAAAACTATGAAGATTGCATCATCAAGATCATGGTAAGTACCTCCCCTTTGGCACAACCTCAGTGTTTTGGGCTTCTTCAGTCTAGAGGATCTGGGCTCTAGTTATAGCTCTACTCCTTAACAGTTGTGTGACCTGAACAAGCTGCTTGGCTCACTGGGACTCAGTTTCTTTACCTGTAAAATGAAGGGCTTGGTCTAGGTATACTGAAAGTACTGTCTAACTCAAAGCTCCTACCATTAAAAGTAGGAATTTCCCAACGGAGAAAGAAGATGAGAATATTCGTAACAATATTTCTGCTGAGTCTGGGCTCCTCTCTTAGGGAATTACATTGAACACCAACTTCCCACGAGTCAAGTGTATGGCCGCCATTATTCAGACAATCCATTCTGTACTGAGGCTCCTCCTCCATGCCCAGGAACTCAATGGAGCCATCAGCCAGACTAATAAATGAATGCCTTTTGGTGCTCATGGGAATCTGTGCTTGAGAGGAAAACCTGGGTGTCTTTGGGCACCCCTGCTTCACTGTTAGCCTTGTGACATGAACAGAAATGACTCAAAGATAGTACTTTGTAGGTAGTGTCTGAAAACTTTACTCCCCGCCTCAGTGAATGTATGTTTTTTTTTTTATTGTTGTGTGTCCACAAAGATATGTTATTGCCCAGAGAGTCATAGCCTTCCCTGCAACTTGTGTAACTTGACCTAGTGTAAAAGAAATCCCTCCTCACCTCTGCCATGCCAAGGAGAGTGAGATTTTCTTGCAATAAAAGATGTGCACTTATAAAAAGTAATATTTTAAACTGTCATGTGCTGGGTCTCCTATAGTGTATCCTAGACTGTCTACTCTCTTATTCCTCTATAAAATGAGGGGGTTGGATTAGATGACCATGGAGGTCCCTTCCAGCTCTGTATCTGTGACGCCAGGAGCTTTAGAAGCGACTTTCAACATGGTGAACAGCACAAGTGGGGTAGGCCTGGCATCCGAGTCAGCAGACAGCCAAGGCCAATTCTGCAGATCCGTGAAAGATTGCAGTCTGTATTTCTCTGTGGATGTCTTCAGAGGGCAATGGAGGGGGGTAGTGACTATAAAAAAGCACAGTGCTGATGAGCTAACAGTGATTATAACTAACATTTACATACAATGCTTTAAAGCATTTTAATAATGTTGTTTCAAGTGAGCTTCACAACAGTTCTGAAACAAGTACAACACCCCCACCCCCAATGTTATAGAAGAGGAAAATGAGGCTGAGAGAGATTGTGATTTATAACAGAAAAGTTCCTTCCACCTCTAGAATGACCACTTCAGATTCACCATTAGTCAGAAGGACTTGAACTCAGATCATCTTGACTTCATGCCAAGGCCATCATGGATTTCATACTGGCCAATTAGCTTTATTATAATTTAGTAATTTAATTTAATATTATAATTTATACTGGGGACAAATACTCCATAACCAAAGACTGCATTCCTTAATCCCAAAGTTCATGAATAAGTACAGGTGGTCATAGGAGAATTGGGTGAAATGTCCAGAAAAAACAGGTAGCTTGGTAAGTGAAAGAAAGTTAGGAGGTGTCAACCAACCAGAAAAATTGATAATGGTGGGAAGTAAGACAGAGGACCTTGGTTTGAGACCTATCTATTAGTTTTCAGCTAATTTCTCTGGTCCTTAGTTATCTCATCTATAAGATAGGGATAATAATTTTAAAATTGCCTAATGCAGGGGATTGTTGTTAGGAAAATGCCTTGAAATATAAAGTGCCATATATAAAAAGTGAGCTATTATTTCCTCCCACCCCCTCCGTTGTCTGTTGTGTGAGATTGATATTCAAGGTCATTTCTGGTGTCAAACTCCACGTAAGTTCCTGGCCTTCCCATCCTTCTCCTTCATCCTTCTCCTCCCTCCTTCCCCCTCCCTAATCAATCAATCCTGTCACCAAGCATGCACTGAAGCAGTTCTGATGGAGGGCTACAATGCTGCATGGAACAAGGACCAGTCCAGATGTTTTGGTAATGATGTGCTTTACCCCCACAGAAAGGGGAAGCTGATGCCATGAGCACTGATGGAGGTTACGTCTATCTTGCTGGCAAATGTGGACTGGTGCCTGTCCTGGTAGAGAACTACAGTGAGTAGAGGGAAGATTTCTCCTTGTACTTGAATCTCTCTTGACTTCGGACAAAAGATTTTGCACATAGCCTCTCACTAGGGATTTTTTGGGCAGAAGGGTGGGAAATATCAAAGGGCTAAAACAGTATGACTAATAATCATTTAAACATTTAAAGCTCCAAGATAATTGAAACAGCTTGGCTTAGCCCGTAGCTGTATACACTACGTCTTTTTGTTATGCTTCTGGTGGAGAGAGGTTCTAATAAGCCCTGAAATGGTCAAAAGGCAAGAGGAAAGAGAAAACATGGGCCTGAGTCATCCACAAACCCTAAGGGTGGAACCCAAATGGGGATGCGGTTTCACTTTTCATGTTATTCTGAACTGTGGAGAACCAGAAATTCTTCTTAATGGGATAACATTGTAATGGGATAAATACTTATGCTTAAGGAGACTTGATATTTAGTGTTTGCAGAGGGAAGGTGATACACTCCTCTGTCTTTATTCTTTCAGCACCTAAGAATGGAGACAGTCATGGGCCTGATTGTGTGAATAAACCTGCTGAGGGTGAGTTTGAATTGGTAATTCCAGGGGTGGAAGGAAAATTTCTGTTGTGATAAAAAGCAAAACTACAAAGGAGCCCCAGAAGATGAAATGGTAGAAAACCAAGGTCAGGTTTTTAAAAAATTAAGTTATTTTGAATGAACAAAATTCATGTATTTTCCCACTTAAAAAAAAAAAAGGAAAGCAAAACTCTAAGGTCAGCTGCAAAGGGTCACTGGGGGATTGCATATGTTCCAACAGCTTTCAAGATGTTGAACAGTCCCTAGCTGGCGTTCATTGTTACTAGCCCGATGGCAGGCTGAGAAGGCGATCAGACTCATATAAGTTTTTTTTTTCTTTTTTGGAGGGGACAAAGCTGGGCATTTGGGATTAAGTGACCTGCTTAAGGTCACCCGGCTAGTAAGTGTTAAATGTCTGAGGCCAGATTTGAACTTAAGTCCTCCTGACTCCAGGGCTGGTGCTCTATTCATTGAGCCACCTAGCTGCCCCCATATAGGTATTTTTTGCTTAGAAAATGGTAAAAACCAATCCATACACTTTCAATCAGCCAGGATTAAATGTCAAGTGACTTCCTTGTC
Source organism: Gymnobelideus leadbeateri (assembly GCA_011680675.1). Lineage (NCBI taxonomy): Eukaryota > Metazoa > Chordata > Mammalia > Diprotodontia > Petauridae > Gymnobelideus > Gymnobelideus leadbeateri. The sequence goes on along the minus strand of WOXC01012321.1, from coordinate 330,696 downwards.
TCCTAACCCTGAGACAGAAGATTGTACTGGAGGGAGAGAGGAGACAAATTTCTGATTACACACACACACACACACACACACATACACACACACACACACACACACACATACTTTATCTCCATATATATGTATGTGTGTATGTGCATATGTATATATATACATATATATGAGAACATAAAAATATATATATCTTAACTGAGTGGAGATTCATTTTATACTATACATACATAGATGTATTATATATATATAAACGTGTGTGGGTTAGCTAGGTAGCACAGTAGATGGAGCACTGGGCTTGGAATCAGGCAGACTCATCTTCTTGAGTTCAAATCTGATCTCACACACTAGATGTGTGATCCTGGGCAAGTCACTTAACCCTGTTTGCTTCAGTTTCCTCATCTGTAAAATGAGCTGGAGAAGAAAATGACAAACCACTCCAGTTTCACTGACAAGAAAACCCCTAATGGACTCACGAAGAGTGACATACAGTTAAAAAATGACCAAACATAAACAATTAAATGGAAAAGGTTTCCTTAAGAAATAATGAATTGTTTTTCATTGGAAGTCTTTTGAGTACAGCCAGGATAACTACTTGTTGGGTATGTTATAGTACAGATACCTTTCTAGTCATGAGAAATGAAGTAGTTGGCTGCTGAGGTCCTCCCAACTCTCCAGTTCCATAATTCTGGGAACATTTATTTGTCTGTTTTCCCCTAGGCATAAAGTATGCTTGGTCTAGTGGCACCAAGTGGTCCCTTCTGGAGTGCCTCATAACACTAACTTTTTCTTTTTTGTTTCAAGGCTATTATGCTGTGGCTGTTGTTAAAGCAGGTTCTGGTCTCACATGGGATTCACTACAAGGCAAGAAATCCTGCCATACAGCAGTTGGCAGAACAGCTGGCTGGAACATCCCCATGGGTCTGATATACAACAAAACCCTTTCCTGTGAATTTGGTAAGCTGGTTCTTTTTTTTTTTTTTAAAATTAATTTATTAGTTTAGTTTCAGTTGACAAGATTCAATTCCATAGTTCCTTGATTTTCAAATTTCCTTTACTTCCCTCCCCTCTCCCCTCATGACATCATATAGTACAGTATAGGGTCTGCAAATGCATTCATATTAAACATTATTCCAATTACAAAGGCATATTGTACTAGGTGGGATGAAAGATGGTAAGGAAGAAGTACAACTAAACAATGAGAAGAACAAGATCATTTAGTTTGCTTCCATCAGGATTCAGGCTCAGTTCTTTCTAGTTATATCTCTGGATGGCACATTTCTCACTTTCTTGAGTCATTCGGGATTAACTTATATCACTGCATTGCTGAAAAGAGTCCAGTCTGTCATAGTTGGTTGTCACAGATATGGTATGTCTGTGATTGTATACAAATTTCTTCTGATTCTACTCTTCTCGCTCAGCATCAGTTTGTATAAGTCTCTCCAGGTAATTATGAAATCCGTCACTTCCTCGTTTCTTATAGCACAATAAAATTCCATTACATTCATATACCACAACTTGTTTAGCCATTCCCCAATTGATGGGCACTCCTTTGGTTTCCAATTCTTTGCAACCACAAAAAGGGCTGCTAAAAATATTTTTGTACATATGGTTCTTCCTCCCACTACTATGATCTCTTTGGGATATAACCCTAGGAGTGGTATGGCTGGGTCAAAGGGTATGAGATTATTTATAATCCTTTGGGCATAATTCCAGATTGCTCTCCAGAATGGTTGGATAAGTTCACAACTCCACCAGCAATGTATTAGTGTTCCAATTTGTCCACATCCTCTCCAGCATTTGTCACTTTCTTGTTTTGTCATCTTAGTCAATCTGACTGGAGGGATGTGGTATCTCAGAGTTGTTTTGATTTGCATTTCTCTAATTAATAGTGATTTAGAGTATTTCTTCATATGCTTATAGATATCTTTAATTTCTTTCTCTGAAAACTTCCTATTCATATCCTTTGACCATTTCTCAATTGGGGAATGACTTGTATTCATATAGATTTGGCTCAATTCTCTATAAATTTTAGAAATGAGTCCTTTATCATAGACACAGGTTGTAAAAATTCTTTCCCAATTTCCCACCTCCCTCTTGATCTTGGTTACATTGGCTTTGTTTGTGCAGAAGCTTTTCAATTTAATGTAATCAAAATTATCCATTTTGCATTTTATAATGCTCTCTAATTCTTGTTTGGTCCTAAAATCTTCCCCTCTCCACAGATCTGTCAGGTAAACTATTCCTTGCTTTCCTAAATTGCTTACAGTATCATCCTTTACACCTAGATCATGCACCCATTTAGACCTGATTTTGGTATATGGTGTTAGATAGTGATCTATGCCCAGTTTCTGCCATACTGTATTCCAGTTTTCCCAGCAGTTTTTGTCAAATAGTGCATTCTGGTAAGCTGGTTCTTTGAGGAAGTTTTTTGTTTGACTTTCTCTAGTGGTTAGAGACTTGGGGAAAGTTACATTGTGAAATCCCTTCTTACCCTGGGGGGCAGGGAGTGCTAAATTCTATATGGATAGAATCAGGTTAAAACAAATATCTAGGGCAGATGTGAAGGAGAAAAGTAGTCACCAAAGGACCTAGGTGATGGGGGGAATGTATGAATTGATTTTCTTTATATGAGCCTTGAGTTTTGGGTTTTTTTTTAGTCACCATCTGGTGGGGTCATCTCCTTTCTCTGCAATGGGCAGCATACCGACCTGCCTGTTGCTTCATCTCTGAATATCAGATTTGTTTCAGGTTCTGTGCTTATGGTCAGATGTCTTCACTTCACTGAGGCAGTTATATAGTTTAAAATAGAGGCTTTTAACCTGGAAAGTAAAGGGAAGAACTTTTGTATTGATTCAGGTAGAAACAACTGTCTTTCCTCTATGCAGATAAATACTTCAGTGAATCCTGTGCTCCTGGTGCTGATCCTGATTCCAAACTCTGCTCCTTATGTATTGGCAATCCAGACTCACCAGTTTTGGAAAAATGTGCTTCTAATACAAAAGAAACCTACTATGGCTACAATGGAGCTTTGAGGTAAGGCTATTAGATCTAGTCCCATTAAGAACACCACCAGCAGCCCCAGCTTCTTCCCCTTTTTCTCTTGACATCTTTCCAGTGCATTAATTCCTCCTTCTCCCTAGCAGTTCTGGGCTGTACTTAGAAAGGTGCCATCCTTAGGAAACAGACCTTCAAAGAGACTGAAAGCTGCACACAAGGGCATGGTCAGGGACCTGAGTACCCCTGATACCTGAAGAAGATGCTCTTTCTCTGTAGACCCCCAAGATGCTTTGCCTTCCTACTGCTTTTCTTTCTATTTTATTAAACCTAGTTTTAACTGACTCTTCATTATTACAGCTTATAAACTCTTGCCCTGTAATTGAAAATGGTACTGGCACAGGATAACTCTGAACTGTAAAATCATAGATCAGAAAGGGCCATTGTAGATATTCTAGTCTAACCCCATCATTTTATAGATGGGGAAATTGAGACTGTGATGCCACTTGTTCAGGATTGGGCAGCTGGTTGGGGGCAGGCAGTACTCAGCCAGCAGTGAGGTCTCCTAACTCTCATCAAGGGTTTTAGAACAGGCCAATAAGAGATAGACCAGATCCATGGCTCCATACATTTGGTCACTTGGGGGTGCTGCCAGCACCGACAGATTTGTTGGGTTGTTAGATTTTTTTTTCCCTGACAGACTGATGTAACACCATGACCTAGGAGCGATGTGGCCTTTTGTTGCCTCTCGGTTGGAGTAAAGGCAGTATAGATTAGAAGTTGAATGACTAAAGGGAAAGGTGGCATTTTGTATTGGAAAGAATACTGGTTCTGGAGTCAAAGAACCCAAGTTTACATCCCTCTTCTGATACTTATTTACCTGTGTGATGTTGGGCACATTAGGCCTCAGTTTTCTTATCTGTAAAAATAAGTATTGGTTCAAAAAGGTTCTGAAATCATTCTAGAGCTCATTCTAGGTCTATGATTGCTTTGCCTCTTTTATTATCATAGAATGAATCTCAGAATTAGAAGGGAACTCAGTGATCATCTAATCTAACTTATATCCAAGAAAGAATTCTTTCCATAACATCTAAAAAATTATTTAGACCACCCATGATCTAGACTCTGGGAACTGAAGTGGTAGGTAACTTAACTTCCCCTGAGATGGATTGATCTAAATGGTTGTTGTTCAGTCATTTCAGTTGTGTCTGACTCTTTGTGACCTCATTTGGGGTTTTCTTAGCAAAGATATTGGGGTGTTTTGCCACTTCCTTCTCCAGCTCCAGAAACAGAGGCAAACAGGGTTAAGTGACTTGCCCAGGGTCCCATAGCTACTAAGGGTCTGAATCCACATCTGAACTCAGGACAATGAGTTGTCCTGACTCTAGACCTAGTACTCTGTGCCCTATGGTGCCACCTGACTGCCCTAAAGAAATTCTTAGTGCTTGGTAATTCTGGAAAAATGTTTTCCCCAAAGGGAGCCCAAGGGGACACAAACACCATGATTTCATCAGTTTGAAACTCCCAGGTAGGAAATTTCTCCCATTAAGCTCAGACAAGTCTCTGATTTATAATTTAGTCTTGATAGTTGCCTGGGGCACAGAGGTAAGGGTATTTGGCCTGGGTCCCACAGTTAGTGAGCCAGGACATGTCAGACATAGGACTTGACATGGGGTCTTCACTCTGACTGGAAGGTTAGCTCTCTCCTTACTTTACCTGGATACCTTTCAAAGGGATCATAGAATCACAGACTGAAGGTCAAGCCTTTATTTTACAAGTAGGGAAACCGAGGGACTGAGAATCATGTGACTTGCCGATGGTCATATAGGCTGTAAGTGATAAAAACCAGGATTTGAACCAAGGTTTTCCAACTCCTAACCCATCATATTTTCCATGGTATCTTGTTTTGGGGGTTTCATTGGGAAAAAAAAAGTTGTAGTGTCAGAGAATTCTACAGGATCTTTGGATCATAGCTAGGGGAACAGAAGAAACCTCAGAGGTCATATAGTCTACTCTCCTTGGTCTGTAGAAGCCTGAGGCATGAGGAGGTTGTGGTTGCCAAAGGTTATACAGGTAGTTTCAGGGGAAAGATTTGATGTTATAAACATGTCAGGGTTTCTTTTGTGTTTGTTTCACGTAATGTTGTATGGTCAGCTGACATGAATAAATTGTGATTGGTCATAATGGATTATGGGACTAAAGCCCTGGCTTCTTTTTGGTCTATAATGAATCACTGACCAGTTTGACCATGCCCAATCATGTATGGTACAGAATGACTTGATTGTTGGTCAATCTTGACCAGGTTAAAAATAAAATATTTTGGAAAGACTTTTTTTATTATAAAACATTTTATTTATATAGAAAAACTTTTTTAAGGATTTATTTTTACATGCATTTATAATCTGTTCATCTCACTGCACCACTCCTACTAAGGAAAATAAATAAATAAAAGCTGCATAATAAACATTAATAAGTCAGCAAATTAAATTCCTACATTGACTGTACCTGAAAATGTGTTTCTCTCTCTGTCTCTCTCTCTTTCTGCATTTTAAGTTCATCACCTCTCTGGCAAGAAGTGGCATATTTCATCTGCAGTCTCCTTAGTTGAGGTTTATCACCACATTGATCAGAGTTCTAAAGTGTTTTGAAGTTAAATTTCTTTATAATGTTGCCATTATATGGCTTGTCTTCCTAGTTCTACTCACTTTACCTTGCATCAGTTAAAAAATGCCTTTCTGGTTTTTTCTGAAACTATATTATAGTTTCTTATGGAACAGGAACATTTTATCACATTCATATACCATAATTTGTTTAGCCATTATCCAATAGGAGGACAACCTCTTTCCAATTTTTAGCCCCTAACAAAAGAGCTATTATTGTATTTTGGTACATATACATCTTCAGGAATTTTCATTTTATTCTTTATCTCCTTAAGGTATAAGTTTAACAGTGGGATCTTTGGGTCAAAAGGCAAGAACATCTTTGCAAAATTCTAAATTATTTTCTAGAATGGAACAAATTCACAATTCCATCAACAATGATTCAGCATGCCTATTTCCCCACAATTCCTTTAACATTGAATATTCTCATCTTTGGTTATCTTTGCCAATTTCATGGATGAGTAGTGAAACTCCATTGTTGTGTTTTGCTTTGATTTATTTTATTTTCAGTTCTCTGCACATTGATTTGGAGCAATCTGATGAAGTTTTTAATGGCTTGCAAATTCTTCTGAGGGTTATTTGTTCATATTCTTTGATGACTTATTCATTGGGCATTGGCTTTTGGTTTTATATATTTGTGTTAGTTCCCTGTATATCATACACATCAGAACCATATCAGAGATATTAATTACAGAATTTTTTTTATCCAGTTGACCCCTTCTCTTATTCTAATTATACTGATTGTTTTCAGGCAAAAGATTTTCAAATTCATTTAATTGAAAATATCTGTTCTATTTTTTGTGATTGCCTCTGTCCTTTGGTTCCGAATTCTCCACTTGACCATACCTGTGAATGGTAGTAGGGTAGGTTGTTACTATTAATATTATATACCAAGGCCCATTATGGATAATTGGATAACACTGAGATGTCTGAAGAGATAAGAAAACACACCTTTTAGTAAACAATACTCAGATGATGAAACAAAGTCACGAATCTAGTTTGGGCTTCAAATCCCAGATAGAGAAGAAACACAAATATGGTGATAGCTGTCTCTAATTTTGTTTATTTTTAATGATCCTGATGCTCTGTGAGTATTGTTACCACATTTTTAAAGTGTAATTCCACAGTTATGGCAATTTTATGAATGATTCACAAGTAAAACAGAAAATTTAAATAAGACACTAAATCCGAAAGCCAAAATGTGATGAATGAAACATATTCACCCTCTCCCCCCTTGCTCTCTCCTCTACCCCATACTGGCTTATATAGGATGATAAAGTGGACATTGCTGTATCTCTCAAAGAGAACTATTGCATTAAAATCTTTGATGACAAACAATTCCACCCTTATCATTAAATAATGCTGTTAGATTTGGGGGGAAAAGTGCTCTGATAATAGAAATTAAAATTTTTAAATTTGCCTTTTCTTATTTGCTATCATAGACACCACTAAAATTTTGTAGGAAGTAAAGGCTTCTATCACTGCTAAAATAATATGAGGGCAGCTATCTTACACCAACACAATGAATGGAAATTATTCTTTTTTTTTTATTTTTTTTTTAAAGCAATTGGGGTTAAGTAACTTGCTCAAGGTTACACGGCTAGTCATTTGATTTATGCGTGGGTGCTCATTTTCTGAGGCCGGATCCGATCTCGGGTCATCCAAACTCCGAGGCCGGCGCTCTTACTCACTGCACCTCCTAGCTGCCCCTGGAATGTATTCTTAATGAGAACACGGGAAGGATTGAATGAATATAGTGGTTTCAGCATGGCATAGTAAGAAGAGCACCAATTCTGGAATCAGAGAGTTTAGGCCTTTCCTGGGCCTCAGTTTCCTTATCTGGAAAATAAGGAGATTAGACTCAAGGATCTCTTAGGTCCCCTCTAGCAGTGAAGTCCACAATCTTATAAAAGAAAGGTATATGACTCTGAGAAAGATTCTCTTCCAGAAGGAGGATGTTACCGCTGCCTTGCTTTTCATCCGATCTATGTCTCATCTTTTGTAGATGCCTGGTTGAGAACAAAGGAGATGTTGCCTTTGTGAAGCACACCACTGTCCCGGAGAATGCAGATGGTATGTGATGTCTTCTCTTTTTGACTCCCCATATAATCATGCTCTCCAATGGGCCAGGCACCTGTGCTGAAAGTGAGTTAGATATGTGGGGAAATTCACGATCTCCTCTGGGCTCCAGATACAATTCTGTTCCTGTGAACCATGAAGTCAGGACCAATGGTGGCACGTGGACCTTTATACCAAACCTGCACAGTTCAGTTCACCAAAGAGTGATTGAGTATAGAAGTTATGCAGAGCACTGTACTAGGTGCTAAGGGAAGCAATGGATTGGAAGAAAGGGACATTGGGTTTAGAGTTAGTCAACCAATTTGAACAGAGTTTGAATCTTGGTGTTACTCATGTGGCATGTGGCAGATCAACTCTCCTCTCAAGGTCTTAGTTCCCTAAACTGTAAAATGAAACGGCTGGACACTAGTTGCTTTCTCAGGTCCCTCTAGGCTCTAGTATACAATTATGTATAAAATGCAGATAAGATTCAGGTCCAGATCTCTTGGAGTTTTCAGTATGGTACTTTAAAGTACCATATATACCAAAGTAACATAGATACCAATTGGTATCATCACCTTGGACTTCAAACCGCTGATACTATCTCTATTACCTTAAGAAGTAGTGTTAGTCAATAAACATCTATTAAATGCCTACTAGGTGCTAGGCACTGTGCTAAGACTTGGGCATACAAAGAAAGGCAAAAGACAGACCCTGCCCTCAGGGAGCTCACAGTCTAATGGGGGGTAACATGCAAACAACAGTACAAAAAAGCTATATTCAGGATAAATAGGAAATATTTAATAGAGGGAAGGCACTAGAATTATGGGGGATGGGGAGCCTTTTTGTAGAAGATGGAATTTTAGTTAGGACATGAAGAAAGCCATGAGGTAGAGATGAGGAGAGACAGCATTCCAGGTATGGGGGACAGCCATTGAAAATGCCCAAAGCTGGGAGATGGGGTGTCTTCTTTAAGGAGCAGCAAAGAGCCAGTGTGACAGGGATGTCAAATGTAAAAGGATCAGAAAGGTTGAGGAAGGGGACACAGAGGGACAGGTTATTAAAGACTTTGAGTGACAATCAAGAGTATTTTTATCTTTGATCCTGGAGGAGATAGGGAGGCAGTGAAGTTTTTTGAGTGAGTGTATGTGTGTATGTGTGTGTGTGTGTGTATGTATGTATGTATTGGGGGGGGTGTTATATGGTTAAACCTGCCCTTTAGGAAGATCACTTTGGAAGCTGAATGGAGGAAGGACTGGAGTGGGCAGAGACTTGTGGTATAATGAGTTTGGTTTTGGACATGTTGGGTTTAAGATGTCTTTAGGCATCCAATTTGAGATGTCTAATAGGCAGTTGAAGATGAGAACCTGGAGGTCAACAGAGAAGCTGGGGCTGGATAAGGAAATTTGAGAATCGTCAACATAGAGATAATAATTGAATCCATGAGAACCAATGAGATCACCAAGAGAAATCATTAAGAGAAAAGAGAAGAGGGTTTAGGACAGGACTCTGTAGGCCATGTGAGGGTTAGAGAATATGATCCAGATAAAGATGCAGCAAAGAAGATTGAGAAGCAGTGGGCAGCTAGGTAGAAGGAGAAAATGGTGTCATGAAAACCAAGAGGGAAAGTCTCAAGGAGAAGAGGGTAACAACAGTGTCAGAGGGTGCAGAAAGGTCAAGAAGCGTGAGGCTTAAGCAAAGGCCATGGCATCTGGCAATCAGATCATGAATGACTTTAGAGAGAGCAATTGTGATTAATATGAGGTAAAAACTAGACTGTAGAGAGCTAAGAAGAGAGTGAGAAGAAAGGAAGTGAAGACACCTATTGTAGGTGGCTTTCTCAAGAAGTTTAGCCAAAAAAGACAGAAAGCTATGAGGTGACAGTGAACGGGGATGGATAGATGGATGGAGGGAAGGTCTTTTTTGAGGATAGAGGAAACACATGCATATTTGTAGACAGATGAATAATAGCCAGTAGATGAAGAGACACTGAAGATTAGCAAGAGGGGGAATTTTAAAGGGGGAAATCTGGTCGAGAAGACAGGATGGTAAAGGATTGACTGTGCATGTAGAGGGTTTTGCTTGGCAAGGAGAAGAGGGCCACCTTTTCATGGTGAGTCAGGAATGGAGGAGGGGAAAGTGGCAGAAGGCATCTGAGTGTTGTGAGTTGAAGAGAGGAAAAGAGGGAGGTCTTGGCAAAGGGAAAGAATTAGATTTAGAGTTAGGAGATCTGAGCTCAAATCTCAGCTCTTCCATTGACTGCTCATGTGACATTGGGTGAGTCCCCATATTCAGAATGAAGGGTGGGAGTGGGAGTGGAAGTGGAAAGAAGCCTCCAGGGTCCCTTACAGTTCTAAATCCAAGATGCTACCATGATCTGCTCATCCACCCACATGCATGATCGATTCTTGAATATCCATTCTTTATTTATACTGATGGATGGAAGCAGAAATACATAATGGTTATTTTTTGTTTCCCTTTTTTGTAGGGACCTATGATCCATCCATGGAGGTCATTCTGCTGGGTCATATCAGCATCTGTCCTCAAGCTTGTCTTTAGAGGGGTGCCAGGGCCACTGAGAGGCTAGTTGACTTGCCCAAAGTTACATAACCTAAATGTGTCAAAAGTGGAACTTAAATCCAGGGCATCTCAGTTCCTAAAAATGACAATAAATATAATGAGAGCTAGCATTTATTTAATGCTTTAAGGTTTATTTAACAACAACACTGGGAGATAAATGCTGTTGTTACCTCCATTTTACAGAAGGGAAACAGAGGCAGACAGAAGTTAAGTGACATGCTCAGGGTCACATAACGAATGTCTGACACCAAATTTGAACTCAGGTCTTCATGACTCCAGGCCCAGAATCCTATCCAGTGAGCTTCCTAGATGCTTCCTAGGCCAACTCACTATCCCCTACTCTATAATGCCTCTCAAAAAACCATTAATTTGCAGTTAATGTATTTTAAAATTGATATAAAAATAGTCACACGTCTTAGATGCTCACAATTTTAGGTTTATCAGGCCCAGTCAAATAGAGGAGAGGGCTTAAGGTTAACTTAGAGGATTCATAATTAAGTGCCAAATGTCTGGTGTTGACATTTGTTGTTGTTGAGTTGTTTTAAGTCATGTCTGACTCTTCTTGACCCCATTTAGGGTTTTCTTGGCAAAGGTATTGGAGTGGTTTGCCATTTCTTTCTCTAGTTCATTTCACAGATGAGGAAACTGAGGCAAACGGGGTGAAGTGACTTGCCCAGAGTCACACAGCTAATAAGTATCTGAGGCCAGATTTGAACTCAGGAAGATGAGTCTTTCTGGCACTCTATTCACTTTGCCACCTAGTTTCCCTTTAGGCATGAAATTCAGAGTTCAATTCAGACTTTTACCCTTTCTCAGAGGATTTTGAGAATAGAGCTGGCTCTTGAATGATGGTTAAGAACTAGATGGGGAAAGAGAAAGAGAATGGGGCAAAGAAGAAGCATCATGGGAGGTGGGATGAGCATGGCCCTGGATTAAGAGGCCCTGGGTTTACATCCACCTTTTGGACTTTGTACTCTTTGTGTTCTGCCTCCCTGAGTCTCAGTTTCCTCATTTATTAAGTGAGGAAGTTGAACTAAACAGCTGGAGGCCATTTCCAGCTCTAGATCTCCCCATGATTCATTCTCTCCCAGAGTAAAACTGTAAGAGTAGAATGGGGGAGGTATAAAAACACAAAGCTTATAGAAGAGACAATGACAGGTCGATTTTGACTAGAGTCTGGACTCACACAAAAGGGTAGTGGGAGACAGTAGCAGTCTTTGCCTAACATGAAGACTCGCTAGTCTTCTGCACTTAGGTGGTCAACCATTCACATGGTAGTCAAAACCATTAGAATGAATAAATGAATTCTCTCAGGGACCAAAATAACATAGATGAAGAGTTATAAGTGACCTCAGAGGTTATCTAGTGAAACTCCTTACTTTTACTGATGAGGAAAAAGGCCTAGAGGAGCTTAAGACCACAGAGGTTATAACAGATAGCAGTCAGGATTTGAATCTGGGTCCTCAGACTAAAGTTCAGAGCACTCTTTTCACCATTCATCACTTCTCTATCAGCATGATGAAGGATACAATTGTGCTAATGCACACAGACATATGGTATACATTGAGTCTGTGAAGCAGCTTTCACAAGTGACTCCCCAAAGAATTTTGTCCCCAAGAGGATCCTGGCACATGAAGTATAGAAGCTAGTGCTAAATGTCTGGGAAGCAGTCAGAAGGTTCAATTTTTTCCCATTAATACTAAGAGGTATTTGGAAAAAAAGGCCAATTTGCATTCTCCTTGGTCTTGAAACCAGAGATTTGGTTTGAACCTCAAGAAAAAGTGTGATGGGTGGAGGTGGTCAGGAGAGGGTGAATGAAATGAAATGGTCTTGAAATCTGAAGTTGAACTCTCCTCCTGGGGGGCAGTAGATCTTTTCTTCTTCTCCCATATCACCATGGCACAGATGTATAGATTTTTATAAAGCAGTAAATTGAATCCATAGGTACTCATAATTATGTGGGTGATAGCCTATGGAATAACAACTAGCCAAAGTCAAAATGGTTGCTGTTAATAATCAATTTCATTTTCTCTTCAGGAAATGGTATAGAAACTTGGTCAGAAAACCTGAAAAGTGAAGACTTTAGATTATTATGTTTAGATGGAAGCCAGAAGGAAGTGAATAAAGCATCAGAATGTCACCTGGCTAAGGCACCAAACCATGCTGTGATCTCTCGGAGAGATAAGGCAGATTTCGTTCGCCAAGTGCTATTGGATCAACAGGTTTGTATAATTCAGGGCCCGCCATCCCTTTTCCTTACCTATTTGAACTTGAATCAGTTCCTAGGGTCCAGAACTCAGTCACTTAATTTTGCTTCTGTTGTGTTTGTCCTTTGTTATTGAAGAGGACCATGACCTCAGGGAGATGATGACATGACTTGCAGTTGACTTGGATTTGAGTGAGGGGGGCTGTGCAAGGTCACCAGCCTCACTCTCTCCTTTAGAGCCATCTGGGTCCAGTGACCAGATATTCATCAGGATGACTAGAGATGACTCAGGATGCAAAATCTTGCTTCTACTTAAATCAGAAAGCAGGCATTTGTTGTAGTCCTATGTTAAGGCTATCATTGTTCTGTCATGAATCTCTATGTAGAAAGAAAGGAAGGGCATATAGGAACTCTGTGTGACCCTCTGTGTGTGAGCTTTCTAACTCAAGAACAAAGGGGTATGAAGGTTTTCAATTTGTGTTCCTTCTTGAGCTTGTTGGGAGATTTTGGGAAGGTTACCAGTACTCACCCTATTTCACTTAGTTCTTTCCTTTATAGAGGTGAGAACGATGATGTATGTAACTGGCTTGTTAGATGGCCTGGGTACAGGTTGTGATAAATAGATTTGGATTTGTCCTTGCTGACCTACTTTTTAAAATGAAAATAGTCAGAAATAGCACTGGTAGAACTTAGCACAGCACTGGGCACTGTGAAAAACACATTATCTCTGAATTCAAGATATCACAAGAATAACAAAGTAAATGAGCATACCAGGAAAGATCATTACTTGTATATTGGTGGAACAGGTAGCTGCTGCTTAACTGTGTGATTGGAGGATCCTGAAAACCCCTCTGCTCTTCCACTTGGAATGCACACTGCCCCAGATTCTACCAATTATTCCTTTAGATAAAGGTATATTATCTCTAGGAGTCATTTTAAATTTCCCTTCGGTAGGATAATGCATTAAGTAGAAATCCTTCAGCATTTGGGAAGACAGTAGCTAGCTGTCAAAATAAGACTCTAAGGAGAACAGATAGAGGACAAATAAGTTTTGATGAGTTGTAGAGATTGTGTTGGTAATATTTGGAAGGGAGAATGTTGACAAGGTTAAAAAAAAAAAGACACCAGAGGTCAATTTGGATTGCTTTGAAGCTTCCTTTAAGGCTGATCCTGAGCAAACCATTTCCCCCCTATTTCTCCATGGATGCCTACTGATAACATGTCTGTCTTTTTAACCCAGAACCAGTATGGAACTTACGGAAATGATCGAGAAAGTTTTACCATCCTCCCCAAAACAAAAAACCTCCTGTTCAAGGACAACACTGAGTGCTTGGCAAAACTTCCAGAGGGCATCACCTATGAAAAGTTCTTAGGACAAGAGTATGTCACAGCTGTTGGCTCTCTCAAGAAATGCTCAATTTCCTGTAAGTAGAAGGAAACCTTGTGGGGAAACAGGGAGCAAGCAACTGAATGGATTCCTTAGGAACATAGGAATCATAGAGTCTGACAAATATTGACAACCTGTTGTGGGTCCAGCACTGTCCAAGGTGCTGAGGAAGAGACAAAAAGTAATTGGATAGTGCTCAACTTCTGTTTGTCTCTAATAAACGGCCACGTAGGGGAGTGTCTGGTGACCACAGGAAGTTCCCTCCAGCTTCTTTTTGGCCTTTTTCTTCCCTCTTCAGCCTTACGTTGGTCCTGGATATGATCTGTGGCAACAGGGTTGGTGGTGAAGAGGAGGGTAGAAGAGAATAACTTCAAGCATTTATTAAACATCTATAATTATATGCCAGCTCTTTCCTAAGAGCTATGGATACAAAGAAGGCCAAAAAACAACCAGAAAAGTCCGTCTCCTTATTCAAAACAACCCTTGGGCCCATCCAAGATCTCACTCCTTAACTTCTTCTACTGCCTTTCACTGCAAAAGTACAAAAGGGAGAGTCTCAGAGTGGCTTTACTTTAAAATTGAGATGACTCTCCTCAAGGAACTACCATCTGCACCTAAATGTGAGACTCCTTCCTTGTAGAAAAAAAGTAGTTTAGGTTATGCAGTGGACAGATTGCTGAGCAACTCAAGAAGAGCTGAGTTCAAATCTGGCCTCAAACATTTACTAGCTATATGACCCTGGCCAATTAGTTTAACCTGTCTGATTCAATATTCTCAACAAGGGATCATAATAATGTCACCCTCCCAGGGTTGTGAGGATCAAATGAGATAGCATTTGTAAAGGGCCTGGTACGTAGTGGCCACTTAATAAATGCTTGTCCCCTTCCCTCAGTAGAAAAAAAGAAAAGGCAGAAGAATGGAGGAGCAAAAGAGAGAAATTTTCTCTTCTCTTCTGCTCCTCTCCTCACCACTTTTGTCAACAGGAAAAAAATAAAAATCCTTAGAAAATTTCAAAAGAGCTATGTGCCACAATATAGTTGACCAGGGAAAGAAAGGAAGTTTGATTCTGAAGAGAAAGGAAAGTGGATTGGCTCATCTTTGGGGCCCCCAAGAAAAAAAGGAATTTTTGCCAAGAAAATCCAATGGACATGGGAAGAAGTATCCCTGCAAGTTTCCACTAACAGGAAGCTCTGGACCCCCATAGCCTCTGCACCCCCAACTCTTCCCATGCCCTCTACAACCTTTGCTCAGGCTGGAATCACTGACCCTGGCTCACAGGAGGCAGCTCCAGGGCCTTGGAGCATGAAGAGAGCCCTGCTCAAAGCAAAAGCTGTACTAGATGTCCTTTCTGGCTCCCATCCAGCTCTGGGTGTGTGTGTGTGTGTGTGTGTGAGAGAGAGAGAGAGAGAGAGAGAGAGAGAGAGAGAGAATGTGTGCATGTGAGTGACAGCAGAATAAATAAGAAACACACAGGAAGATATCAGAATAGGAAACTGCTCAACAGCCATTTGGAAGTCTGCTTCTGTGGTATGTGAGGTTGGATAAGGGCATCATGGCAGTTAAGGGGAAAGTTAGGAGTGTGTGGCCATGGCAGATACCTTATCCCATTAAGAGATTAGTGAGGGAGAATTTTTTCCAGACTATCTCTTCCTTGACTATAATTTCTCATATTCTGCTATTTTCCATGTTGCAGGAGGGTAGGAGCAGAATCATTGTTAGCAAATAGCTGGCAGAGTCTGAATAACTGTCTGTCCCATTCTTTCTCTACAGCTCTCCTGCCCATCTGTGAATTCCACAAATTCTAGAAAGCCAGGAAGGTGAGATACTCTCCCACGAGGGACTAGCCGCCAGATTGCTGTACTGCTTTTTGCTGCTCTCTTTCCTGATTGGCAAGCATGGTGGGGACCTCCTCCTCACTTCCTTTTAACGAATGATCCTAGAGGGGAATAACGTCTTCATCCATCACACTTCCCTGCTGTCATCTGAACAATAAAGTGGAAGAATGTCAATGATTCTGTGTCTTCATTTTAACCTTCCTTCACACCTCATGGTTTTTCCTATGTCTAGACTGTTCTGCCATATTGCAATTGCATTTTTATTTTAGACTAGACATGTGATTTCATTGAGGAACTCTCACTGAGGAAACTAACTCTAACATTGAAGACCAGCTCCTATTCAGTCAGCTACAGTTTTTTAAAAATATATATACATTTATTTATTTTTAGTGTTCAGCATTCACTCTTCAGCCACAGTCTTAAGAGTGACCCAGAGACACTGAGAGCTTGACTTGCTCAGGGTTACCTAGCAAGGAGCAAAACTAAAACTAGTTCTTTTAGGATGAGGCCAACTTTTGTTCACTGTATCTTGCTGTTCTCTGCAACACCAGATCTGGAATGAAATATTCTTTCCAGATAGATCCCTCCTTAAGTTTCTTTGGTTTTTTTTATTAATTTTTAATTTTCAGCATTCATTTCCACAAGATTTTGAGTTATAATTTTTCTCCCTGTTTTTCCCCTACCCCTAGTCTACTGAATGCCCCTTCCCCCAATCTGTTCTCTCTTATATCCTTCCCCATCACCCCCCTAACTTTCTAGTAGGGCAAGACAGATTTCTATACCTCAGTGCCTATATATTTTATTTCCCAGTTGCATGTAAAACAAAACAAAAAACCCAATTAAAAAATATTTGTTTTTAAAACTTTGAGTTCCAGATTTTTTCCCTTCTTCTCTTCTCACCCACCCCCACTGGGAATGTAAGCAATTCAGTATAGATTGTACACGTGTAGTTACCCAAATCATTTCCACAGTAGTTATATTGTGAAAGACTAACTCTATTTCCCTCCATCCTATCCCACCCCACCCACTTATTCTATTTTCTTCATTGACCCTATCCCTTTTCAAAAATGTTTGCTTCTAACTACCTTCTCCCCTAATCTGCCCTCCCTTCTATTATCCCCCCTCTTATTCCCTACTCCCCATTTTCCTGTAGGGTAAGATACCCAATTGAGTGTGTATGTTATTCCCTCCTTAAGCCAAATTCAATGAGAATAAGGTTGTCCCATTCCCTTTCACCTTCCTGCTCTTCCCCTCCATTGTAACAGTTTTCTCTTGACTCTTTTATATGAGATGATTTACCCTAATCTATTTCTCCCTTTCTCCTTCTCCCAATAAATTCCTCTCTCACCTCTTAATTTTATTTTTTAGATATCATCCCTTCATATTCAACTCATCCTGTGCCCTCTGTCTATATATATATATATATATATATATATATATATATATATATATGAGCATACATAGGCCCACACTCACATAGATATTTAGATACACATACACCCTCTTATACATATATTTCCTTCAACTGTCCTTATACTGAGAAATCTTATGAGTTACAATTATTGTTTTTCCATGTAGGAATATAAATAGTTCAACTTTAATAAGTTCCTTATGATTTCTTTTTCTTGTTTACCTTCTCATGCTTCTCTTGCTTATTGTATTTGAAAGTCACATTTTCTGTTCAGCTCTGGTTTTTTCATCAAGTATGCTTGAAAATCCTCTATTTCATTGAATGACCATATTTTCCCCTGTAGCATTATACTCAGTTTTGCTGGGTAGGTGACTCTTGGTTTTAGTCCTAGCTCCTTTGACCTCTGGATTATCATATTCCAGGCCTTTTGATCCCTTAATGTAGAAGCTGCTAGGTCTTATGTTATCCTGATTGTGTTTCCACAATACTCAAATGTTTCTTCCTGGCTGCTTGCAGTATTTTCTCCTTGACCTGGGGACTCTGGAATTTGGCTATAATATTCTTAGGCATTTTCTTTTGGGGATCTTTTTAAAGAGGTGATTGGTGAATTCTTTCAATTTATATTTTGCCCTCTGTTTCTAGAATATCAGGGTAATTTTGCTTGCTAATTTCTTGAAAGATGGTATCTAGGCTCTTTTTTTGATCATGGCTTTCAGGTAGTCCAATAATTTCTAAATTATCTCTCCTGGATCTATTTTCCAGGTCAGTGGTCTTTCCAATGAGATATTTCACATTGCCTTCTATTTTTTCATTTGTTTGGATCTGTTTATTAGTATCTTGATTTCTCATAAAGTCATTAACTTCTGATTGCTCCAATCTAATTTTGAAGGAGTTATTCTCTTCAGTGAATTTTATTGAGTCTCCATCTAATGTTCAATTAAACGAACACTTATTAAATGCCTTCTACCTGAAATGACAAAAATGAAACAGTCCCTGCACTCATTGGATTCTAATAGTTGGACAAAACATACAGCTAAATAAAAAGAAAAAGCAAGGATTGTGAAAGTATTAACAAGTATGGATGGGGAGGAAGGGAGAGGAGCCTTCAAGGGGCTGATACCAGGATTAAACCTTGAAGGAGGAAGAGGATTCTGAGAGGTGGGATCAGAAGGGAATATATTTCAGCCATAGATTATGCCTGTAAAAATGCACAGGGGTGAAGATGGAGTATAGATGTAACCTTCGCTTCAAGTGTAGACCATTTGTATAGAACTCTCTTCATTGATATTATGGTGATGATGGTTCTTGCCTGTGTGAGGGGTTAGGTTAGTGCAGGAGCTTGAGAGGAAAGAAATATGCTTCCTCATTCCAGAGAGAATACATATAGCTTCAGACTCTCTTTGAGGAGAAATCCAGAGGTAAAGAGACTAGACTCTAGAAGGAAGCCATGTAGGTGAAAGCCAGGGCCTTAGTATATCCCTGATTTCTGGCTTGGTTCCCTAGAGACTTTGAAGAATTTCCCTTTGGGTGAAATCAGAGTCTCTTGGATGAATTGAGATAATTCCTTCCTAGTGGGAGAGATTGTTAACTTTGTGTATTGGCTGGTATGTTTTAATCCATATAGCTTCTATGATTTTTACTTACTGTCTGCTTGGATAAATGGGTTTACTCACTATTCACTTACTGTGATGCTTTTTTTGCATAACTAGCTTTTGGTCAGGAGGGAATCAAGTCTTCAAATATAAGCCCGAGGCATCCCTTTCTCTTTAAAGGATAGTGTCACGGTGAAATTCAACAAAAGTAGACTGAGGCATGTAGTCTCCAAGCAATGTAACATTTTATTAACAAGGAGCAAATCTGAAAATAGTGTGGGTCCAATGAGTGCCTCAGTGAGCCAAAAGACCAGGAATTGAAGATGCTGCTCATTCTTATAAGCATAGGATAAAGAACAGAACAGAAACTACACATTTGGTTATGGATTTGGCAACATCATTGGAGTGAGGGATCATGATTGATACATTAAGGGAAGGGCGTTTACACACACACATGTGGAACCCAAACAACCCCTCTTTGTCTCAGAGGAATTGCTCTATGGATTGATGCGATCCAGCTGCATTCCGAACCATTGATTATGGATCAGGGAAGTAGATTAACTGGTGCCTGGGAATGACAAAAAATCATCTTTGAATTGGACTTAAGATGGGGTCAGGTCAGTTTGTATGATCTCAAGGACAGCAAACAGTTATCAAGGGAATTCTTAGGAGCTGGAGTTATGAGGGATAACAAATTTCCTTGGCATAGAGTAATTTACAGGTGGTGCTGAGATAATTCCCTAAGAATTAAAGTGGTTATGAGGGCATTGAATTTCTAAACATAGTTCAGAGTTTTCCTTTAATTAGCAATGTTTGTGGAAAAACTTAAATCTTTGCATCTAACTTAAGAGAGGGAGACTGAACATTTAAACTCATGAATTTCTACATTCAAAGGCAGAGAAAAGGAGCAGGCTTATTATATAGAATACAGAATCTGATTACAGAATAGAATCAATTAGGGATTAAACTATAATATTAAATTCAGAATCAATAATTAATTTTCACAGAAGTAACCAGGAAATCAGATTGAACTTCAGAAAAAAACCATTTTGCTTGGGTTATCAACATTTGAGGGGGCAGATGTCTAGTCTAGTATCCCCTCTCTGAATAGAACAGAGTGACCAACATCATGGTCTTTTCTCCTCTTCTTCTCTAGTGGGGAATCAAAATCTATTTTAGAGAAAATTGGGCAACATTCCCAAGATATCTATCCAAGCTTCCCCACACATACCTTTGAATAATCCCATAGAGTTTGGGGGACCGTTAATTCAATTTGGCCAGAATGTAAAACTTGTGATATGAAGCTAGAATAATAAATGGGAGCCTAACTGTGTAGGACCTTAAATACTAAGCTATGGAATATGACAACATGATATGACACAATTTATTAAATACCTATTATGTATCAGGAACTGTGCTAAGTGCTGACAGCACAAATAAAAAAAGAAAGTGAAAAAGACTTATATGAACTGATGCAAAGTGAAGTAAGCAGAATCAGGAGAACATTATACATGTTATCAGCAATACTGTACACTGGTCAGCTATAAATGACTTAACTCTTCTCAGCAATAGAATGATCCAAGACAATTTCAAAGACTCATGATGGAAAATGCTCTTTACCTCCAGGGAAAGAACTGATGGAGTCTGAATGCAGATTGAAGCATACTCTTTTCACTTAATTTTTTTCATGTTTTTTTCTTTTAGCCTGTTTCTTCTATCACAACATGATTAATATGGAAATGTTTTACATGATTGCATGTATATTTCAAATTGCTTATCATTTTAGAGAGCGGGGAGGTGAGGAAGGGAGAAAAAAATTTGGAACTCAATTTTAAAAAATAAATATTAAAAATTATCTTTACATGTAATTGCAAAAAAACTTAAAAAAGGAAAAATAAAAGCAATATGCTTTCAAAGTATTTCTAATATAATGAGGGAGGAAAATGCACAAGTGGAAGTTAAAAATGGAGGAAGGAGACTGAGAGTATATGGGCATGAGTTTGAGTTGAAGTCAAGTAGAGTCGAACCAAAGTGTCAGCAGATGGGAAATGAAGACTTAACTGGGCTTCTTGGTCTTTTTTAAAGGGGGGGCTTTCAGAGGGGCAGAGACAACTGAGGGTACTGATGGTACTGATAGTTAATGAAATAATGATTAAAATGAATATATAATAATAATGAATAATAATGAAAAATGATAGTTAATGAATGAAAGTTAAAGTAATCTCCATAATGGTGCATTTCCTGGTGATGAGATTTTCCTAATGGTAGAGTGAAAACCAAGCAGTCAGCTGGTGGGAAATAAATTTGCATTTTATCTTAGGCAATAGGTAACCATTGAAGTTTTTAATCAAGAAATGCCAGGGTAAGGAAGATTATTTTGGTAGTGGAACAGAGGTTGGATTAGTGATGGGGAGAAATTTAAAGCAAGGAAACTGAGATGGTAGTTATTATAATAGTCTAGAAAAAAAAGTGATGAGTGTCTGAACTAGAATTGATGACTATGTACGTGGAAGAGAAGAGGTGCAAAAGATATTGTGGAGGTGGAAGAAGAAGGATTTGGCCACTGATTAACTAAAGGGAGTTAGGGAAGGGAAGAGCAAAGGATGACCTTTT
Organism: Gymnobelideus leadbeateri; assembly: GCA_011680675.1. Classification (NCBI taxonomy): domain Eukaryota; kingdom Metazoa; phylum Chordata; class Mammalia; order Diprotodontia; family Petauridae; genus Gymnobelideus; species Gymnobelideus leadbeateri. The sequence continues at coordinate 309,360 of WOXC01012321.1, read as the reverse complement.
GGGTGGTAGTGCCCTCAACAGAAACAGAGAAATTTGGAGGACAGTAAATTTAAGAGATATAATAAAGAATTCTATTTTGGACATGATGAGTTTAAGAAACTTGCAGGCTATCCAAGAGAAGATAGATATCCAGCAGGCAGTTCACAGGATGCTAATCGTGTTTACCTGGACTTTAGGAGACAGATTACTACTGCCTAAATAGATTTGGGAAATTTCTGTTCTTTGAGCTCCAAGAAAGAGCACAGAGAGAGAAAAGAATAGTCCTCACAACCAGAGATAAAGAGTCAGGGGATAAATGATAAAGCAGCAAAAGAAACAGAATGTGTGTACAGGCAAGATGAGAACTGAGGAGAGAGCTATGTCACAGAAGTCAAGGCACAAGTGAGTATTCAAGGGAGATGGTGGACAGTTACTAAACCTTCGAAGGGAGCATTTGAGGATTGAAAAAGAGCCATCAGACTTATTAAGAGATTTTTGGTGACCTCAGTTGAGTGTTGGGATTGATAACTGGATTCTAAGAGACTGAGAAATTAGTGAGTGGTAAGAAAGTGAAGGCGATGAGTATACGTGATTCTTTGGCAGGGAAAGGAGGGGAAGATATAGAGTGATAGTTTGGGAAGATGGCAGGGCCAAGTAAAGGTTCTTTTTAAAGAAAGGGATGAATCCAAGCATGTTTGTAGGTTATAAAGAAAGAACTGGTACGTAGGAAAGGATGGAAGGTGAGTGAGAGAAAGAACAGATGAGACAAATTCCTGGAAGATGTAAGAAGGGATGGGATTGAAGAGCTTTTGTCTTGGCAAAGAGAAGACACCTTTTTTTTCTCAGGGACTGAAACAGATGACAGCAAGGTGGATTAAGATGCCCAGGAACTGGCCACCTGCCTTGCTATTCCTTCCTTGTTGAGTGACTGATTCAGGGAAGACAATGGGTGTACGGACCCACCGTACCAGGCTAGCGCTTATACATATCTTTCTGGTGGCCTCCACGACCTATTGGTACCTCTCTGGTCACCACCCTATGACCCTTCAGATGTCTCCGGATCGGACAAAGGAGACAGACACCAAAATGGAGTGTACTACGCATCTTTATTCACCTCCTCCTCTTTCACATCCTCTCCATTCACCTCCTTCCCTGCCCCTTATCTCCTTTCCCAACTCTGCCCCATCATGTGCCTCAGCAACAGGCTCCTCACAGGAGGGGAGTGCTCTCCTGTTAGCCGGGCGTGCTCAATACCCTGTGATCCTTGAACCTGTGTGACAGGACGTGGTTCACGGGGCAGAACATACATCTCAGGCGCCTCTTGGACGCAGCCTGAATTGTGCTGTCATTTGCCTGAGTTCTCCATGAGATCACAGAATTCGGGTAAAGTCTTAAAGGGCCCTTACAAATGGGCTTCTTTTTTATTTTATTTTTTGACTTTGAACTGGAGAGATCCAGAGATGATCAGGAGAAAAATGGGAATGGGGGCCAGATTCTCTGGATATATGTCTGCTCTAGAACCATTAATGACTTGGGAGAGAAGCACAGGTGATCTACATGTGTTCACCCACACCACCATAGGGAAGGGTTAATGCCATTCCTTCATTAAAAAGGGATGACTTAGGGGCGGCTAGGTGGCGCAGTGAATAGAGCGCCGGCCCTGGAATCAGAAGGCCCTGAGTTCGGAGCCGGCCTCCGATACTTAATCCATACAAACAGAAACCTAGCCGTGTAACCTTGGGCAAGTTACTTAACCCCAATTGCCCTAAAGGGGCGGCTAGGTGGCGCAGTGAGTAAGAGCCGCCGGCCTCGGAGTTTGGATGACCCGAGATCAGATCCAGCCTCAGAAAATGAGCACCCACGCATAAATAATGACTAGCCGTGTAACCTTGAGCAAGTTACTTAACCCCAATTGCTTTAAAAAAAAAAAGGGATGACTTTATGGGCAGTTCCTATTTCATCAAGTTTTAGGGAGAGAGATATCTTCATTGAATTGCTATAAGGTAGAATATGGCAGAAAGCAGAGAGTGAAACTTTCTTGTTGTATAGGGAGTCATCCAGTCTGAATATAATCTGTTTGACTTGAATATGACCTGAAGGGAACATGGATGGTTTATCAGCATATATGTGTGAGTGGGTTCCTGAGTGTCCCATGAACTGAAAAGATAGGCTTCTTGTCTGTCTACCTATATGAAATAACAAGGGGGACATAAGATCAGATAACAGATTTCAGAGATACACAGGGTGTTAATTCATTTTTAAAGAGGAATGGATGTTTATTTAATTTCACCTTGTCCACTTTTGAAATATTTTTAGCAGGAATCTGAACAATGTTCAATGTGTCCTTGCCCCCTCTTCTTTTATTACTGTTACTCTTCATGGCCATTTCCCTTGCAGATGGCTGTTGACTTATAGACGTGGCCCTCCAGGATGCCTGGAAATAATTACTAAGTATAAATTGAAGTCAGTTTGCCCTTGCACATGTAGGGAGTACAGAATCTGAGTGGGAAGGGGTTGGAAAGGCTGGTGCGTGATATAAGGGCCTGAACAAACTACAATGGGAGGCTGGAAAAAGGTGATGACCACAGTACTTGAGGACAAGTTTCATACTCACCTTCTCTTCCAAGCCAGGCAGATGTTTTAGTATGGTCAAGCAATTGTGCTTCACAAGAATAATTTATTCCCCGAATGTGGGAATAACTATTTGGGATACAGGAGTCAAATTAAACAGACCATAGAATCACATGTGGTACATTGACTACGTTGCAGAGCAGAGGTTTCTCTCATTCTTAGCAGGAGAGTCTGCTTAGAGATGTCATTATTTTCTTTTGAAGGATAGTATCAATGATGGATGGCATGAATAGTTGTAGCAGAGACTGTCCCTCCCCTTCAGTGATGTATGTTTAGGTGTAATTTAAATGCCATGGAACTTGTATAGTTTTGTTTATCTAGGTCTGATGTTGGAGCTCAAATTGATTGTCATCTCTTTGGTCAGAGCTCAATTTATCCTCAGGCTGATGACCAGGACTTGATGAAAGTGTAATACTACATTCTGGTCTTGGTGGAACTTTTTCCCTAATCATTTGTATCTGTTGAAACTGTGTCCAAGAAAGTGGTGGAGGTTGCTTTATTTTCAGTCTGATTTTCAGGGTTGGGTAGAAGAGTGACTGGCAGGTTAGGACTGAGCAGAGGTATGATCTTTTGAGTTGTACTCAATGACTCTTTGCTGAGTAAGGTAGGTCTGAAAGAGGTGTGTTCTGAGTTTGGGGGTCTGGAGCAGCTTCTAACTTTTGGTCGGGACTGAGCTGGATTAGGGAGACTTCTATCCTTAGGGTCAATGACCACTAGAGGTGGCCAGGACTAGTGGTCTGTTGCCAATGGCATAGTTTCCCAGTGGTCTAATTCTGGTTTAACTGAGACTGGGGCATTGGTGGTTGGAATGTCATTCACCTTGTAGTGAATACTCTGGGGAGGAGTGGTCAAGTCAAGGTGGCGTTTTGTTCTGGTTGTCTAAACGCACTAGATGTGTTCTTTCACAATCCTGGATGATGAGAGCCACAGTTTCATAGTTTGTTCTTGGTTGAATTGCTTTTAAGTGGGCTTTGTATGAAATGAAATTTGGGCATTATTGCCCAATGCATCCATATCCTGGTGGTCAGGGCATGGTGGAGCTGGAGTCTGGTCATCAGGTACAGGTAGAGCTGTGTGTTTGGGATCTAAGTTGAGGAGAGATGTTGCTTCAGGACCCTGATCTATAGGAATTATGATCTAGTTATCTCTTCTCAGGCATATTATTTCCTAGTGTTTGGTTCTTTTTGAAGTATGACCTCAGGACTGGGATCTGATGAATCCTTGGAGTCGTGTGGAGTAATGTCATGATTGTCAATGTCAGGCAAAGTTTGGTTCTCTGAGTCAATGCTCAGGATAGTCATTGCCTCATAGTCTTGTGTCATTGAGATTCTGGGCTGGTGGCATTATTCCCCAGGGGTCTATTCATAGTTCAACTAAGAAGAACTGGTCTAGCTGCAGGTTAAGTGATCAGTGAAGAAGTTGCCCATGGATAGAGTTAGATGGAGTTGGTCTAAATCCATGGTCTAAATCCAGAGAAAGTGTTGTTTCTTGTTGCTGGACTGTGAGACTTTTTGTGGCCATCTGGTCTGTTTCAAGGGGCATCAGTTCCCAATGCCCTTGTTCTGGTTGGATTGTGACTGGCGTACTGGGACCTGGGTATATCAGTATCCTGAGAGTCATGGATGGATAGAACTAAGTCTTGGTTTTCAGGGTCAGGTAGAGTTGTGTCCTGTCCAGTGGAAATATTGCTTTCTTATCATGGGTTGTGAGAATTAGGGTATGGTGTTCTATTTCCTGTGGCATTATTTCCCATGGATCTTGTTCCATTTGAAGTATGCCCTGGACATTAGGATCTGTTGTATCTTCAGCTTGATGGTCAGGGCTGGTTGTACATGTGACCTGGTGGTCAAGGTCAGATTGCATCATGCTGCAATATTCCATGCCTAGTAAAAGAAGTGCAGTGCAGTGATCCTGGTCTGTTGGAGTTATAGCCCGATATTCTAGTGTTCTTGTCTTATATATGTCCCAGTCTTCTTGTTCTTTTTGAATTATGTCAGTTTTAGGGCCTGGAATATCCTGGGTCTGGTAGTCACTGTTGAGTGAAAGTGTGTCCTGGTAGTCTAGTCTTGTCCAAACTATGTCCCAGTTATCTTGTCCTTGTTGGAGTATGACCTTGGAACCGGGCTCTGATACATCCCCAACCTGATGGTCATTGTTGGATGGAAGTGTGGCTTGCTGCTCAGGATCAGATAGAACTGTATTCTGGGGTTCTATTATATCCATTGAAGGTCCTGACTGGGAGTGCTGAGTTGTGGGATTTGTTACCTCTTGGTCTAGTACTGATGGCATTATTTCCCATTGGTCTAATTTTGTTTGGAGTGTGACCTGAGCATTGGGCTCTGGTACATCTACATCCTGGTTTTTATGACTGGATGAGGATGAGGCTGTGTGGTCAGTATCAGGGGAAGTTCTGTCTTGGTGTTGTATGTCCCAGGGGGCTGGTAGAATTGTGCCCTGCCAGTCCAGTTCCATTTGCTGATTTTTTTCCCATTCATCTATATCTAATCGGAGTGATTCCTGATCACTGAGATCTGATAAATCTGAAGCCTGGTCATCATGGCTAGGTGGAGGTGTAGCCTCATAGTGAGGGTCAGGTGAAGTTCTGTCTGTGTGTTTCATGTCCCATGGGGATGTTGCCCAGGAAACCTCATCTTCTAGAGTTGTGGCCTGCTTGTCTAGTTCTGTTATGCACAATATTTCCCTTTCACCTAGTTCTTGTTGGAGTGTGGCCTGGGCACTGAGGTCAGTTATATCTGAAGCCTGATCCTCATGTCTGGATGGAGGTGTGGCTCCATGGCAAAGGGCAGGTGAAGTTCTTTCTTCGTGTTTCAGATCCAATGTGGGTGTTGCCTGGTAAACTTTTAGAGTTGTGATCTGTTTGTCCAGTTCTGTTGACCAAAATGTTTTCCAACCATTTAGTTCTTGTTGGAGTGTGACATGGACACTGAGGTCTGACACATACGAATCCTGGTCCTTATGGCTAGGTAGAGGTGTGGCCTTGTAGTGAAGGTCAGGTGAAGTTCTGTCTGGGTGTTTTATGTCCCATGTGGTTGTTGCCCAGTAAGCCTTCTCTGTTAGACTTGTGGCCTGCTTGAGTAGTTCTATTGAACAAGATGTTTCCCATTCATCTAGTTTTTCTTGGAGCATGACCTGAGCACTGAAGTCTGATACAACTGAATCCTTATCACCATGTCTGGTTGGGGGTATGGTCCCATGGTGAGGACCAGGTAAAGTTCTGTCTTGGTGTTTTCTGACCCATGGGGATGTTGCCCAGTCTTGTCATTTAGGGTTGTGGCCTGTTTGTCTTTTGGATGAGATGTTTCCCTTTCACCTAGTTCTTGTTGGAGTGTGGCCTGGGCACCAAGGTCTGATACATCTGAATCCTCGTCACCATGTCTGGTTGGGGGTGTGGTCCCATGATGAGGACCAGGTGAAGTTCTGTCTTGGTGTATTAACTCCAATATAGGGGTTACCCAATAAGCTGTGTCTGTTAGAGTCATGGCCTGCTGATCTACTTCCATGGACCAGACTGCTTCCCATTCATTTAGGTCTTGTTGATTTATGGCCTGGGCACTAGGGTCTGATACATCTGAATCCTGGTCCTCATGGCTGGGTAGAGGTATGGCTTCATGATGAGGATCAGCTGATGTTCTGAGCAGTTGTTTTAGATTCAGTGTGGGTGTTGCCCAGTAAGCCTTGTCTATTAGAGTTGTGACCTGATTGTATAGTTCTGTTGGCCAAGATGTTTCTTTTTTATCTAGTTCCTGTTGCAGTATGGCCTGGGCGCTAAGGTCTGTTAAATCTGGAGCCTGGTACTCATGTCTGGGTGAAGGTGTGGCCCTGTGGTGAAGTTCTGTCTTGATATTTGAGATCCAATGTGGGTGTTGCCCAATGAGTCTTGTCTATTAGAGCTATGTCCTGCTGGTCTACTTCCATGGACCAGACTGCTTCCCATTCATTTAGATCTTGTTGATTTATGGCCTGGGCACTAGGGTCTGATACATCTGAATCCTGGTCCTCATGGCTGGATGGATATGTGACCACAGGATAAGGGTCAGGTGAAGTTCTGTCTGGGTGTTTTACATCCCATGGGAATGTTGCCCAGTAAGCCTCATCTCTTGCAGTTGTGGCCTGCTTGTCTAATTCCGTTGTATGAGATGTTTCCCTTTTGCCTAGTTCTTGTTGGAATATGACCTGGGCACTGAGGTCTGTTAAATCTGAAGCCTGGTTCTCATATCTGGGTGGAGGTGTGGCCCCACTGTGAAGGTCAGGCAAAGTTCTGTCTTGGTGTTTTAGATATAATGTGGGTGTTGCCAAGTAAACCTTGTCTGTTAGAATTGTAGCCTGCTGGCTTTCTTCTGTTGGCCAAAATGTTTCCCATTCATCTAGTTCTTGGTGAATAGTGCCCTGGGCATTGAGGTCTGATACCTCTGAATCCTGGTCCTCATGGCTAGATGGATATGTGACCACAGGATGAGGGTCAGGTGAAATTCTTTCCAGGTGATTTATGTCCCATGGGACCATAGACCAGTAAGTCTTGTCTGTCAGAGACATGGCCTGCTTGTCTAGTTTTGTTAGCCAGAATGTTTCCCTTTTAACTACTTTTTGTTGGAGTGTGTACTGGGTACTGAGGTCTGACACATCTGAAGTCTTGTCACCACGTCTGGGTGGAGATGTGGTCCCATGGTGAAGGTCAGGGGAAGTTCTGTCTGTGTGCTTTATGTCCCATAGGGATGTCGCGCAGTAAGCGTTATCTATTAGGGCTGTGGCTTGTGGGTCTTTTTCTGTTGAATGAGACATTACTCTTCTAATTAGTTCTTGGAGAGTGGCCTGGGCACTGAGGTCTGTTATATCTGAAGCCTGGTCCTCATGTTTGCATGGAGGTGTGACCCCATGATCAAGGTCAGGTGAAGTTCTGTCTTGGTATTTTGTGTCCCAGGGGGATGTTACCCAGTAATCCTTGTCTGTAAGAGATATGGCCTGCTTGTTTAGTTCTATTGGCCAGAATGTTTCCCTTTTAATTAATTCTTGGTGGAGCGTGGTCCGGGCACTGAGATCTGATATATCTGAAACCTTGTCACTGTGGCTGAATGGAATTATAGCCTTGTGGTGAAAGTCAGGTGAAGCTCTCTGGATATTTTATACCCTGTGGGGATGTTGCCCAGTAAGCCTTGTTTGTTAGGGCTGTGGCCTGCTTTTCTGGTTCTGTTGGATGAGATGTTTCCCTTTCACCTAGTTCTTGTTGGAGTGTGGCCTGGGCACTGAGGTGTGCTACATCTGGACCTTGGTACTCCTGTCCAGGTGGAGATGTGGCCCCATGGTGAATGTCAGGTGAAATTCTGTTTTGGTGTTTTAGATCCAATGTGGGTGTTGCCCAGTAAGCCTGGTCTGTTAAGAGTTGTGGCCTGCTTCTTCAATTCTATTGGCCAAAATATTTCACACTTGTCTATTTCTTTTCGGAGTGTGACCTGAGCATTGAGGTCTGTTATTTCTGAATCCTGGTCCTCATGGCTAGGTGGAGGTGTGGCCTCCTGCTGAAGGTTAGGCAAAGTTCTGTCCTGGTGTTTCATGTCCCATGGAGATGTTGCCCAGTAAGCCTGGTCTGTTAGAGCTGTGGCCTGCTTGTCTAGTTCTGTTGGCCAAAATATTTCCCTTTTGCCCAGATCTTGTTGGAGTGTGACCTGGGTACTGAGGTCTAGTACATCAGAAGCCTTATCACTATGGCTGGATGGAGATTTGGTTCCATGACGAAGATCAGGTGAAATTCTGTCTTGGTGTTTTACATCCCACAGGGATGCTGCCCAGTAAACCTTGTCTGTTAGAGTTGTGGCTTGCTGGTCTACTTCTATTAGACATGATGTTTCCCTTTTGCCTAGTTCTTGCTGGAATGTGGCCTGTGCATCGAGGTCTGATACATCTGAAGCCTGGTACTCCTGGCTGGGTGGAAGTGCTGCCCCATGAAGAAGGCTAGGTGAACTTCTGTCTTGGTGTTTCAGATCCAATGTAGGTGTAGCCCAGTAAACTTTGTCTTTTGGAGTTGTAACCTGCTGGTCTTCTTCTTTTGGCCAAAATGTGTCCCATTCCTCCATTTCTTGTTGGGGTGTGGCTTGGGCACTGAGTTTCTGATACATCAGAAGCCTGGTCCTCATGGTTGGGTGGAGGTGTGGCCCCATGGTGAAAGTCAGGTGAGGTTCTGTCTTGGTGATTTATGTCCCATGGGGATGTTGCCCAGTAAACCTTGTCTGTTAGACATACAGCTTTCTTGTCTAGTTCTATTGGCTACAATGTTACCTTTTGACCTTTTTCTTGCTGGAGTACGGTGTGGACACTGTGGTCTGATGTATCTGAAGCCTGGTCATCATGGTTGGGTGGAGGTATGGCCCCATGATGAGAGTCAGGTGAAGTTCTGTCCTGGGATTTTAGGTCCAATGCAGAGGTTGTCAAGTAAACCTGGTTTGTTAAAATTGTGCTCAGCTTGTGTAGTTCTAGTGGCCAAAATGTTTCCCATTCATCTATTTTTTGTATCGATGAGGCCTCAGAATTGGAGATTGGTATATCCTGGGCCTCCTGATTGTTGTCAGGTGAAAATGTAGCCTGGTGGTCTGGTCCTTTTGTCCAAAATGTGCCAAAGTTATCTGGCTCTTGTTTGAGTGTGGTGTGTGCACTAGAGTCTTCTGGGATATCCTGGACTTGGTGATCATCATTTGGTGGCAGTGTGGATTGATGGTTTAGTCCTTGTGTCCAAAATTTTTCCCTTTTATCTACTTGACTGAATATGACCTGTACATTGTGGTCTACTGGTATATCCTGGGCTTGGTGGTCATTTTCTGGTAGAAGTGTGGCTTGGTGGTCTAGTCTTGTCCAAAATGTATCCCAATCATATAGTTCTTCTTTGAGTATGGTATATACATTGGAATCTTCTGGTGTATGCCGAGCTTGGTGGTCATTGTTTGGTGGAGGTATGGACTGATGGCTTAGTCCTGTTTTCCAAATTTTTTTACCATTCATCTAGTTCTTGCTGGAATACGACCTGGGTAGTGGGGTCTTTTGGTATAGCCTCAGCCTGGTAGTTATTGCTGGATGCAGGTGTCACCTTATGGTCTAGTTGTTTTGTACAAAGTATTTCCCAATTTTCTAATTCTTCTTGGCATGTGATTTGGTCCCTGGGATTTTCTGAGGGATCTTGGGCCAGGTGGTCTATGCTGGGTGGGGATGAAGACTTTTGGTCTTTCATCCAATATGATTTCCACTCATCCAGTTCTTGCTGGAATATGACCTGGGCACTGGAGTCTACTGCTATATCTTCAGCCTGGTGGTCCTTGCTGGGAAGAGGTGTGCTCTGTTGTTCAGGACCAGATAGAATTGTGTTCTGAGAGTCTATTACACTCTTTGAAGGTGTTGCCCACTGATCTTGACCTGTACAATGTGTCACCTCATAATCTGGTTCTACAGATATTGTTTCCCAGTCCTCTAGTTCTGGTTGAAGTGTGATCTGGGCTTTGGAGTCTGGTTCATTCTCAGCCTGGAATTCATTACTGAAGGGAGCTGTGGCCCTCTCATCATGATTAGGTAGAGCAGTATCATTGTATCCCCTGTCCAGTGGGGATTGTTGCCCAGTAAACCTTACCTGTTACCTTTGTGAACCGGTCTAGGTCTTGGGGCATCCCTTCACAGTGGTCTTTTGTGTTTTGGAGCAAGACCTGGGTACTGGGGTCTGTCATGGACTTGACCTGGTAGTCTTCAGGACTGGGTAGACATGTGATCTGAAAATTAGGAGTGAATTGGGTTGAGGCCTGTGATGAGGAGGGCACAGAGGTAGTTGTCACCTGTCAACTAGCTGATCCCTTGTCCCATGGCTTAATACCTTGTGATGAGGCAGATTTTGTCCTGGCCTGGAAGTTTGAACTTGATGATGGCACAGCTGTGCCTTTAGTGCAACGTTTGGGGAAGGATGAGTTTGCAGTGGTTGCTTTAGGTTTCTGGTTCAGGTCTAATGAATATGCAGCCAGGGGTCTGGAATGGTTGTCAATACATTTTAATAATGATACTGTTTCCCAGAGGCGGAGGTCAGGATATGATGTCTTAGAAGCTTTCGCCTGGATCCAGGTGTCTAGGCCTGGTGTTTTCAATTCTGTAGCCCTGGACCAGTGGTCAAAACAAAGTGATGCTGATATAACAGTAGTGGTATGTCTTAAGCCAAAACTTCCTAATGTAGAAGCAGTTGCAGCCCTGACTTGGCTCTGGGACCTCCTTGCAACTTTAGCCTGGTTACCAGAAGTCATTGAGATAACAGATGGCTTGTCCTTGACCTGGAAGTCAGGATATGTTGCTTCTTCAGTCATGGACCCATGGCCCAGGAAGGAGGAAAGCTCAGCCTTATTGTCAAAGAATGGTGGAGATGGGAATTGTTGGTGGAGGGAGAATAGATTCTCAGTTGAATGGTCATAGCTCGGGAAAATCTTGGGAAGATGGTCAGAGACTGAAGGAGTCATTTCCTGCTGCAAGGATTTCAAGGTTACTTTGTCCTTGATGTCATACCTAGTGCATAAGGGCAAGACAGAGGTGACTTTCTGGTATTTGTGACTTGGGGAGACTTTAGCCATATCCTGGTGATAAAGGTAAGGCAAAGGCACAAGCTTAGCCCTGGCAAAAGACTGGGACAGTTCTGTAGCTGTGGCCAGATGTTTCAGCCATGGTGAGGACACAAGTTCATTCTGATAGTAGTAAGAATGTGGTGGGGATTTGGGGGTGATTCTGGCCTGGTGGTCAAAGTGGGACGTTTGCTCAGTCCGGGACAGGTGGTCTTTTTCCCATAATGGTGAAATCCAGTGAGGGGGACATGGCAACAACACTGAATTGGGCTGGTGCCATTGGCTAGTCTGAGGGAACTGGACCAGATCTGCAGATGAATGAAATGTATTAGTAGTAGTAAGGAAATGATATACATACAAGGTGTGTGGCAAAAGGAGCAATGGTTAATTGGATGACCAAGATGTTATCTTAGTAGTACCTCATACTTTAACATATCTTGTGTGAAAGCTCGATGGCTCAATGGAGAGAACCCTGGGCATGAAGCCAGGAAGACCTGAGATCACACGTAGCCTCAGACACTCACTAGCTATGTGATCCTGGGTAAGTCACTTAATCTCTGTTTGCCTTAATCCATGGGAGAAGGACATGACAAACCTCTCCAGTCTCTTTGTGAAGAAATCCCATACAGGGTCACAAAGAGCTGGACACGACTGAATAATGAGCAACAACAAGAAACCTTGAACAAGTAATTTAACATCTGTTGCCTCAGTTTCCTCATCTGTAAAATGAACATAGTAACAGCACCCACTTTGCTTGTTATGAAGATCAATCAGATGATTTTTATACAGGTGCCATATAAATGACATCATTATTAATCTTGTCTCATTGGTAGTCACAGGAAGCCCATGGGACAGCCTTAGGGAGGCCTTCTTTTCCTCTCTAAGTCAGAGTACAAGTACAGTCAGATGAGTAAGACAGATGCATTAAGTGACTTGACCAGAGCTACAGGGCTAGTGAAGGGTAGCTAGCCAGGACTCTGTCCTAGGAACTGGTGCTCAGGGCACGTGAATGCCTCCCAAGGATACATGAACAGCAACTCGGGTCTTATACTACACGATGACGGTTCTGTAATCATAGCATCTGGATCAAATGGTTCAGAAGGATTGCTGTGATAGGGTCCCCATTGCTAGATCTGGGATGACTAAAAACTAAAGTTTTCTCACCCTTGGGAAATATCCTGTGTTTTTTTCCCATTCAGGTACTGAAGGATTTCCTAGAAAAAATGATTTTTCAACAAATAAGTACCAAATACACTGGTTTCACTGACATTCCCCCTTCCCTCCATCCCATTGGTAGCTTCCTACCCATTATCCAACATCTGGCTTCCCTATGAGCTCACCCTACTTTGCCTGTCTGAGGCACATCCTTTTAAACCCAATGAATAGTCTATGTCAGGTAAGTAAGCATCAGTCATTATTTTTTATATAAATGAATTTATAGCCAGACTTTGCTGTTAGAAAATAGAAACCACATCTCCATTTTTGGAAGTTCTGGGGAGAATTAGTGCCCCGAATAGCAAATATTCTCTCTCTCTGTCCCTTTGTTTGTGTTTCTGTCTCTGTGCATTTCTGTCTCCAAAAAAACCAGAAAAGCAATATCCTGGCATCCCTGAATAACAATAGATAATATCTAGGATTTTCATAGACTGACTATAAGATGTCTTCCAGAAGGAGCTTTGACGCTAATCATAAATATGCCTGGGGAGTATTAGGAAGGCAACACTCTTATATTGGTGACCCCTATAGCTATGGACCTTGATGACTTACAGGCATAAAACAGGAATGATAAAAAGAACTCTCCTGGATTGGCCAAGGCACCCTACCAACCATCTACAGCCTAAATAATTCCAATACAAGATTAACATGACATTGAGAAATCTAGTAATCTTAAGTAGACCTTTTATCTAGATTGAGAAATCTAGAAATCTTAAGTAGACCTTTTAAGGTGAAATATCAATTTAAAAATCTGGCTTACATCACCCAGGGTTTTAGACTTAAGGGAAAGAGGGAAAGATAGCCTTGCTCACTTGTGGAACTCTTAAGCCCTTCAAGAATTTCATCCTATGACTTTTGGTCTGTAGTCTCTTAAGAAACCATGCATAGGGGTGGCTAGGTGGCGCAGTGAGTAGAGCATCGGCCCTGGACTCAGAAGGACCTGAGTTCGGATCCGGCCTCAAACACTTAATGCACACACAAACAAAACCTAGCCGTGTGACCTTGGGCAAGTTACTTAACCCCAATTGCCCTCAAAAAAAAAAAAAAAGAAACCATGCATAGGGCAGCTAGGTGGTGCAGTGAGTAGAGCATTGGCCCTGGAGTCAGAAGGACCTGAGTTCGGATCAGGCCTCAGACACTTAACACACACACACACACACAAAAACCTAGCCGTGTGACCTTGGGCAAGTTACTTAACACCAATTGCCCTCCAAAAGGAAAAAAAAAGAAACCATGCATAAATATACACATATACACATATATACATATATATAAATGCATGCATAAATGTATGCATATGCATAAATATTTACATATAATGTATACAAATATGTACACGAGACAACTTTCAGTCATAATTATGTAAATAGAGATAAAGAACACAATCTTTCTTTTTTTAGTTTTAGTTCCTGAATATTTTTCTCATTTAGTGAAATGATTTGTGCTAACCCCTTCTCCCTTCTCTTCCACCAATACTCATACTTCTAGGTTGTTTCTATTGAAAGCAATATAATATAAGGAGGACTGATGATGCTGGAGTTGGAAGATCTGGAGTTTAAATTTTTTTTTCTACTTATTATATGACCTTAGGTAAATCACTTAGCCCTCTCTGTGCCTCAGTTTTCCTAATCTATAAGATGAAGCTCCAAATAGAGGCTGGAAAATATATGTTGGATATGTTTCAGTGGTAATTCCTTCCATGTGTGGTTTGGAACTCGAAGGCTACCAAAGTCCATTCCAACTCTTAAATTATCTGATTTTGTATTTCAAGATAATTGGTTTCCTTTGTAATCCTTTGTACTTTATCTTACGCATGAAACTTTTTCCTGAGGCCTAATAATTTTTGTTTTTTTTTTAATTTCTAGTTCCAAAAATTTTTTTTAATTCCAAATTTTCTCTTTCCCCCCATCCATCAAGGAGACAAGAAATATATCTATTTATTTTATACATTTAAAAACATGATTCTGAAAAGAGGCCCACAGACTGCCAAAGTCTGGCTTCACCAGACTGCCAAAGGGGTGCATGACCCAAAAAAGTTTAAGAACCTCTAAATTATAATTTGGTCCTCTAGGCAATCCTTGCCTCCCTCCCTCTCCCCAAGTAAGGCAACTTCAAACACATGCAGAATAGTTACTACAAGGCTTCTTACCAGTAAGAACTCTTAGAAGATCAGGAAACCTCAGGGAATTTCCAAAGCCCCCCAAATCAGGAATCTCCCAGTACAATTTGAATTGGAGGTTCTGGTTAGCTCTAAGTTTCCCCAATGGAAGAAGGCTAAGACACTAAACAAGTTCCCAGTAAAATAAACAAAAAGCAAAATCCAGTCTGTTCAGAAGAGTAGCATCCTCTCCTGAGAGGACTGTGTCCTACAATGCAGGGAAAACCAGATGTGTATTCTCTGACACCTGGAGGAGTAAGCCTCTGGTCCTCCAGTACAGGTAGGAGGTCAGAGGTCTCCCTGACATCATAAAGCAGCAGTGGTCTTTCATCTGCCTTCCATCAGAGTTGCCCCACCCATCTCTAGGGAGCCAGTGGCATTGAAGGCTGGGGGCAGTCAGTGACATTTAGATGGGGATATCTGCCTGGTTTTGTGCTTGGCATTTTGAATTCAAGCCATCTGTCTTGAAACTATATGCAAATTTCCTTTTTTTTCTTTTTCTTTTTTTCTTTTGAATTCAAACACCATAAAAGAACATTTTTGTACAGATAGCAGAGCACAAAAAGAGGATTCTATATGAATGTGCACCCCCAGTTTGTACTGGTATACACTGCTTGCTTTAAAAAAAAACAACAGTTAGTAAACAATAAATTCTGCGTGTTGTTTTCAAAGCTGTCCTGCTTGTCTGAGTTTCCTTGTAAATTTCTCTTCTGTGCATTTGAAAAATGTTTTAGGGAATCTTTTGGAGGGCATGCCAATTGCTAAGCATCTTTCCCTCTCTCTCCCCTCCCCACTAGAAACCAAGGAAAAGAAACGAACTTTGTAATAAATAAGCAAATAAAATAAAATAAAATAAAGCAAAATGAATTCCCACAGTGACCATGTCCAGAAGTATCTATCTCTTCCTATACCTTGATTCTATCGGATCTTTCTGTCAGTAGGTAACATATTTCATCATAGATTCTCTGGAAACATAGTTGGTCATTGCATTGATCAGAGCTGTTGTTGTCTTAGTATAAATTGTTCTCCTGGCTCTGCTGTCTTCTCTCTGCCAGTCCAAGGCTTATGGTCCAAACCACCCCAACTAGTTTTAGTCTGGATTGCTAGGTGAGACTGTGGCACCATCAATCAATCATAGGCTTTAGACCAATAATCAATAAACATTTATTAAGCACCTACTATATTCCAGGTGCTGTGCTAAGCACTAGGAATACAAATATGAGAAAAGAAAAGTCCCTGCCCTTCAGTTACAATCTAATGACGGATGAGGACAACTCAAAGGAAGCTGAAGGGGGTGGCGGGCAGTTACCTGACAAAGATATGGTAGAGAAGAGAGTCACAAAAGTCTCAGAATGGTGCAGCCAGGAGAGAGATGAGGAGCCGTCTGAGCTGGAGTCTGTTCTTAAGTGAAGGTTTAGAGTTCATGACCCCACTTTCCAATCAGAGAGGAAGAGGGTGTATTGATGAGGTAATGGAATTTTGCAGGATGATGAGGCTGAGTGGGAAGAAGTTGTACAAGGATTGGGTCCAGAATATGCCAGGAGAGTCTAGGAACTCAGCTGTGCCTCAGAAGCCACCTATAACTTTGCCAAGTTAGTTAGAATGAGATCCATTTGAAAGGTTGGAACAAATAGAACATTTGGCTAACATTTCTGAGAAGAAACTGCTTGAGGTGGGGGCATGTGGTGAAGGAGAGATCTTCTCAACTCCAGCTTTGGACCAGGTCTCTGGCTGGAGAAGGACCTTGCAAGTGTTAAGGGTGTGGAGGATTTTGGACTTCCCATCTTCCCACTGGTGGCCTGAATAGGCAGCCAGGTGTCACAATGGATGGAGCCCTGGGCCTGGAGTCAGGAAGACTTGAGTTCAAATGTGACCTCAGACATTTACAGCTGTGTGACCCTGGGCAAGTCACTTAACCTTGTTCACCTCAATTTCTTTATCTGTCAAATGAGTTGGAGAAGGAAATGGCAAACCACTTCAGTGTTTTTGTTGAGAAAACTCCAGATGGGGTCATGGAGAGTGAGATGTGAGAGTTTAAAAATGACTGAAAGATCACACTGAGTACTTCACCATGGGAATGGGGTAGCCTCTTTACTTTATGTGTCTTTAAAATTGCTGAGACTGAGCTGTCTTCTCTATTTTCTGCCCCTTTCCGCTGTGCCCAGTGTGGATACCATGAAGTAAACTGGTGAGAAGGGAAGGAACACCCTTCCTTGCTTAGCTCTCTTTTATCCCTGGCTCTGAGAAATGAACCTGGTGGTGTTTGTTTCTATTTTGTGTTGTTTATCTTCAGCTTCACCTGTGGAAGGTAACCCTTGTGGGACCCAGGAGTTTGAGCCATGGTGACCATGGAGCCAGAATTGTAGGGAGATATGGGCACTGAACATGGTGTGTTGAGTAAAGGAAACCAGACTTATAATAATAATATTATTATAATCACATATAATATATTGCAATATGATATATAATATTATTATTGCGATACTTATTTTTATAGGACAGGAGAATTGAACCCAAAGATAATTCTCTTCCTGCCCAAATTTCCACAGAGACTCATAGGGTACAGATACAAGCCATAGGGCTCAAAAATTATGCTAGTCAGCTCAGAGAGAGACATATAAGAGTGTGATGGTCAGCTGGCATCAGCTACTAGCCCTGATTTAGGAGCTGAGAGATCTGTCAGTAACCAAAGAATTGTAGCCTATTAGAATAGTCACTTGGCCAGTGACTAGCCTAATTCTAATGTTACAGGTATGCCCGAAAATATCATTATGTATATCTCTAGACAACAACATTAGAGATTTCCTGTGTGAAAAGGTCCCTTGCAGCAATGTCTATCTCTTAATTCTTTCAGGTATATGCTCCTGCTTATAGGTAAATGCTATTGTTGCTAGCTTTGCTTGTCAGTATTGCTTTTGATTGATTGCTATGTCCTGTGACTATGCACATACATTTGAAATATGTATATGTTATGTATTCAGTATGTTGTTAGGTATATTGTTACTGTAATATCTTCCAGGTGATGCTCTGTACAGGAGCATATGTCCCACATGTACTGTTAATGTGCATTTGTTTGACTTCCATTTCAACAGTACTGAAGGCTGGTTATCTGGTTCACCAGGAAAATCATCCTGAATGATTATAAGTATAAGCACTGAAACTTGTGCTTATACTGTATAGTTACAGGTTTTGGACCAGCTCCAGGTGATCTTTTCAAGGGATTGCAAAGAATTTTAGCCCAGGGGAGGAAAGTTAACAGTCCTGAAGCCCACTGGTTGGGCTTCTCTCCTCATTGGTGCGTATCAGTGCCTTGAGCCTGAGTGAGGGCTAGGGTGGAGCTCATAAGACCTGGAGAGAGAAGTTTCCTTGAGCCTTTTAGTGTTTCCATCTCTTTGGACTTGAGTCCTAAGTGCCTAGGCTTCTCAGGGCTTCCCTGCTGGCCTGGGTAGGTGTGCCATCCCCCTGCAATCCTGGCTCCAAGCTTGCCATGGTTCAAACTCCTGGGACCCATAGGGATCACCTCCAGCAAACAACACAGGAGCACATTGGAGGATAATAACACAGAAGAGTGAGCCTTCTTTTCTGTTTGTCCTGTGCGTGACCCACCACAACCAACCATGTCAGTCTGTTTCTAGTTGGAGAGGATCAAGGGTCATATCTTTTTGCTGTGTTTTTGGCCATTACTAGTGTTGAAGAGGGACAAAGTAAGTGTAGCCACGAGCCACCGCTGATATCTGCTATGCAATGAGGGGCAACAACTCAAGCGTTTCTTCCCCTTCCTTGCTATGTGGTTGCCCTCCAAGCTACACGAGTGTCTGGCAGTCTCTCCACTCTCTCCAGACACTCAGTTTGGTATTTCTTTGTATGTGAGCAGTTGTTGTAGAGACTTTTGGTTCTAACTTTAAAGTTTTTTGGGTGACTTTGTAAAATGGGTGATAAAAAAATAGATACTTGTTTACTTACTTGAGAGATAAAATATTGTGCCTTGTTTGCCAAGAAGTAATAACCACTCTGAAGGCATACAATCTTCATCACCATTTCTAATAAAAAACATCCAACTTAAGCAAATTGGAAATCCATGAAAAACAAATTAAAGCATACAAATTGTGGAAAAATCTTAGTAGGGACCAACGATTTTTCAAGAAAGTGAACTTAGAAAATGAGGTGGCTACTAAGGTTAGTTTTTAGATTTCTAAAGAAATCAATTTCAAACATAATTCTGGAGTATGATATATTGATTGATGACAAGAAGTATAATACATCCTATTAATTAAATGTAAACAGTAAGAAAACCCCCAAAATGTATTAAAATCTGTACCACTTAGCAAAGTAATTTTTTTAGCATTAATGTGATTTCATGATAACTAAAGTCATAAGTAATGAGTGTAATTAATTGATATTAATTGAAATTTCCCTTTTTAAAAATATGGTTTATTTACAAAATGGTTTAATCATGACTTATAACTTTATTTGGAAAGTGAGCTGCTAAAAACTCATCTGTGGGGGCAGCTAGGTGGCACAGTGAATAGAGTACTGGCCCTAGAGTCAGGAGGACCTGAGTTCAAATCCAGCCTCAGACACAACACAAAAACTAGCTGTGTGATCTTGGGCAAGTCACTTAACCCCAACTGCCCTCCAAAAAGCAAAAACAAAAAAAAAACACTTATCTGTGGCCCAAAGTATAGCCTACTTTAATTTTGGCCCTTACCTACTGCATGTTGTGCAGGTCTGTTCTAGGGACTTGGTAGAATTTCCCCTTGGGAAATTCTGGAACTCTCTCTTTTTCATGGTTGATTATGCTCTCCAGTGGGAGAGCTGTTTTCTATTGGTTTAGATGAATTAATTTGCAGTTCTTTATGTTTGATCATCTTTATAGAATTGGGATATGGTGTGAAGAGATTAAACCTTTGTATATATACCTTGGAGCTCTTCTTCCACATTAAAGGGATAATGATCAGGACAATGACTTGAACCTAAAAAAATTTTTTTCCTCTAGGCTAACAATATTTAGTGGACCATATAGATGTATTTCTAGTCCACTACCCACTCTTTGAGGAAGCAGAGTGGCCAGCCTTCTGAACCCCATCTCTTGATCCCCTCCAGCAGGAATCAGCCTTCCTTGGAGAGGAGAGGGAGAAGATTCTAGAGCCATCTATGCACACCTTTCTGCAAGCCAAATAGACCCTTGTGGACACACATAACCTGTATGGGCAACCCAAAGATCCTGTACAAAAATATATTCTAACAATGCTTCTGACAAGGCTTGGATTGGCTACCTTGTGAAGGGATCTAAGTCATTAAAGATTCTGGGAATTGTACTGTCCACTTGGGAAAATGAGATGAGAAAAATTTGGATGAGAAAGAACTGATGGAATCTAAATACAGATTGAAGCATACTTTTCCTTTACCTTTTCTTGTTTCTTTTTGTCTGCATTTTCTTTCACAGCATAACTGACATGGAAATATGTTTTTCATGATTGCACATATATGACCTATATCAAATTGCTTTGCTTCTCAATGAAGTGGGGAGGAGAGGAATGGAGGGAGAGAATTTGGAACTCAAATTTTTTTAAACAAATATTAAAAATTGTGGGATCCTACATGTAATCAGAGAAAAAATAAAATATTAAATTAAGATTTAAAAATAAAATCACTCTGGAGAACTGATGAATCCTGAGTACAGATTGAAGCATATTATTTTTCATTTTAATTTTTTTTGCAACATGACTAATAAGGAGATATTTTTTTTTAAAGCAA
This sequence comes from Gymnobelideus leadbeateri, assembly GCA_011680675.1. Classification (NCBI taxonomy): domain Eukaryota; kingdom Metazoa; phylum Chordata; class Mammalia; order Diprotodontia; family Petauridae; genus Gymnobelideus; species Gymnobelideus leadbeateri. Next base: position 289,029 of record WOXC01012321.1, on the reverse strand, counting down.
TTGGAGTTAAATAACTTGCTCAAGGTTACACGGCTAGTCATTATTTATGTGTGGGTGCTCATTTTCTGAGGCCAGTTTCGATCCCAGGTCATCCCAACTCCGAGGCAGGTGCTCTTACTCACTGCACCACCTAGTCGCCCCAGGAAATATTTTGAATGACGTCATGTTTAATGGATATCTAATTGCTTCCCTTCTCAATGAATCAGGGAGGGGAAGGAAAGAGGGAGAGAATTTGGAATTCAAAATGATGTTAAAATTTTTTAAATATATCATATAAATATAAAGTGAAAAGGTCCTTAAAAATAAAATATAATTTCTCTGGAGGACAAAAGAGGAGGAGCAAGACTTGGTGGGACAGTGAGGCAGTTGGTAGTAACCATGGCATATGAATGATGCTTTCCAGAATATTGATTAAACCTCATGGTGGTCTAAAGATATTTCCTTTCCCTAGGTTAAAATGTTTTGTTTACTGCTTAGTTACCCTTTAAAACAATGGTTTAGTAGATAGAAGATCATTTTACTTGCCTCCTGAGTTTGTGTTTTAGCTAAATTGTGATGAGAAGTAAAATCTGGAGATAACTGATTACACTAAATTTAGCTGGGAGATAGATCACCCTCCCAGCCTGGCAATCAACAGATTGACTGGGGGGCTCAGAAGTTTTTATGTTTTTTCAATTCATATTTTTAAACTTTTTTTTTTAATTAAGGTTTTATATAGATCAGTATATCAAACTCAAATAGAAAAGGATCCCTTCAGGCCATATATTTGATGTGGTTTGGGGTGCTGGAAACCTCAAAATGTAAGGGTCCAGGGCAAGTTTGCCTGGAAACAATTCAAGCACTCATCATCTTTCAGTCAAAGTAGTGAGGGCCAAAAGAGCAGCTAGATGCTCAGGGAAACTGCAACTTCATGGGAGTAAGACTGACACTTTTATACAAAAAAACAAACAAACAAAAAAACTTTGAGAAGATTTGGATGGAATTAAGGGGTGGTAAATAGTGTGGGTTTGCCCAGGTACAGACAGTAGAATGGAGTTAAGTCTTCTGGGCTGGGTGGGAGAGCCACAGTGAAAGGACTGTTGAGTTTCTCAATAGGCAGGGCCATGGACCAGGTAGATGCTTGAGGTACCATGCCAGGGATTGGGTTGCTGAAATGTATGGGAAAATTCAGGGTCCAGGTCCCATCATCCCATCATATTGACTTAGAAAATCACATATTTTAATATATTTTTAAAATGAATTAGTTAAATATTTCCCAATTACATTTTAATTCTGCTTCTGAACACCTTCCTGCATTTGACACTTCTGGTATACATTAATCTTATTGCCTCTAAGCAGTTGTCTTGTTGTTCAGCTTCCTCTGGACCCTTTGTAACTCCATTTGGGGTTTTCTGGGCAAAGATACTGGAGTGGTTCACCATTTCCTTCTCGAGCTCATTTGACAGATGAGGAAACTGAGGCAAACAGGGCTGTGACTTGCCCAGAGTCACATAGCTAGAAAGTGTCTGAGGCCAGATTTGAACTCATGAAGATGAGTCTTCCTCACTCCAATAAAAAAACTATTTAAAAAGGGGGGGAAATCCAAACTTGTCTTTCCCCCTATATGCCTCTATCTCTCTACACAAAATTTAAAAATGAAATGCAAAATAAGATTCAAGTTTTGAAGTTACATGAAGGATCAGTTCCTTTAAAGAAATATAATAACTTAATTTCTCCTTTGAAACATCTCTAGCAGAGATCTGAAAAATCCCCGGCATCCTCTGCTTGGTTCCTCCCCATGCCTGCTCCTATTATTCTTCTTGAGTGACTGTTGGCATTCAGTTTTATTGGCCCTCTCTTGAGGCTGGAAATAATTGCCAAGCCTTTCTGACTTTACAGGCTGAGGAGGCACAGGAGATACATGGGAAGATGCTGAAAATGTTGATGGGTGATTGTGTGAAGACCTGTATAAAAAAGTGTTTGGGGAATCAGAAAAGGAGTATGTCAATGTCTGGGGACAGTTGAGGACAACTTCACAGCCATCTCTTTCTCAGAAGAGGTCTGGCCACCAATTATGCCCCACATGGGTATTTAATTATTCCATTAATATGAGGACAGCCTTTTGGAATGGAGGCACAGGTTAGACCCTAAGACCATATATTCACACGAGATCTGTCTACAACATCAAGTGAAGAATTCCTTTAGTCTCTGCAGGAGAATCTGCTTACAGATTTCACTTTTGATTGTCTGCTGAGGGATGGAATTGATGATGGCATGAACAGTCCTAGTAGGGACGCTTCCCCCCCTTCAATGATGTAGGGTTTGATACAATTTAAAAGTCTTGGAACTTGCCTATTCTCCCTAGGTTGGGTATGGTCTAGGAGTTCAGATTGAACTTCATCTGCAGGGTCAGAAGTCAGTCCAGCCCCAGGCTTGTGGTCACCACCACCTGTTAGAATTTCAGTTTATACCTAGGACCTGATGGAAGTCCAAGTATAGTCCTATATTTTGTGGTAGGTGGGTTGGTTTCCTGATTATTCATCAGATTTTTTGGGGGCATTTCCAGAAAGGTGGTGGTGAAATTTGATTTAGTCTCAGCTTGGTATTCAGGAATGGACAGAGGATCAGTAAGTATGGAATTATGGAAGTATTGATGTGTGACCTGACAGTGTGGTCTCACTGATATTTTCACTGACTGAGGTACATTTAATGGAGATATTATCTGAGTTTGAGGTTCTGGAGTAGTTTCTGACTGGAGGTTGGGGTTGAATGGAGGTATAATACAGCGGCTGGGGTCAGAGAAACTTGTGTACTCAGGGTCAGTGCCTGTTAGAGGTCTTTCCTTATGATCTTGACCTTCTGGCATTGAGACCTGTTGTTCTGTGTCCAGTGGTATAGTTTCCCTGTGGTCTAGTTGTGGTTGAACTGAGGCCTGGGCATTGGTGTCTGGACTGTCCTTCACCTTATGGTCAATGTTCAATGAAGAGCGCTCCAGTGGTCAGGGTTGGGCACAAGTGTGGAGATGGGCTTAGGCCCAGGTGAAGCTGTGTCCTGGTTGTCTAACTATGGTGGAGGTATTGTCTCAACATGGCCTATGAGAGTTGTGGCCTGCTGATCTGTTCCCGGAATGGGCATTATTTGTCAGGGTCATTATTCTGTTATAAGTGAGAGCTTGGCATTGTAGTCTGGCACATCCTCGACCTGGGGGGAAGGACTGGGGGTTGTGCTCTGAGTTTTAGGTGCAAATGGAGTTTGGGGGCCTAAGTCTGGAGGAAGAGGAGCTGGATGATCCTGACCCATGAAAGTGTTTGCCTGAGAGTCTTGGGGCACAGGGATGGCCCAAGAGTCTTGTTCTGGTGGCCTGGCTTCCAAGTAGCCTGGTATTGTTTGAACCAAGTCCTGAGCACTGGTATCTGGAATATGGTCTTTGGCCTGGTAGTGAGGGCATAGCAGAGCTGTGATCTGCTTAGGTTCCAGGACAGTTCCCTCATGGCAGTCTAAGCCCAATGAGAGTGTTGTTTCAGAAATCTGACCTATGAAAGTTGTGGTCTGGGGTTCTGTTCTGGGTAGCATTGTTCTTCAGGGATCTTATTCAGATTGAAGTGTAACTTGGTCATTAAGATCTGGTTTCTCTTTACTGTGTTGGTCAGAGCTAAGTAAAGGCATTGCCTGGTTTTGTGGTCCAGGGAAATATGTGTCCTCAGGGCTCATGCCCAATGTAGCTATTGTTTCATGATCTGTAGTCATTGAAATTTCAAACCTGTAGATGGTTTCTAATGGTATTGTTTTACAGGAATCTAGGTGGAGTTGAACCATTATCTGCCCATCAGTGTCTGGAATACTGTTAGTCTTGTGGTCAATAGTCAGTGGAAAAGAGGTCAGGTCTTTAGGGCTAGGTGGACAAAGAGACATGTCCTTGTGGTCTAAGCTCAGAGGATGTATTTCACCATGATGCTGGGTTGGGAGAATTATGATGGCTGGCTGGTGTGTCCTGGCTGGCCCTGTTTCCAGGTAGTACTGTCCTACCTGGAGGGAAATTGTAGTCTGGGCATTGTAGTCTGGTGTTTCCTCCTCTTGGTGGTCAGGGGATAATGGGGTCAAGGTCTGATCTTCAGGTCCTGATGGAGTTATGCAGGGGTAGTCTTCACTCTGCTACACTGTTTCCCAGTGATCTTGTTCTCTTTGAAGTATAAATCGGATATTAGTAGGACAGAGTCAAGGATGTTTTATCCTGTCATATTTGGAATGTTCACATGTCCCTGCTTTTTTCCTTCTATAGCAAGTTTCCATGATCAGAGCACGTAGTCAGTAACAGATAGGAGTTCTTTCGTGTAAGCTTACTGGAAAATCTAATATTATTTTTCATTTGGAATTGGAACATGTGCAGAAAGTATGCAAATTGCTTAAGGTCATTTTGAGAGTTTTCAACTAACTTTCTTCATAAAAGTTTAGTGATCAATTATAAATCTTGAAACTGTTTTAAAAGAAAGGAAAATACTTTCAGAAGAAATTTTTAAATCCCTAGTGTAATTTTAAGAGGCCTATTAAAACTTTCCTTTGCAAGATAAATTTGTTGCTAAACTAATGTAATGAGTTGTACATCAGAAGGGATCTTGCTGTTTTGATCTGAATATGTAGTTATTCCATTATCTAAGCTAAAGTTAACATCTGTAACTGAATGTACATGTAAAAGATTCAATTTCTGAATTATCTCTTTCTTCCTGAGTGAATCTGTATTCACTGTATACTGTATATATAATCTGTGTACCCAGCTTCCTATGAAACAGATCTACCCAAATGATTTTGGGTCCCAACTGTTTAAGGGGTAGATGATCAGGTCCTTTGACTTCCTTGAGCAGCCGGCATCTGAAATTTTCTCAGAGCTCAGAACTCAAGGCTGAGAAAGTCCAGACCATTCCCTAACATATGGAAGATTACCACCTATTCTTCCTCTAATCTGGGAAGACCTAAAAGATGAAATCACTAACTCTTCCCTTATCAAGTTCCTTCAGGGTCTGCAGGCTCCTTCCCTCAGCTCTCCTGATCCTGATCCGGAGTTCTGCCTCAGCTTACCTGTTTCAACCTGGGGATTCTGTGCTGGTAAAAAGAAATTCATGGTCTGGAGCAGAGGTGGAAGGGACCACACATCATGATCCCCACTACACCTACTGCTGTCAAAGTGGACTCTTCCCACATGACAACATTACACCAGAGTGAAGCCTGCTGTCACCTCAGAATGGAAAACAGAAGTCCACGAGCACCCCCTAAAGCTAAGACTATCCGATCCTCTCCCTGATTCCCCTTTTACCTCCTTGCGCAGCCCCCCACAATCCCCATCATTTCCCAGCTCCACTCTACCCTTCCCTCTTTGATGTCACTTTGCCCTTCCTGAATGTCAGACACAAATCCACTCACCCTTTCCTTGATTTGTAAAACAGGCAGCCCAACCTTCCCTTAATTGATTTGTAAAACAGAGAACTCCACCTTGCTTAATCTGTAAACAGGCAGAACCCCCACCCCTTGCTTACCCTTGATTAATCTGTGGGTGGGAGACCCAGCCTAGGGTTTCCCTGCCAGTGGGAAATTCAAGTGTACACTGACCAATCATTGGAGTTTCAGCCTACATCACTGTAATTTCAGTTTAAGTAACCTAGTTAGGAACCTCCTTTGTTAAAGGCAGTACAGTTACGTTGGTAAAAGAATATGTAGTATGTAGAAATATGAAGGAAAGTGAAATAGTCTGAGTAATGGGTTATACTAGCCCATCCTCACTCCACTTCTGGTCAATTTTCTCTTACTTCTTTTTGGCCCTTGTTTGTTTAATCTCCTGGTTAGATTTGTGTCTTCTAGGTTCAGCACCCTTCACTTGCAGATGATAGCTCAGGCTGAGTACCAACCCCTGTCCAAGATCATGACCCTTCACCCTCTGGACCTGACATAGGCCAGGTTCTGGACACTGGCTACAGACCCCACCCCCCCCTTGAGCGATGGAACCCTGTGAGGCAGGGACAGCTCTACGCCCCTTCCCAGTGAGAAGCAGTTCAGGAAGCTGAGATCATCGCCCCTTGCCCCCAAATGATTTGGGTGCCATCTGTTTAAGGGGGGGGATGAAGGGGTCCTTAGAATGTATATATGTTTGTAACATCAGTTTGTAATATCAATCTGTAATATCAACTTGTAGATGGGGTGCTTTGGGATCTATGTCTGTGGAAACGATTTGTAAAAGCAGTCTGTAAAGTCACACTTCCTCCCCAGTCTCAAAGCATTAACTCTGCCCCTTCCCCCTGCCAGCACTCTGCCCAGCAACAACTCATGAACTGTTTATCTCTGCCTGAAACAATAAGCTAAGCCTTCCTGGTAAAGTCTGAAACAGCCATAGTAGTAGCTAAGAAGCTGTTTTTGAGATCCTTCCCAGATTTGGTATTCCAATGACTATAGGATCTGACAATGGACCTGCCTTTGTCTCCTCGGTAGTGCAGAATTTGTCTAAGATGCTTGGGGTTAGATGGAAGTTGCATTGTGCTTATAGGCAACAAAGTTCAGGACTGGTGGAAAGGATGAATAGGACCTTGAAGGAGCACATTGCTAAATTAAAAGTAGAAACCGGCGAAACTTGGGTGAGCCTCCTTCCCTTTGTCCTGCTTCGAGTCAGGTGTGCCCCAAATCCTGCTACTCTTTCCCTATCAACCTTTGAGGTCATGTTTGGTGTTCCCCCTCCCATTTTACACTGGGTATCTGAATCTGAACCTCTTGACCTCACTAATATTAGTCTTCTGAAGTCCTTATAGGCATTGATGGAGGTGTAAGCTGCTGTCCATACCCTGCTTGAGGCATCCAGTGACCACCCTCCTGAGACACCCTCGACCATACAACCCGGTGAAGGTGGCCGGTCACAACCTGCTCAACCGCCTGAACAATGGTTGGCCACCCCTACCGGTGACCTGCCAGGAGTCTTGGGTGATTACTCCCAAAAAGGACTCTGACCGGTTCCTAACGCCTCCAGAGGGACTCTGGTTCGCTTGCACCCTTGGCCTCACAACTTGTCTTGGGGAAGTACATTTCACTGACCCGAATGAGCTATGTGTAGTGGCTCATGTACTTCCCCAGGTTTACATTTACTCTGAGGAGGGGGCATCTGAACATTTTGACCTTTTGAGGCAGCCACGGGCAGCCCCTATCCTTGTTCCCCTCCTGGTGGGCCTAGGCATTGCAGGCTCCACGGCCGTGGGGGTGGCAGCCCTGGTCAAAGACAACACTAATTTCCAGTCCCTCAGCAAACAGGTGGACCAAGACCTTAGGTCCCTACAGGGCTTGGTCACCCATTTGGAATCTTCCTTGGACTCCTTGGCAGAGGTTGTCCTGCAAAATCGACGAGGGTTGGACCTCCTGTTCCTAAAACAGGGGGGTCTGTGCATGGCCCTGGGCGAAACCTGTTGTTTTTATGCTAACAGATCTGGAGTTATAAGGGAATCCCTTGCCACTCTCCGTAAGCGCTTGGATGCGCAGGATCAAGCCTGAAGATCCACCTCCTCTTGATGCCAGTCCCTGGATGACTGGTCCCCCTGGTTGATGACCCTTCTCTCGGCCCTTGCTGGCCCTCTACTTCTTGTCGTGCTAACCCTGACCATCGGCCCCTGTCTGATTAACCGCCTACTCTTTTATCCAATCCAGACTTGAGGCCACCAAATTTTTTGCAATCCACATGTCCTACAAAACCCTAGAATCGGAAGAATCCTTAGTCTGACCTAAAACAGGGGGGAGTGAAGTAGTATGCCTTGACATTTCACTGGCTTACGAGGGGCCATAGGGGGTGCCCCCACGAGTATGTGAGGGACCAGTGAGATCAGAGGTAGAGTGCAGCTGGACCAGGTAGGGAGGTGGAGGAGTAGAGGGGGATAGGGGGTCCCCCGGAACCCCCACCTCCTCTGGGGAAGGAGATAAAACAGGATATAGGGGAGGTTTGATGTTAGCAAAATGTTTTAACACTTGTTGGAGCCGGGTCTGGGAGCTAGATGTTGATTGCCCCATTCTTAACTAAATGAGAGACTCTTGCAGTGAAAGTGGTTAAGCCCCGCAGGTAGAAAGACAGTGGACTGACAAAAAGTAGAACACAATATACACAGAGCAAAACAGACAGTGACAAGGCAGAAGCAAAGTTCCCCAGGGAGCATTTCAGGAAGAACTGAGAGTGAAAGAAAAGAAATGAACAGGCTCCCACACCCAGCGTCCTGGGGCGGAGCAGTGAAGATGGGTTGTACCTCATCAGGCCCCATACAGTCACACACCAGAAGAGTACTCACCAGAACAGATACAGAACGCTTCAGAGAGAATTTGTCGGGTTCGACGTTCATCAAAAGGCACAGTCAGAGAGGGGGGCCGATATAAGCAAATCGGTGGCCTCCCCCACCCTCTATCTGCGCCTCTGGGCGAAGCCGAAACCAGGTCATGGCGAGGCTAACAAGTGACTAGTCAACTCAGGACCTGGGTCCGCTCGTCACAGGGAAGGCCCTCCAGAGTGTCACTGAGGACTAACATGTCGTCGGTGGACCTCCAAGTGAAATGGACACTCGGACAGAATCACCAGGCCAAGACCATCAGTAATCGAATTCAGGAAGCGTTTATTAGCTGGCCAGCGGCAGTCCTAGGGACAAAGTCCCAGGAGCTGCCCTGAACCCCAGTAGACACACAGTTTAAATAGTCCAAAAGCTACCATCGTATCAGGGGCAGGCTGGTCGGGCAGGATATGGGGCGGGGGCACTCTTAGATAACGAAGGTTGTTCAATGACCGAAGGGAGGATTCTTGGGTTTGGTCTGATGAGATAAGAGTGGGCTGGGGCACACTGGGTTAAAGATGTTCGATAACCTAGCGGAATGGAGGATTCTTGGGTTTACAAGAATTCAGGATACAAAGATGGGCCCCTCGTAAGCCAGTGAAATGTCAAGGCTTACTACTTCAGGAAAGGCAGGGCAATTCGGGTTAGGTGACTTGCCCAAAGTCACAGGGCTCTTAAGTGTATGTCAAGTGTCTGGGGCTGGATTTGAACTCAGGTCCTCCTGACTTCAGGGCCAATGCTCTATTCACTGGGCCACCTAGCCACCCCCAGAACTCATTCTTTACCCCCAAAACTCTCCCCTTCTTTTGACCTTCCCAATTACTGTAGAGATGACCTATCATCCTTCCAGTCCTCCAGGTTTACAGACTCAGGCCACTCACAAAAACTCTTTTACTTACCCTACAGATCCAATTAGTGACCTCATCTTTTAATTCCTTTCTCTACAACACCTCTTCCCCCATAGGCTTTCTATTCTTCACTCCCATAGCTACCAGCTTTGTGACCCTCTCACCTGAACTATTGTCATAACTTCAGTGTTCCATTGTGATGACACCTTCTGAGATGACTTTCCATCTGCTCTGTATTTATTGTGTATATCCTGATCTATATATTTGCTGCCTTCCCTGTTAGAATGAAGTTTTTGCTTTTACTTTGTTTCTCCATTTTAGTATACAAACAAGATCAAGTGCCTAATACAGGCTTGTTGATTAGTTGATTGATTCTTACCCTTGGGAAATATCCGGTGTCTTCTCCCCATTCAGCTATTGAAGGATTGATTTCCTGGGGGAAAATGATGTGTCAACAAATGAGTGCTGAGAGCTCTGGTTTCCATAATTTACCCCATTCTCCCAACTAAAGAGTAGCAACCCAAGACTTTCCTAATAGCCAATTTTACACTGCCTAGAGCACTTCTTTTATTTTTTTAAAGCAATTGGGTTAAGTAACTTGCTCAAGGTTAGGCTAGTCATGTTTGCGTGGGTGTCATTTTCTGAGGTTGTCTCGGGTCATCCAAACCCGAGGCGCTCTTACTCTGCGCCACCTGCCGCCTTTAGGGAATTGGGGTTAAGTAACTTGCCCAAGGTTACACGGCTAGGTTTTGTTTGTGCGGATTAAGTGTCGCGGCCGGCTCAGAACTCAGTCCTTCTGATTCCAGGGCCGGCGCTCATTCACTGCGCCACCTAGCCCTAGACTTCTTTTTAATCCAGTTCTCATTCCCTTGCTGGGTTTTACTGGGTTTTCAATGTAAAGCTAATATTTTCCTACCTTAGAACCAGTCTCAAAATAATTGATTAAACTAGTCAGTTCCTTCAGGTCACTTTCTCTGCTTCCTCCTCCCTCCATCTCATATTGGCTCTCATCATCGTTACAAGTAATCCAAAGAAAGGAATTGAGAAACTCACCTACATGGCCATATAAGCAATGGAGGAGGAAAAATAGACCTCTCCTTCAAGTACCATTTTAGCAAACTGTAAGCAAAAAGGGTGGATCTCGAAAAGCAGAAGTTCATTTGTTTCCTGTGGCATTTTCTTAGTGGAGGGTGGGTGGTTTCTACCAAACTCCCCAAATCACAAATTGTCTGAGACTAGTTTTAACATTGTTTGATTTCCCAAAATCCTATGGACCCAGGCTCATTACTCCAATGGCTCCCATCCCCACTTCTTCTTTACCCAAAGAGTTCTTTCACATATATTTTAAATTCTTTATTCCACAAGAGTCAAGGTCAGTAGAGTGAATAAAGTGCTGGCCTCAAAAGAGTTGGAATGATTGGGGTTAAAAGTTCTGACAGTTCTATTCAGGGCAAGTCTTTCTTAATTCTTTCAGTGCTCTTAAGCAAACCAGCTCTCTAAGACTAAATTACAGATTGGGTACCCATCTTCAGTGATAAAGGGAGTTTCCTTACCTATAGATTGAAAATACTACCCACCCTCCAATTTAAAAAAAAATAACAATGTAAATGAATTTAAGAGCATGGTTTTGATAATTTGATAAAGTCCACATAGACTCCACCATTTATCAGAGGGGTCCATGATCCAAAAGATAAGAACCTTGCTCTAAACCCTCCCACAGTCTGCCTGCTTCCCCATCTCCTCTCATGGTAAGTGGATTCAGAGTCTGCCATGATCCAGTTTGGTCCAGCAACCAGGGGGGAAGTGCTTCCAAGGTCTAAGCAATTGGAACCTAGAGGCAGTCTCAGGTTGACATCAGGGAGGTAGAGAATAAGATCAAGCACCTACTCTGTCCCATGCACTGTGCTAAAAGGCCTTTAAAATATATTTTCTCATTTAATCCTTACAACAACCCTGTGAGGTAGGTAGGGTGTTCTTATTATTCTCCTTTTACAGCTGAGGAAACTGAGGCAAACAGAGGTTAAGTGACTTGCATCAGGGTCACTCAGCTATAGTGTCTGAGAGCAAATTCGAGCTCAGGTCTTCCTGGCTCTCAGACTCAGCTCTCTGATCTTAGTAGCTTAGAAGGAACAAACAAGAACATGCATTTTGTATGTAGCTAACACTCAGGTGGTTTGTGTTTTCTCCCCAGAGCCTATAGGAAAGGGTTATCTCTTAAGAGATGACTGCAGCCCATCTGCTCCCAACAGTGAGGACAAAGGAAGAGGCATCATTTCCTCTTCTATTCCTGGCATAGGAATGTCTATCATATTTATCCCTATAGACAATTTCCTCCCACAAAAATCCCCCATCCTCCACAGATATACTCAAGTTGTTCTATTGCCCCCCCAACCCTATACTCTAGTATCCCATCCCACAAAGTAGGTACCATGATATCTCTTACCTTTAAGAACTTCTAGAAGAATAGGAACCAGGCACTGAAGGTCAGCTCTCTCTCTCTCTCTCTCTCTCTCTCTCTCTCTCTCTCTCTCTCTCTCTCTCTCTCTCTCTCTCTCTCTCCTCTCCTCTCCTCTCCTCTCCTCTCTCTCCATCTCTGTCTCTGTCTCTCTCTCTCAATCTCTCTCTTCTCTCTCTCTCTGTCTCTCTCTCTTCTCTCTCTCTTCTCTCTCTCTCTGTCTCTCTCTCTCTCTCCCTCTTTATCCTACCTAGTAAGGTAATCTGAGGTAGCCCTGACATCACAAGGCACCACTTGTCCTTTGTCCACCTGCAGTCAGAGTTTCCCCCACTCATCTCTGTCATTGCAGGTCAGGGTATTTTAGAGACACACAGATGATTTGTAAGATGGCTAGTACCCTGAACACCAGCCACCCTGGCTTAAAGAGGTTTCAAACTATATTTCTTACTGATTCTCACCAAATAGTTTTATCACTCTCCCACCTACAGAATATCTTAACAGAAGACTAAAAAAAACCCCTTAAAACTCTTGGGCTTTTATTTCTAGTTTCTGTCTGACTGCACCTTGATAAGGGAACAAATATTTGTGCCTAGCATAATTAATAAGGGGAATTTGACATGTTTCTCTCTAAAGCTTTGGGACATGTATTAGAGAGTGAAAAAGAAAACTGATTCAAGGACACATGTGGCTTTCCTTTTTGGTAGGGCTCTGAATATCCATCTTGAATATAGAATGGTATACAAATACTGCAACTCAGAAAAAAATTCCCTCCTCCCTCTCTCCATCACTTCTCCCTCTTCCCTAACACTCTACCCTTTAACCCCATTCATGCCCTTGAACCTGATTTTTGTCTAAGAAGCAACTAGATGGTACAGTGGACAGAGTGCTGGGCCTGGAATTGATGCAGGGTAGGGTGCTGGGAATCCTGAAATGTAAGGGTACTGGATGGGTCTCCCTTGAAAGAATTCAACCACTCAAACCTTCTTTCAATCAAAGTAGCAGGGGTTTTTTGTATGTCCATGGAAGTGGACTATATTCTAAGTAAATCTGTGCAATTTAATGGGGGGTAAAATTAGTACTTATATACAAGAAAAGACAGTGAGAAGACCTAGATGGAATTAAGGAGAGGTGAATAGCCTAGGGTGGGCCAGGTGCAAACAATGAAAGGAGTTAAGTGGTTGGAGAGCCAAAGTGAAAGGGCAGTTAAAAGGATTATTGAGTATCTAGATAGGCCGGGATGGGCCAGATTCCTCTGGTAAACTCAGCGACTGGCTTGTGTGGGCTTTTCCTTTTAGGGGTCCAGGTCCCATCATGCTCTGGTAAGTTACTTTAATATTGGTCAGCCTCAGTTTCCTCAATTATGAAATGAAAATAATAATAGCACCCACCTTGAAAGATTGTTATGACAATGAAGTGATAAAGTATTTCTAAAGCCTTTAGTACAATGCTTGGTACAGAGTAGGTGATTATTAAATGCTTGTTCTTTTCCTCCCCACCCCTCATCCCTACCCCACCCCAATCACCCCAATACAACCAAGTACTGAAACCCTCTCAGTAGAAGGAGAGGCCATTAACAAATTTCAGGCAGAATTTTGAACGAAGAAAACAATCTCTTTGTGGGGTGGGGAGGCTACACTGTAGTCTTTTTTTCTTTCTTTCTATTTTTGCCCTCTTGGACTCAAGGTAATATTCCTATTTATTGTAACAAAAGTCAGAATTCCTTAGGTCATCTACCCTGTCCATCATCAGAGCTGTTGATTGGTTTCCCTGTGTCCTTTTCTGTGGAATAGGACTCCACCCTCCCCTTCATTGATCTGTAAAGCAGACAACTCCACCTTCCCCTTCCCTTCTTTGATCTGTAAAGCAGACAACTCCACCCTCCCCTTCCCCTAACTGTTCTGTAAACAGGCAACTCCACTCCCCTAACTGATCTGTGGATGGGAATTTTAGCCTAGGGTTTCTGGCCTGCAGGAAATACAAATGTACATTGACCAATCACTGTAGTTTCAGTTTACTTAACCTGGCTATGGAACCTCTTTAAAAACCAGCACACTGTCTGTGCCAATCCACTGTCTGATTTGGGTAGCCATGTACCCCAACAGTCCCGAGTTAATAAATCAATTCAAATTCAATCTCGGGGATCTTCTGTCTCGATTCATTCGGGTACAACACTTTCTTACCATAGCTGTGTATGGAATCATCTGGAGATAATCCATGCAGGAGACCAGGCAATAGACTGGAAATGGGGGATGGGGAGGGTGGGGTGAAAGAGAGTGAGAATTTGAGGATGATGTCTAGGTTTTGAGTCTGGCTGACTAGGAGGATAATTGGTGCCCTCAACAGTAACAGGCAAGTTCTGAATATGGGAAGATTTGGGAAGTAAGATGATGAATTCAGTTTTGGCCAGCTCCATCTTGCTTGCTAACTGTTAAAATTTTCAGTGTTAAGCATTTATACTTCAGAATTTAAACAACAAGGCTTGATTTATTCTGTTGATCAACAATACAATAAATCAAGCCTTGTTGTTTAAAGAAAGTGATGGAGAACATGTAAATCATGCAGATTAAACTTAAAAATATGTTCTGTGTTTTTGGAGAGGCAGCTGAGGCAGCTATTTACAAGCACACCCTTGTCTACCGGGGTGATTCTGAGGGAGGTGAAGGGAGAGAGGGAGAGGAGAGAGGAAATAGAGAGAAAGGAAAGCAGAGAGACCGAGGGGGAGGGAAGAGACAGAGAAGAGAAAGATTGAAAGAGAAGGGGAGGGAGGGAGAAACTGGGAGAGGATAAGAGAGAGGAAGAAACAACACACAGTGAGACAGAGAGGGAGAGAGACAGTTTAAATTAGGAAGATTTCCTATAATATATGTAGGTAAAAAAAATTGACGTTGAACAATAGAAATAATCAAAGTGGCAAATATACCTGGGGAAAAATTATAAAATAAGCCAAGTTTTCTGTGGCACAAATTCTTTTGTTCTAGACCCCCTTGCTTTCACCTCCTCAGAATCTGTTATTTGGTGGCCATTTCAAAAAAGAAAAAGTGAGTACTGTATTCTTAGGACTGTTTGCATTTTAAAGAGGTTAGAGGTAGTGAGTTGAGGCTTGGCAAGATAAGCCATACTTTAAAAAAAAATGATTTCTAATGGTAAACATTTTTGACTTGCAGGGCCTTTGGGTGGGGGAGTTTTTTGTGAACTGACAAACCTTCCTAAGGAGTCTCAAGTTACAGGGCCTAGCCAACTATTGTAAAATCTTCCTATCCACAAGACCTTATCATTTGTGGTTGTCTTCAAATGGCACTCTAAATTTAAATGTAGAGAACCTGGATTTTGACCTGAATTTTAACACTTACTATTTGATTGGCTTTAGGTTAGTCAGCCTAACTCCCTGAGGCAAGGCTCCTCATCTGTTAAAAGATGGCTTAGAATATCATCTTTAAGGTCCAAGGATCTTTGAACATCTATAGAGTAACACAGAGGGTTGCTCTTTGTTTAATGCTGAAAATTATATAGAAAGTGAGACTATTGGAAGTTCAGAATTCCAAAGATGAAGGAATAGTGGTTTTTAAAGTAAACCCCATGGAAAATCTGGAAAATCTCTGGGAAAACTGAGGGGGGGTGGGGGGGAGCCTAACAGAAATTCAATTTAGATGACATCTTGTACCATTTGCAATTAAATTCCAAATGTATATGTGATTTAGATGTGGAAGAAAACAGCATTAAAAAAAATTGAGGAGAATCAAAAGTGGTACCTTATGCTAACTCAACAAATCCTACCTACTAACAAGCCTTTCCTGATCTTCCTTAATGTTAGTGCCTTCTTTCTGTTGGTTATCTCTAATCCATTTTGTACATATTTTGCTTGTGCATAGTTGTTTGCAAGTTTTCTCCCCCTTAGACTGAGTTCCTTGACTACAGGGACATCTTTTGCCTTTCTTTGCATCCCCAGGGTTTAGGACAGGGAGGTGCTTAATAAATGTTTATTGACTGCTTGAAATAAAGCATAGGAGTTATCATACAATATAAAATAGACAATTTCAATTATATAAAATTACTTTGCAAGAACAAAATATTGCAGCTAGAATTACAAGAGAAACAGTCAACTGGAAAAATCTTTGAAGTAATTATTTCTGATAAAGGTATGATATTCAAGATGTATAGGGAATTTAAACAAATATGTAAGAACAAGAGCCATTCCACAATAGATGAGTGGTAAAAGGATAGGGACAGTGTGTTTCCAAAAGAAGGAATCCAAGCTATCTACAACCATATTGGAGAAGGTAAATTAAAAATCAGAAGTTTCATCTCGGAATATTAAAGGGGCAAAAATGGCAAAAGTTGAAGGGGGTATGGGAAGATAAGTATACTAATGCACTCTTGGTAGAATTGTACCTACACGTTGACCCAATTATGGTACTACTAGACATATATTGCAAGGAGAAGAAAATCAGTCAGAAAGGTCCTATACTTACTATTAATTTCATATAAATATTTATAACAGCACTTTTAAAAAATAAAGTGAGTGCCTATCCATGGCAGGCAATGGTTGAAGAAAAATTGTGGTTATGTGGTATGGTATCATCACAGTTTTATATCTATATCTATATGTACATATCTATATCTATATGTACATATCTATATCTATATATCTAAAGAGAGAATTAATCCAGATATGGTTAAGCATAAAGATACTGTGCCTTGGTATCCACCAGAAGGTTAAGGCAGTCAACCAAGGCTATTTTGGTCTAAGCTGGAAATCTGCTCAGGCAGGGGAAGAGGGATGAACCTGGAAGTAGTATATTTCCTACCAAATACTCTAGCTGGTGAGGCCACTAGAGAACAAAAGTCATCCACAGCTGTCAGGTTGGGCCTTCTACAAGATTAGAACGGGAGCTGCAGGTCAGCAGATCTGAGGATGCTGATAGCTTTACAGGGGTGGGGAACCTGCAGCCTGGAGGCCACATGTGGCCCTCTAGGTCCTCAAGTACAGACCTTTGGCTGATTCAGTCTGAATTCACACTTGAGTGAAGAGGGAAGGGTGATGAGGGGGGGAGGGTAAGTGGTTCTGCCAGGGATACCTCTCCTGGCATCCAGTCTGGAAGGAATTCACCAGGCTCAAGCAGACTTTGAAGCCGAAATTGTAAAGTTTATTGTTACACTGTGGAGAACAGTGGGCTAGATTCTTATGGAACCTGCAAACTCGCAGAGGCCACAGGCATAGTTTTAAGGTGTCAATTATGCTAACTAGGTGAGTAAGGGTGGGATCAGGGAGGAGTTAAGGAGTGGTCAGTGCTCAAAGGACCATACACTTTTAATATCAACTGCACAGGTGTATTGCCCATGATTCACTGGGAAATAGCTCAAGCTGGGCTAACTGGAGGTGTGGTTTTAGGCCTGACACATCACTAAAGAGTGCCCAGTCTGCCTCCCACCAAGGTCATCAGAGACAGTGTGGGTCTATAATTGACTAAGGAGTTACCCTATAGATAAGGTATAGAAGAATTTATGGTGGGGCTGGCCACTCTAACTAAGGGAGATAACATTTACATAACTTATTGTTTCAAGCAGAGATAAACAGGTCATGAGTTGTTGCTGGGCAGAGTGCTGGAAGGGGGAAGGGGCAGAGTCAATGCTCTGAGGCTGGGGGGGTGGAAATGTGATCTTACAGACTGCTTTTACAAATTGATTTTACAGACATAGATCCCAAAGCACCCCACTTACAAACTGATGTTACAGATTGATACTACAGACATATATATATATATATATATATCAATCACAAGGACGCCATCATGAGGACCTAGAGGGCCACACATGGCCTCCAAGCTGGAGGTTCTCCACCCCTGGACTAGACCATCAAAAACTCAGGTTTGGGCTGAGAGTTGTTACCTTGTTGCAATAGAATTCTAGGACTCTGGCTAGGGACCAAACTTAGGTTTCAGGAACAGTATAAGAAGCCATTGGGCATCTAGTTAGATGATAGATACCTTTTTATGAAGTACATGTAATGATGTATACCTTATAAATAACTTCTGTTTTGTGTTGCATGTGGCCTGTTTGCTTTGGGATATACTTTTACTGTTGTATTATATTTCACTGATTCTATGTTTATATGCTAATGTTAAACATGTATTACTGATATATGTACTATGTTTGGTTACTATATACAATGATATTAATTTTTTATTCTATTTCCGTCCCTCTGCTGATTATCCCCAATTTATCCTCTCTATGTGGCTGCTGGAATGTTTTCTTTCTTATTAGACGGTGAGCTCCTTGAGGGCAGGGACTGTCTTTTGCCTTTCTTTGTATCCCTAGGGCTTAGCACAATGCCTGGAGTGTATTAGGTACATAATAAATGTGTACTGAGCCATGCAGTGATTTGTGCTACGAATTAAAAAACATATCGTTCTAGCATATAGAATATCCTTAAATATGTCATTATGTACACATATCCATCTTTAGATACTTACTAGCTATGTGACCGTGGGCAAGTCATTTAAGCTCTATTAGCCTCCATTTCCTCATTGGTAAAATGTTGTTGTGAGGATCAAAGGAGGTAACCGATGTAAAGCATTTTGCAAACCTTAGTTGTTGTTCAATTGTTTGAGTTATGTCTGACTGTCTGTGACCCCATTTGGGATTTTCTTAGCAGACACTGGAGTGATTTGTCATTTCCTTCTCCAACTCATTTTACAGATGAGCAAACTGAGGCAAAGTGACTTGGCCAGAGTCACTCAGCTAGTAAGTATCTGAGGCCAGATTTGGACTCAGGAAGATGAGTCTTCCTGACTCCAGGCATGCCACTCCATCGACTGTGTCACCTAGCTGTCCTGCAAACCCTAGAGCTCTTTAAATAGATGCTATATAAAAGATTTTTGTATATGCTATTAAGAGTGGCAAGCAATTCTAATACGGATGTCATTTATAGGATACCAGCATATATCTTGTTCTATGCATCTGGGCTTACCTATGATTATGTTATATACTAAGTTAAGATGCTTATGGTGTAAATTGGCAGACGATGCTTGGGTATACCCCCACATAATTTGTAGTGACTTTGTGTTTTCCCCTGGGAAAACATGCAGCTGATATGTGGATGGAGACTTTCTTTCTTCCCCTATGGGCTTCACCAAGCAAAAGGTTTTAAGGCCACCTAGTGTGTGTGAGCTGGAGATCTTTCCCAGGAGGCCATTCTAGGTGGGCTCCTGGAGCAAAGGTACCGATGCAGGGGTGCTATTTTCACATCCTGGCCTGCTTTTATACAAAGCAAGGGAAGTTTCCATTCCACTAGCAGAGAAATCAGCAGGCTGGGTCGAGAAATAGGAAGATCCAAGTGGTCCAGATCAGTGGAGGAGGATCTGCTTTCTGACTTCCTTTAAACCCCAGCTAAAATCCTACCTTCAGCAAGAAGTCTTTCCCCATTCTCCCTTAGGGGCAGTGCCTTCCCATGGAGATCATCTCCAATTGATTTTGTTTGTACATCATCATTTATCTGTTTCTCTCCCTTTAGGTTGTGAACTCCTTGAAGGAAGGGAGTGTTTTTACCTTTTTTTGTATCCCTAGCACTTAGCAAGGTATCTGGCATTTAGAAGCTGCTTAACAAATGCTTTTTGACTTGACTACTACTGAAGCCCAGGTATATGATTAGAGTTTGTACCAACAATTGAGTAATGATTCAATTCAATTCAAAAAACACTTATTAAGCAGCTACTATATACTAGCCACTGTGCTAGCTAGGTACCATGGTTTTAAAAAAATAGTACCTGCCCACAGGATACTTACATTCTACAGGGGAAACAGGGTAATAATATATAAGTCAAATTTTAAAATTTGCAAAACAAAATGCAAAGGAATTAGTGACAATATATAAGTAAATTAAAAATATGCAAAATTAATTTAAAAAAAGAAGCAGTACCTGCTCTCAGAATGCTTACATTCTCCCCAGGAAGCAGGGTGACAATATACAAGTATGCAAAATAATACAATAATATATTATATAATTGATTAATTTAATAATATAATAACAAAATAATAATATAAGTACAAAAATATAAAAAATGCAAGGTGATTTGGGGAAACACTCTCTACCGGGGGTGTTAAGAAAGGCCTTTTATTGGAGATATAGTATGTGGGCTGAGGCTTGAAGGGAGCTAAAGGTTAATGAACAAGGATTCTAGCACCAAGGAGTGAAGAGAGTTTGAGTGATTCAAAGCCAGTGTAAGTTAGGAAGTTTTCTCGAGTACATTAACTTTTTGTTTATCACATACAAGTAGCAGGAGCCAATGGCACTGAGGAATCAGGGTGGGGGCCAGATGTGGGAGGCTGTTCCTGATTTTGAGGTGTACCTTATTTGTGCTGACCATCCTTTTCATCAAATCTGATTAAACTGCTTTCTAAAGTAAAGCTTCTTTTTGTAGAGGTGATTGATTGACAGCCTAGATAGAAAAGGTGCAGTTAAGTAGCTGGGAACATGAGCCTAGTGTTTTGATTAGATTGATGTCAGTTGACTCAGCCCTCTCTGCCCCATTTAAGGCAAAGAGTGTAGGGAGTGGGCAACTGACAGGCAGTTGTCCTGTGGATCCTGACTCAATAAAATCAATGGCTTGGATAATATTCACGGTACCCTCTGGTGGTCATATTTGAATTAGTACAGAAGACATTCATGACAGAAATTTACAAAGAAGTGGCTGACATTTTTCCTAGATGGAATCAGGTATGTGGCCCAGAGGGTCCAGTATCACCTAAGGAGTACTGTTCTGCCTTTTTCTCAAGTAGGAAAAACCAGAATGGGATCAGGATAGAAAGCAGTATGATGGTCATATGAACACACCATCATTCAGGGCACAATGCTGTTCCATTATAAACAAATTAATAAGGGAGATTAGAGCACCAGAGACCACCAAGTTTGAAATGAATCTATTTGGACACTTTGACTTAAATATTAGACTGAAAGAGCCTGTTACTGTCATTGGCATGACTGTGCTTTTTGAGAACAGATACTCCCCTTCTGAATCAACCAAGGCTGATAAAAATGCAAAACCAAGTAATATGCCAGCTTCTGGCCCAGGAAGGCAAGAGAGAATACAGCAATACAGTGAATGTGGGGACTTTGGGAGTCTGAGACCCTGGCAGTATGTCTATGTTAACCAGACTAAAAATCAGGGAGAAGTACAGTAATTTTATGAGAAAATTAACGGTGCAGGAAGCTATCAGGAAGAATGTGGATATAAACCCTGAATACATTGTGAATGTGAGACATGAATTTATGAATGTAAAAGAAGGATGACAATTTCCTTTTTTACTATTTTAGTGGGGGAAAATCATTTTGGACTTCTTCGTTTTACTGAATAACCGTTTCCTCTGACAATCATTAATAACCACAATAAGGGCCAGAGCCTGAACTAACCAACCAGAAAAAGAGCCTGGACCCAACAGCTTCTTTGTTCTCTGAGGAAACTCCTATGTCAAACAACACCAGATGGGGCTGACATAAGAGCATTCTTTCTTCTGCCAAGGATGAGACCCTGAACCTAAGACACTATCTTGTATAATGGAACTTTTTCTTATCCAAAATTTTGTGGGCATGTATTATGTTATGGCATGTTAATGATAAAGAAAACACCAATGTTCTAGGTCACAAAATCAATTTACACCTTGTCAATTACCTTATCTTACTAAGAAAATTCCTTTTCTGTAATCCCAAATTTGACCCTGAATTGGGATTGTTCTAAAATGTATTTAAACTCTCTGATTCTTTTGTTTAGTACATTAGAAGTTTCTTCTGACCCTATGATCATGTTTCTGCTAGCTTTATGGGAATAAATAATATATAAAAAAAAATATATATATATATATATCACCTAGACTGTTGTCTCCTTTAAGCAAACCTTAAAGGTTAACACCTGTAATAGGGATATCATAAATATTGCTCTTAGTATTTTCATAGCATACTATTTAGTTTTAGACAGATGTTGACTTTAAACATGTATATGGATTTTAGATTTATGTTATTTATCATGTATTTATTAAGAGGGAAATTTCTAATTAAGATTATTGTATTATGGTAACAGTTGGGTATTTACTTTTTAAAAAAAATCAAATTAAAATACCTGTTCTTTGATTTTCCTTGTTTAAATCATAACCACTTTATCTATATTTCTCCTCCATCTTTGCTTTTTTTTATAATTAATATCATGGGAATAAGGTTTGGTCTTCAATTTAGGTTTGTTCACTGCTTAGTCTATAATGACCCAGAAAATTATTTTAGCTGTTTTTAAACAGCAACACAGATGGTGATGTGATTGAGTCTTTGTGGTCTAATGCCAAGGTGCCCCTTTGAGACTGTGATTTTTCAATTTTCTGCCTCTCTAGCCCGGTTTCTGCCAGGAAAATAATTCTGGTTCTTTATCAGAAATCCTTGAAAGGGCATTAAACATCCATCCCACCTTGTCAATAATTCAGATAAAATGTTTGGATTTTAGGCATTATTGAACTAGTAAACATTTCCTATTTAAGCTTGTTTAGCAATAATGTCCACAAGTAGCATAAGAAACCTGCCAGGGAACGGTGGATTCACATTCCTTGAACAATCAATAAATGGATTAATCAGCTGCAGTGCAATGGGCTGCAGTGAAATGGGCGCTATGCTAGGCATCAGGGATACAAAACATAAAGGTCTTTGCACTCAAGGATCTTTCTTCTTAAATAGGTAGGAGGCAGGACCACACATAACAGATGGAAGAAAACTTATGCCCTTAAGGAACTTTAGCCAGGAGTATGCCTTAGCTAAAAAAAACTAAAACAACAAGAAGAACAACAAAAACAAAATACAACATACACAGCTATAAGAATTCCATTGTATTATTTTTTTTAATCTCCTATAGGTTAATGCCTCCATTAAAGTTCTACTCTAGGGGGCAGTGGAGCACTGGCCCTGGAGTCAGAAGGACCTGAATTCAAATCCAGCCTCAGACACTTAACACAAAAACTAGCTGTGTTACCTTGGGCAAGTCACTTAACCCCAACTGCCCTGCCCCCCCCTCCAAAAACAAGCAAAAAAATAAAAATAAAGTTCTACTCTGAGGCTGCATCACAGGATAGAGATAAGAGTGTGTTTTTGACATCTATGTCAGGACTGGCAAATTCTGGCAGACTGGAAATATCAATTATCCATATCAATTATCAATTCACAGAAGTGTGCCATGCCAGGACCAACTCATCCTCTCTCTCTGTCTTTCTTAGTTGAAGTCCTTGCCTCTTACTTTACTGAAAAAATTGAGGCAATTCACTATGAGCCCCCTTTTCTCCCATTCTCTTGGGCCCCCTTGACATTACCCACCTCACCCACTCCCCACTTCTGCCTCATATTTTTTCCTCGACCTCCAAGATTGAGGTAGTTTTTTTTTTTTGCTAAAGTCAACTGATTTTCATGTGCCTTTAATGCCATCCCCTCTCATCTTCTTTAGAAGATTTCCCTCTCAACTATCCTCTTTCTTAAATATTCAACTTCATCTAGTTCTTTCACCTCTGCCCTCAAAATATGCCCAAATCTTTCCCATACAAAAAAACCACCCCAAAAAACTTCACTAGGTCTTTCCATACTTAAGATGCCCATAGCCTCCTTCCCTTTCTCAAACTCCTAGAAAAAGTCTTCTAGGGGTGGCTAGGTGGCACAGTGAATAGAACACCAGTCAGGAGGACCTGAGTTCAAATCCAGCCTCAGACACTTAACACTTATTAGCCGTGAGGCCTTGGGAAAGTCACTTAACCCCAATTGCCCTGCCTTCCCCCCTCCAAAATAAAAATAAATTAAAAAAGGTCTTCTATATTTGCTGCCTTCAATTTTTCTCCTGTCACTCACCCCTCAACTCTTTGGTTTTAGACCTTGTCATACAGCTGAAATTGCCCTAAAAGTTATGACCTCTTGATTGCTAAATCTCATGCATCTTTTATAAAAAAGTATTCATGCCTCCTGAACTGGATGTTGTATTTTTACACTGTTAACCATCCCTTCCTCCTCTTCCTATCTTTTTGGGGTTTTGTGATAGTACTTTCTCTGCTTGTTCTCCTCCTTGTCTGATCCTCCTCAATCTCCTTTCCTGGCTCATCCTTAACATTTAGCCCTTTAACTGTGGGCATTCCCAGGCTCCAAAGCCAGTCAGTCTCTCTTCTCTTTTCCCACTATATTTTCTCATTTGGCAACCTTATCATCAATTTTCTAAAGTTTAATTATCATCTCTAAGCAGATTCTGATATTCTCTCTCTCTCTCTCTCTCTCTCTCTCTCTCTCTCTCTCTCTCTCTCTCTCTCTCTCTCCCTCCCTCTGTCCCTTGAAATTTGGTCTTGAATCACCAGTTTCTGTGGAGAGCCAAATACTTCATCCGGGACTCAGATAAAATCTCACCAGCTACCTCTAAAGGAAATCCTTTGAGATGTGGCTTTCAAAAGCTTGCTCCTGAAATCTTCCTTTAAGATGCACTACATTTAAAAGGATATTATTTGAGTTTTGAGATCAAAGATTCTACCCTAAGATTTTAGTCACCTAGACACTAAATTCTTATTAAATTATCTATTCTGTGCTACTTCCAGGATATGACAGACTATCTAAAGCCTCCTGTACTAAAATAGTGATAAGAATACTAGAGTTACATTTTCTTTTGTCTCCTTGCTCTATAAAAACCTTGTCCAAAGAATCAGTAAATGGAGTTCTATCCCAAGAACTGCCAACTGGGTTAATCCTCTATCACATCTTTACTCACACTTGGGGCTGGCGCCCACTGGCTCCTGGCAAATGGTGCCCACAAGGGTCACATAAGGAATCTGAAAGGAAGGTCCAAAGCCGAGATGGCCCTTGCAAGCAGAAGGAGCTCCAAAAACCACAAGTATATACAGGGTAAGGGAACTTTTTTCAATCAATCTTTTCTTAGTCATTCTATTTGAGGAAACCAGGCTGATACAGGGATTTTCAAGCTTTCTATCACCATGGGTCAAATATATGGAGTACAATTCAAAGATCAGGAACTCAAGTATTAAAAAAGTGGTGAAACCTTTTCCCCTAAGATGGCACCGAAGACGAAGAAGGAAGCCATTGTCCCCCCCAAGACAGAAGCCAAGTCCAAGGCTTTGAAGGCCAAGAAGGCGGTGTTGAAGGGTGTCCACAGCCACAAAAAGAAGAAGATCAGAACATCCCCCACCTTCAGGAGACCCAAGACCCTGAGGCTCCGAAGGCAGCCCAAATACCCTCGGAAGAGCGCCCCTCGACAGAACAAGCTCGATCATTATGCCATCATTAAGTTTCCTTTGACCACTGAGTCTGCTATGAAGAAGATTGAGGACAACAACACCCTAGTCTTCATTGTGAATGTCAAGGCCAATAAGCATCAGATCAAACAGGCTGTAAAGAAGCTGTATGACATCGACATGGCCAAGGTCAACACACTGATCCAGCCTGATGGAGAGAAGAAGGCCTATGTCCGTCTTGCTCCAGACTACGATGCTTTAGATGTTGCCAACAAAATTGGAATCATCTAACTTCTTGTGTTCAGCTGTGTCCTGTTCCACCTACAATAAAAAGTTTTCCAGAAAAAAAAAAAAGTGGTGAAAGAAAGAGGGTTTGTTATTATGAAGGAACAGTTAGAGGAGTTTTTTAGTGTGTGTGGAACATTGCCCTTGGTTTCCAAAGGGTGATGTAATAGAATTGTAAACAGCAAGAAAATATATAAGTGAGAAACTAGTAGAAGAAGGAACCCAGCATTTCCCCATTTCTTTCCCCATTTCTGCCTTTTTACTATGGGATATATTAAAGATATGTTTAACATCAGAAATGAAAGTGCCAAAGGTGGCACAAACAATTAAGTGTAATTCAGCTGTCTTTACACAGTATTTATAATATGATGGTAATAGCAAGCCAAAGAGTATACAAGAAGTATCAGGACAGAATTAGAAAAAATAAATTATTTGCACGAAAAATGTGAACAGAAGTTTTAAGGCTTAAAAATCTTCTTTCCCCCAATCCAACTCTGGCCAAGTTTGATTTCTGGAAAGGCCACTAAAAATAACAAGAACAAGAAGAAGAACAACAACAATAATAATAAATAAAAAGGGAATTTCCCCTCTCAGATCAAAGAGGCAGACTAACAAGCATCCTGCCTCATCAAAGAGAAAAGTTTTGTGTATCAGGATACAACTGAAAGTTAATTTCATTTGGCACTAAGGCAAATTAAGAATGTAGAAAGATCTGAAAAAGAAATACTTCAGAAGTAAAAGCTTTTCAGCTCTAGTACAGGACAGAGATTGATGCCACTGAACTTTGTTCAGAATCTGCACACATGTAACTGGCAAGTTAAAAGCTTTTGCTTTCAAAGAAAATTTTTAAGGAATTAGCACTGAAGTTTACTGAAGTACAGGTTAAATTAACTGATAACATTTTTAAAAGTCTCTCTTCACACATCAGACTAAAAAGGAGAGTGCTGAAGAATAATTAGGGTACTTAAGTTACCCTCCCCAATCTGGATAAAGGAAGGGGGCATACTAAATTACATCAAGGGCTTTAGTGATGACAGCCCTGGGGTAAACATGCAGCCCACACTTCTAGGCAACCTGAGTCCATAATTCAGACTTTGCAGCTCTGAAAAGAGAAGAAAAAAGCCTAAATTTTCTATCAATAATTTTTGCATGTGATGATTGGGAAATACAACTAATTTCATAATATCATTGTATTATTATGGTCTTCCTAAATTGTAGTACAATTCTATTATATAGTAAAAATTGAATAATTGTTATTAGCCAGAAATAGTGTTAGATAAAACAAATTTTTAATCTGATTTTTGTTGAAACTAAAAAGATAGAGGAAAAAATTTATGTAAAAAGTTGTTACTTTTTCAGTTTTGCTAAATCCTGTCTTATAATATTTATATCTGCCATATAGAAAACAAGGTATTTACACCTTTACCTGTAGTGGAAAAGGAAGTTACAGTCCTTCCCCTTGAGTCAAGAGGATACCTCAATACAATTGTAAATAGTGCCCATTTTCTTTCTATTAACTCCTTTCATCCCAGATCAGAGTAGGAAAAGAGAGTTTGACCTTCCCCCACCCCTGAAAACTCACCTCCCCCCACCTGGCAAAAGGAAGGAGGGGGAAGGGACATCAGCTACTCCTCCAGTAATGGTCCTGAGCCCTTGCTACTGAAAGCCTAGAAGTACCTCCCATGAGATAAGAAGCCAGCAGTTGTCTGTACTGGGTAAGACAGTTCTTCATTTTCTCAACAATTTTATATGATCTAGGAATACAACTAACATCATCTGAAGCTTATTGTTTTTGCTACAGCTAAAACAATTTGGCTGTCAGCTATGGAACTTGTAAAATTGATTATTTACTGTTTTAATGCTAAAACCTAAAATTGTTAATTGATTACTGTATATGGAAAAGAGGAAACTGTGTGAAAACTTTTATTACATTCCTCCTGCAAGTATGAGATTTAGTAAAGCAGGAGCATCACTCTCAGCCCCTGATCTATATCAGTTTCTCTTATTTTTTTTTTAATAATGTCAAGATTCCTGGAAACCATCTCTATAGGCAAAGTCATCAGACTGGGATAGGAACTTGTTTTAGTGAATGTAGTTCTCAAATAATGAACCTAACTTGCTAAGAAGTTGCAAAAGATTAAATAAGGATTTCTAACAATTGGCTTTTACACCAGGATAAGTTTAAATTTTAGAAAGAAAAATGTTAAATGATATCCCTTATGTATTAAAAGACCTAGTAGATCTTTATTGTTTATTACAGTTCCATTAGAATAACATTAACTATAATTAGCTCTAAGCTGTGATTGCTAAAAATGGCTATTTAAGATAAAAAGCACTTAAGACCATATTCACATATTCCTACTTTTTTTTTCTTCTTAGATCTAATTTCTATGATCAGACTAAGTAATCAGTAAAGGATATGAACTCTTTTATGTTAGCTTACTGGGAAATCTAATATTATTTTTCACCTAAAATTAGAACATGTATAGAACTTTATACAAACTACTTAAAAATCACCTTAAGATATTCCCATTCACTAAAGAAATTTTAGAACTAATAGCTTTAAAAGTACAGTGATCAGCTTTTTAACTGTTTGAGATTCAATTAGTATATTTTTTCCTTTGGCTAATACAAAGCTCAATTTTAAAAGTTTGTTCTTACTATAAAGAAAAAGTCAGGAAAGTAGAGAATGCTCACTGACCTCTGAGCAATAAATGAAAGGGTAGATATGGGAGCCTTTCAACCAGGTCTCCCTGCTCCCTCTATGATTTCAAAAGAATGGCCTTTATGGATAATCGATTTAAAAGATTGTTTTAAAACTATCCTGTTACATAAAGACAATTGTCAGTATTTTGCTTTTTCCCTTCCATCACAAGGGATGAAAAAAATAGCCCTCTCATGTGCCAAAAAATTTCTTGCATAGGCATTACAACCTTTAAGAGATCAATATCCCTGTGCATATCTTCCCTTCCCTTCCCTTCCATTGATTGATTCCCTTCTCTCCTCCTTTAAAAGCAGATAAAGCTTTTACTGATGCCTCAAATAAACAGATAGCTAAAAGAGTTATTTCTATTCCCTTTTCATCTACCCAAAAGAATGAAATGTTTGATAAGGTATGTCTCTTAAAAGAACAGCCTCAATCACTTAATGTTTTTTTGGGATAGTAAATATTATTTTTATACTTTAAAGAACATTGAGACTGCAAATATTAGGTATTATTATTATTTTTACAAGTTTTAACAAGTGGCAAGAAATAGAAAGAATAGAAAAAAAAGCCAGGCAAATGGTTAAATGGTGCACAAAATGCCTTCCTCACATACCTCCCCACTCTTCCACCACTATTAATCTTAGAAGTTTATAATTTAATAGTTTTTGGCAAATGGATTTTACTCATAAGCCTGCCTTTTAAAAAGTTACAATATATCCATGTGAAAGTAAACACTTTTTCCTCATACACTTCTGTTTTGGTAACTTTGAAGGCTGGATAATCTTTGCTGTTTAAAGCTAAACATGAATTGAGAAAATCAACTACCAAATATTTACAATCATAAGAATTTGCACATACTGATATTTGGAATGAGATAAGTATTTTTTTTCCTTTTTGAAGGGCAATTGGGGTTAAGTAACTTGCCCAAGGTCACAAGGCATCCGAACTCAGGTCCTTCTGACTCCAAGGCCGATGCTCTACTCACTTTGCCACCTAGCTGCCCCATGAGATAAATGTATTATCAAGCACAGTTTAAATTTGTGATCTAAGCAATTTGAACACGAAAGCTTAGTTTTCTTGAATATAAAACTTAAATTTATTTTTTTGAGTCATATGTGAGCATTGTAGTTCTTTTTAGATTGAAGGTTAACAATTTATCATAACTATGACTTACAAACCAATTTAAGATGAATGAGAAATGGGAAAGAAAACTTTCAATGTATTACTAGAAGCCTTAATTTAATTTTTATTGTTGTCATTTCCTCAGGAATTGACTCTTTTGGAATGATATTTTCTCCTAATATAAGATACTATGTAATCGTGCATTAAAATAATGGAGAGCCCCCTCCCTGTAACATCCCTCAGAAATGAAAAGGCATCAATCAATGATTGTATTTCCATTCAAAAAATATTTTTTTAGACATTTTAACCATTCCTATTTCTTTGTAATTGTGGAAACTCCCATTCATTTAACTCAATAAGGCCACATTGTATGGACAGAACAAAATTGTTGTCCTTCAGTTTTATATGAATGCCCCTGTAGCTACACTTCAGTAAGGAGAAGCATTGTTTTTCATTCCATTTACATTGCTTTTCACTCTTAGGTACCCCTAAAGTAATAAAAACTGATAATACCCCTGCCTACACTGTCGAATCATTTCAATCTGTCTGTGAAACCTATTTATAAAAATAAAAAGGGGAATTTGGACTAATACACCACAAGAGCAATTGGCCATTGCCTTATACACCCTAAATTTTTAAAGCATCACTAAAAATGGGCCAGCAAAATTACAATTGAAAAAGTACATATTCCTAAATAAAGTAATGGAAGAGACCTGCCCCTTAATTATGTAGAGGCAAGGTTGTTCTTATATTTTCAGATGCTGATGAATGACCACTGAAGATGCCAACACAGAATGTCAAAGTGTGTACCATGACTCACCTCCCTGATGCAGAAACAGAGAAGAGAATCAAGGGATCCCAAGAAGGAGCAGCTTGGTGTCCCACCTTTTCACAGGTTTAACTTATCCCCTCACACAATTTCAGACTTTGGGAGAGCATGCACTTTAAGAAATACCTGATTCTCGGCCCGGCCTCCGCCGTCGGTTACTCCTCCTGGGCGTCCGCCTCCTCCTCGGGTGCGCCCATGGTTCCTTCCGGAGCCCGGGCCTGGTCCGGGGCCGGCGTGGTGTGGCCGGCCAGTGTGGCGTGGTGAGCAGGCGGCACGGGGATGATGCGGGCCTCACCTTGCCGCTGCTGCTGCTGTCGCTGCGGCCGCTTGCTGTCGTCCGCGCTGCTGCTGGCGCCGAGCGGGCAACTGTCTTCACTGCTGCTGCTGTTACTGCTGCTGGACGGAGCAGCCGCCCACGCCCCCAGACCTTCGTCGCCGGGGGCCCCGCTGACGCCTTCCCAGCCCCCGCCTCCGCCCCGGGCGTCGGGCACTACCCTCCCCGCGGGGCCCGGCCTCCAGGGCCTCCCGGGCGGTGGCAGGACCGTGTCCCCTTCCGGGCAGGCCGGGCTCAGCAGCAATGGCAGCGGCCCGGGAGCTGGGCCTGCCGGGCTCGGAGGGGGCGGGCTGGCCGTGTCTCCGAATTCCGGCGACAAGCCCATGACCCAGAGGGCCCTGTTGGTGCTGATGGTGGTGAGCGCCGCGGTGCTTGTGTACTTCGTGATCAGAACCATCAGAATGAGAAGAAGAAATAGAAAGACAAGAAGATACGGAGTTTTGGACACAAATCTAGAAAATATGGAATTAACACCTTTAGAACAAGATGATGACGATGACGATATAACTTTGTTTGATGCCAATCATCCCCGAAGATAAGAATGGGCCTTTTAATGAGAAAACTTCATTGGTGAACATCAAGGGAAGAAGCTTATGATTAAGGAATAAGAAGCCAATATCAGTCACAGCATGGGGCGGGGGTATTTAAGTTATGTATATTATGACCTTTAATTTGTTGTTGAAATTAATACTGTAGCAGTTTGTTGCATCTTTGTATATATAGGAATGTTCTATTAATGAGCTCAAATCTGAAGAAAAAGAAATACAGTATAATAGAAATCTACTTGAAAATTACCATTAAAATAGGGTGTTTTCAGCTTTGTTTTCTTTACTGCTTACCATAATGTGGTGAACAGTTTCTGTTTATATGCTAATCAGCTAATATTAATTGTTTTGCTGGTGTAATGATTTAAGTAATTATCATTTGTAACTACCCACTGAAGTACAAATTCTCTAATATAATTAGATTTTTTTTCTCCTAACAAAATGTATTTCCCATTTTTGGGGGAAATGCCTGATGTATTGCTTTGTTTTTGAGTATTTTTTAACTACATAACTATATGAGCTATTGTATGCAAAGCAATAAATGTGATTTTAAATTATTTTAAGTGTTCTAAAAGGAATATGAAAGGCAGTGTCATTTGACGATAAAAGATTATTTCCAAAATAACAAAAAGTTCTGCGGTATTATTTCTCTAACATGTGTTTTTCCTCGTTTCTAGAAAAGTTTTGTGACAGTGTTATATATTACTAACATTGCCATCCCATATAATTCTATAATTTCATAAACTTTAATATTTGTAAAATATATATTTCAAAGAATTAAAAAAAGATTTTTAGACTTAAGATATTTTCAGAAATCATTAAATTTCAAAGATTAAAAAAAAAAGAAATACCTGATTCTCTAACAAGAACTGATTTTTGGACTTTGTTCATCATGGAACTAATTGCCTTCCATTTAATATCAACAACTGTGCCTGCTATTTCTTTATTAAGTGGAATAAAAACTGCTCAATTTGTGAATGAATTGGCAAAGAATGTTCCCTTGGCTTTGAAGAACCAAGACTATAGATAAGACATACTGTGTAAAATCAATTTGTTATAAAATCAATTGGTTGGAACAGTTAGAAACACTTCAGACTAGACTCCTTCTCCAATGTAATTATGGATATACCTATCTATGTATGGATTGTTAATTGCATTGATTTTACTCTCTCTCAATGTCTATCTAGTAGAGATCTTGTTGAACAATCTTCATTTGCTTTTTTCCAATTGATTTCACTTATGCTTGGTATCAAACATCAGGGGGATATGCATTACATCAAATTTCTGATGTCTTAAAAAAGGGGGGGAGAAAGTCTGTCAGATTTCTTGTTACTAAATTCACTGTCCTAATATTGCTAATGGTTTCAACTGCTGTTTCTGCAATCCAAACTGCACAATAGGTTAATGAATAATCAAAAAATGTTTCTGTAGCCTTTAAATCACAACATGGTATAGATAAGGATATTTTGTATGAGACCAGTTTATTACAACAATTAGTATTATACTCAGGTGATGAATTAAAAGCATTAAAAACTCAACTATTACTTAGATGTGATTATAAAAATACATATATTTGTGTTATGCCTTATATAATTCCTCTCATCCCAACACCACATGGGACAGGATCAGAGCCCACTTATTGGGAGCGTTGCATGATTCCAATATCACCATGGAAATAAAAGTTTTCCATCAGATCACTGGGGATATTGAACATAGTGAGATTCCTGAGATTGACCCAGAAGGAGTTGCCAGAACAATTATTAATACATTGAAAAAAATCTCTCCATTTCAGAATATAGCAGCTCTTAGTATGCATCTGCTTCCTGTATTAATCATTATAATAATTATATTTGGACCTTGCATTATATGAATAATATCACGTAATATTCAGGCTTTAGGCACTGAATGACATGCCTTTAAATTTTTATTAAAGAAAAAAATTAAAAAGGGGGGATTACGTGGAGAGCCAAAATACTTCATCCAGGACTCAGATAAAATCTTGCCAGCTACTTCTTTTTTTTTTTTAAACAAATGCTTTATTAACTTCTGTTTTAGATCATTCATTTCTGCCAGATTTTGAGTTACAATCATTTTCCCCCCATTATTCCCCTACCCAACCTCCCAGAATAGTAGTCCCACAAGATATCGCTTCCTCCAATCTGCTCTGTGGGATATCGCTTCCTCCAATCTGCTCTCTCCCATACCTTCTCCCATACCCCCATCGACTTTTCCATTAGAGGAAGGTGAATCTTTGTGTCCCAATGCCTGCACATCTTATCTCCCTATTACAAGCAAAAGAGGATTAATAATAGTATTTATATATATTTGGAACATTTAATGTTGCAACCTCGAATTTCAGATCCATTTCCTTCCTCCCTTGTCACCCATTCCCTCTTGGGAGATAAGTAATTCAGTATATGTTGTACATGTCTAGCTATGAAAAATATTATCATAGTAAACATATTGTACAAGGCTGCTTATAATACCCTCCCACTCATCCCACCCCCCACCTGGTCCATTCCCTACATGATCCTGTCCCTCTTCTATAGTGGGTACTTCCAACCTCCCCTCCCCCAAGGATGCCCTCCCATCCATCATCCCTCCTCTCATCCCCCTTCCCCCTATTCTGCTGCAGGTTGAGATATCCCATTTAGTATGTATGTCATTCTCTCCCTGAACCAAATTCAATGAGAATGTGGTTTTGCCTTTTTAGCCTTCCTATTCTCCCCCTCCCTTGCAACGACTTCCCCTTGCTTCTTCTACATGAGATAGTTTACCCTACCCTGTCTCTCCCCATCTCCTCTTGCCACTTTCCTCTCTCACCTCATAATTTCATCCCTTGAGTATTCTCCCTTCCCAACAAATTCAACCTATGCCCTCTATCCATATATAACTGTAACCATATACACACACATTCACATATGTATTCATATGACCACACCCCCTTCTTCCATTATTTTCATAGTGAGAAAGATATCATCAGTCACAGTTATTGCTTTTCCATATAGGAATGTAAATAGTTCAACTTTGATAAGTTCCTTTTGATTTCTTTTCCCTGATTACCTTCTCGGGCATCTCTTCCTTCTTGTGTCTGGATGTCAAATTTTCTATTCAATTCTGGTTTTTTCCTCAAGAATGCTTGAAAGTCCTCTATTCCACTGAATGACCATATTTTCCCCTGAAACAAATACTCAGTTTTGCTGGGTAGGTGACCCTTGGGTTCATTCCCAGTTCTTTTACCCTCTGGAATATCATATTCCATGCCCTTCGATCCCTCAGTGTAGAAGCTGCCAGGTCCTGGGCTATTCTGATTGTGTTTCCACAATATTGAAATTGTTTCTTCCTGGCTGCTTGGAGTATTTTCTCCTTGATCTGGGGATTCTGGAACCTGGCTATAATATTCCTGGGAGTTTTCTTTTTGGGATCTTTTTCAGGAGGTGATCTGTGGATTCTTTCAACCTCTATTTTGCCCTCTGGATCTAAAACATCAGGGCAGTTTTCCTTGAGAATTTCTTGAAGGGTGATTTCTAGGTTCTTTCTTTGATCATGGCTTTCAGGTAGTCCAATAATTTTTAAATTGTCTCTCCTGGATCTATTTTCCAGGTCAGTGGTTTTTCCCATGAGATATTTCACATTGCCTTCTATTCTTTCATTTGTTTGGATCTGCTTAACAGCATCTTGATTTCTCATAAAGTCATTAGCTTCCATTTGCTCCAGTCTAACTCTGAAGGAATGAATCTCCTCAGTGAACTTTTGAGATTCTTTTTCCATCTGGCAAATTCGACTTTTTAAGGCATTCTTCTCCTCATTGCCCTTTTGGGCCTCCTTTGCCATTTGAGCTAGTCTATTTTTTAAGGTGTTGTTTTCCTCAGTCAGGCTGTTGACCCTCATTTCATACTTTTCCTGCATCCTTCTCATTTCTCTTTCCAATTTTTCCTCCACTTCTCTTATTTGATTTTTAAAGTCCTTCTTAAGGTTCTCTATGGCCTGCAACCCGCTCATGTTTTCCCCTGGGGCTTTTGGAGCAGGACTTCTGACCTCACAGTCCTTTTCCCGCTCTATGCCCCCAAAATAGGAGTCTAGGGTTGCATTTTTCTGTTTCCTTTGCCTTGGCATGTTGCCACTTAATTACTTGACTTTTGGGCTTGTTGCCACACTATGGCTTTAAGGCCAGATAGAGGAATTTTTGTCCCGAACGTGTGGGGGGCGGCAAGCTGTAAACCCACCCTCGACTTCCACCCTAGATCACAATCCAGATCCAGGGAGGTTAAAGCAAGAGCGATTATCCCCCAAGACTGATCGCTGGATCTCCCTACGATTTGGAGGCTGGGAGCTGGAGCCGCCTCTGAAAACTGCAAAATAGCATGTCTCCTCAGCGGCTTCTAGCCCCCAGGGGAGGGAGCCGACGCATTCCCTAAATACCAGTCCCAAAGTCCATAGGACACCAACCTCTTACTTTGTCCTAGGCATATCTATGTTGATAATTCTGGAGTCGCCACAGCTCCTGGTGTTCTGGGGTTCCTCCAGCCGGCTGCTGGCCCTGCCGCTCTGGGGCTAAAACCTCGGCTCACTGGGACCTGAGTTCTGCTCGGCTCCGCTTCCTGCGCTCTGTGCTTTTTGAACTGCTGGCTCCCAGACCGCTGCGCTGGTCCTTCCTGCAGGGCTGCTGGGCTGTCCTCAGCGGGAGGTTAGCTTCTCTGTGTCGTTCTGTGGGTGCTGGGGCTCCAGAAGTTATTCAGAGTCCCCTTTTACATCGTTTGGGGGGAATGTGGGGGCAGAGTGGCTTGGACGAGCTGTTTCTACTCCCTTGCCAGCTACTTCTAAAGGGAATCTTTTGACATGTGGCTTTCAAAAGCTTGCTCTTGGAATTTTCCTTTAAGATGTGCTGCATTTGGGGGTGGCTAGGTGTCACAGTGAATAGAGCATCGGCCCTGGAGTCAGGAGGACTTGAGTTCAAATCTGGCCTCAGATACTTAACATGAAACTAGCTGTGTGACCTAGGGCAAGTCACTCAACCCCAATTGCCCTACCTTCCCCCCTCCAAAAAGCAAAAAAAAAAAAAAAAAAGCAAAAAAAAAAGAAAATCTAAAAAAAATATAACGGGGAAATGCTTAATAAAATAAAGATGTGCTGCATTTAAAAGGATGTTATTTGGGTTTTGAGATCCAAGATTTGCCTAAGATTTTAGTCACCTAGACACTAAATCCGTATTAAATTATCTATTCAGTTCTACTTCCAGGATATGACAGACTATCTAAAACCTCCTGTACTAAACAGTGATAAGAATACTAGAGTTACATTTTCTTTTGTCTCTTTGCTCTATAAAAACCTTGTCCAAAGCATCAATAAATGGAGTTCTTCCTTGAACTACCCACATGGCCTGGCTCATTCTCATTCACATCTCTGACCAAGCTTAGTGTAGGACACTGAGTGGCTGGAAGCAAGTTGCCTATTGGACTTTTTAAATTAAATGTCCCACTTATGATGAACAATGCTATCCATCCCCAGAGAAAGAACTGATGGAGTCTGAATACAGATTGAAGCATATTTTTTGTTTTTTTTTTTTGTCTTTTTGAAGGGAAGGGAGGGCAATTAGGGTTAAGTGACTTGCCCAAGGTCACACAGCTAGTAAGTGTAAAGTATCTGAGGATAGATTTGAACTTAGATCCTAGTGATTCCAGGGACAGTGCTCTATTCACTGTGCCACCTAGCTGCCCTGAAGCATACTTTTAAAAACTCTTTTTCTTTTGTTTTTTCTTGGGGGGGTGGGGATGGAGTAGGGGGGAAGAGGTCTATTTTTTTTTACAGTCTACTAATATGGAAATATGTTTTGCTTGACTATACATGTATAATCTATATCACATTGCCTACCTTCTTGATGATGGGGATTGGGGGAAGGAAAGAATTTGAAATTCAAAATTTTAAAAATAAATGCTGAAAATTGTTTTTATATGTAATTAGGAAAAAATACTAAATATATAATTTAAAAAATAAACTAAATATTCCAGAGAGATCTCACACTCAATATATCCTAGACTGAACTCATTACCTTTCCCCCGCCCCCAAACCTTACCCTTTCCCAAACCTCATTTCTATCAAAAGATCAACTCTTCACTTTCTCTCATTCCACATAGCCAATTAATTGATAATCTTGCCATTTTTATCTTCATAGCATCTCTTGAATCTGACCCCTTCTATTCATACAGCTACCATCTTAGTTCAAGCACTCATCTAATCTCACCTGAATTTTTGCAATAGCTTTCTAATTGGTCTTCCTGGCTCAAGTTTCTCCCCATTCTAGACAAGCAATCAATTAATAAACATTTATTAAGTGCCTACTATGTGCCCAACACCATGCTAAGTGCTGGGGTAGTCACATAGTGATTTTCCTTAAGCTCAGATTTGGCCATGTCATTCCCTGAGTCAGTAAACTCCAGTGACTCCTTTTTGCCCTTAGGATAAAATTTATATTCCTGTATTTAGTTTTTAAAACTTT
Organism: Gymnobelideus leadbeateri; assembly: GCA_011680675.1. Lineage (NCBI taxonomy): Eukaryota > Metazoa > Chordata > Mammalia > Diprotodontia > Petauridae > Gymnobelideus > Gymnobelideus leadbeateri. The sequence continues at coordinate 251,857 of WOXC01012321.1, read as the reverse complement.
TTACTACCCAATCCAACTCATTTCTCCAGCCTTATTGGTTTCTCCTCATTCTGTACTTTATGACCTGGCCAAAATGGCCACCTTATTACTTCTTATATATGATGCTCCATCTCCCATTATTATACTATCCCCCAGGTCTGAAATACCCTCCCTCCTCACCTCCACCTCATCATCTCCCTCTTTTTCTTCAAGATGTAGCTTAAGCACCACTGTCTACATTGTCTTCCCTGATCCCAGCTGCTTAGCGTCTTCCAACCAGCTTGGCATTTGTAGTTATTCTTTTTATGTTTTACACACACACACACACACACACACACACACACACACACACACACACACACACACATATACATATATAGTGTGTCTATATGTATAAATGTGTGTGTGTGTGTGTAGGACTTGTCTTCTCCATTAGAAGACATAAGACACATTTCTTGTGAAGAGATTGTTTCTTTGTATTTGTATCCCCAGTGCCTAGCACAGTGCTTGGCACATAGTAGGTGCTTAATAAATTCTTGATTGACCTGTGTCTGGACAGGCTTCCCCCCCAGAAGGTTAACAACTGGATGAATTTCTTTTTCATCTTATTAGAAGGTTGAAGAATTATTCATACTGATAAAATGATAGATCTTTTGAAGTACTAATACATTAAAAGTATGAAACTATGGCCATGATATCACCTTGATTCTAGCAAAATTCTTGATAAAATGTCATACTTTTCTTATGTTAGCAATAGAGAAATATAGTACAAATAGATGGATTCAAATGTTGAATGGTAGGACTCAAACAATGGCTCTAATGATTCAATGTCAACTTGACATTACTTTGCAGCTGGACCTCTGGTGGCCTCTCTTGCCTTTTCAACTTCCTTTTGTGTATTGTCTTCCTGCATTAAATTGTAAGCTCCTTGAAAGCAGGAACTTTCTTTTTTCTTATTTATATCTCTAGCTCTTAGCCCAGTGTGTGGCCCATAGTAGACACTTGTAATGAATTGAAATTGAATTGAACCTGAAGGGTCTCTAGTGTAGTGTTCCAGGGATCTGTGCTTGAGTGTGCTGGTCACTATTTTTGTCAATGACTTACACAAAGGCATAGGTGGCATTTGTATCAAATTTTCAAATACTTGAAACTGAGAGGGATGGCTGACATAGTGGATGACAGTTCAGGGTTCAAAAAGAGCTCGACAAGCTACAACTTAGTGCAAAAATCTAACAAGAAGAAATTTAATAGGGACAAAAAAATAAAGCCTTACACTTAGGTTCAATAATTCAATAAGCCTTACACTTAGGTTCAATAATTCAACTTTAGAAGCACAGAATGGGAGAGGTATGGTTAAAAAGAAGTTTGTCAAAAAAAATGTAAAAGATCTGTGGGAATTTAGGGGATTGAAAGCTCAAAATGACTCAATAGTATGATATATTCCCAAAATGAATATTATTTTGTACTGAATTCAGAAGTATAATTTCTATGAATAAATAAATCTGATCAATTTTGTTGAACCCTATTCTGGTCAGACTACATTCTGCAGTACAGGGTTCAGGTAGCGGTATCTCAATTTAGGAAGGAGATTGGTGGCCTTGAGAATGTCCAAAAGAAGGCAACCAGGATGATGAAGAGGCTGGAATCTATGCTATTGAGGACTGCTTCAAGGAACTGAGAATGTTTAGACTGGACAAGAGAAGACAAAAGTCTTTGATCTGGGGGTGGGGCAGGGTGGAGTGAGGGAAGCTTTCTTTAAACATTGGAAAAGATATTTTACTTTTTCTGTTGATCCCCAAGTGGGTAAAAACAGGAGTAAGGAGTGGATCAGAGGCAGATAGAGTCTTGATGTAAGGGAAAACGTTCTAATAGTTACAACTCTCCCAAAGTAGAATGGGCTGCCATATGAAGTCATGAACACCACCAATTTTGGAATATACCATAGTGAAGAGTTTTGTGGAAATTCGATCAGATTAGGTGGTTACTGAGGTCCCTTTCCCAACTCTAAAATCTTGTGATTTTGTAATGTATGTGTTTCCTTTGAAGGTGGGACTTAGGTGAAGAAGTGATGTAGGATAAAGAGGTGTACAGATTTTACCATAGTCATAGTTTAACCTAGGAAAACATTTGCTAAATTGCTATAAGATAGAGCATGAGGCAGGCAAAAATTGAAGTTTTTCCAACTTATGGGGAGCCGTACAATCTGTCTGGCTCAATACTCAATTACACTTAGGATTTCATTAATTTGAATAGTTCTACCAAAGATGCAGATTGCAATCCATCCATGCATGCCCATCCCATATGACTATTATTCATGTCTTCCCAAGCATATCACAGGGGATGACTCCATAGACTATGGAATGAGAAAGAGAAGAAAACAGAAAATTTACTCCCTGTAGTCTGTCACCTCTTAAACTGAAAAGAAGAGACAGGTTTTATCATTTCCCTTTGTAACACCTCAAATAACAATAAAAATAAGACACAAATATCAAAAATACACAGGGGATCAATTCCTTTAAAAATAAAGAGTCATTTAGTTTCTTTTTGCCTCCACTGAAATCTCTCCAGGAGAGATCTGAAAGACGTCTGATGTTCCTTGGCCTTCTCCTCATCTATGCTGCTGCTTCCCTCCTCAAGGACCTTGTCTATGGACAGCTCTGGGCTTCTGGTGATGTCCCTCTTCCCTTGTGGCAGAGACTTGCCTAGTATGAAGTGAAACCACTTTGGCCTTGAAAGAACAGGGACCAGAGAGTCTGAGTGAGATGATTCTGCACCTTCTGATGACTTTTTCAAATGGCTATGGGTGTTTGAGGAGTTGAAAAGGGAGGAGACTGTTGCCTGGGGGCATTTGAGGACAAATTTCACATTCATCTCCTCCTCAGACTTGGGCGTAGGTATTGGAATGGCCAGCAGCTTTGCTTCACATGGATATTTCATCCCCTCGTGTGGGCAGCCATCTGGGATCCAGGAGGCACAAATTAAGCAGACCATATAATCACATGGACTATAACCATCAAGACTCGGAGGGAGGATCTGCTCACAGATGTCATTTTTTATTTTCTCCTGAGGGATGGAATTGATGATGGATTGCACAGTTCTGTCAGAGACAGTCTCCACCTCGATGGTGTATGGTTCGATGTAATTTAAACGCAATTCACTCTGTCTCTTTTGCACTAGGAGCTGATTCAGGAGCCCAGATTCAACCTCATCTCGGTGGTCGGAGCTCAGCTCAGTTTCAGGCTGGTGGTCACGACCTGTTGGAGCCTCAGTCTGGTGGTGGGAACTTGATGGCAATATGGTCTCCTCAGGGCTCAGAGGGACTGTTTCCTTGTCATCCAAATTTTCTGGTGGTATGCTTGGCATGTTGGTGATTTCTGTTCCTGCTTCAGTCTCGTTTTCTGAGGTGGATGGAAGAGTAACTGAAGGGTCAGAACTAGGTGGATGTGTGACCTGCTCTTGACCCTCAGACAATTTTGCTGAATGTTCTCTATCTGTTGGAGACACAGCCTGGGGATTGAGATCTTCAGCAGCTTCTGACTGCCTGTCAGGGATGGATGGGTGTGTTACACAGTGGTCAGTGCTAGATAGAGTCATTTCCTCATGGTCTAAGCTCAATGGTGGTGTTACACTTTGACCCTGGTCTCCTAGAATGTTGTCTTGAAACTCTGTTCCTGCTGACATTGTGTCAGAGGGGTCAGGTTCTGGCTGAGGTGACACCTGGGCACTTAGGTCTAGAATATCCACAGCCTGCTTGTCAGGGATGGGTGGAGATGTGACCTGGGGTTTGAGGACAAGTTGAGCTGGGTCTTCAGGGTCTAAGTCCACTGGAGGTGTTACCTCCTCATCCTGGTCTGTTAGAATTGTGGTCTTTAGGTCTGTTCTGGGTGGTGTCTTTTCCCCAGACTCTTGGCTTGTTTGAACTAAATCTTGGGCAAGGTCATGTGCTATATCCTCAGTCTCTTGCTTCTGGTCAGGGCTGAGGGGTGGTGTGACCTGGTGGTCAGGTTCAGGTAGAGCATTTTCTTGGTCATCATTGCCCAAGGAAAGTGGCGTTGCCCTGTCATCCTCGACTATTTGATTTGGTTCCTCGTACTCTATTCTCAGTGGCATTATTTCTATGATTTCAAATTTTTCTTGTTCTATCAGATCTGGGATAGAATCGGTGAGGACTGGAGTATTCTCAGTCTCTGACTCTGCACTAAGTATTAATGTATCCCAGAGATTTAATTCCTCTGATAGTGTTGCCCATTGTTGTAGTTTTTGTTGAAGTGTAGCCTGGGCATTAGGGTTTGACATATCCTCAGCCTGGTGGTAAGGGCTAGACGGGGGTGTTATTATCTCACCGGGGCTAGAAAGTATTCTCTCCTGGTCATCCAAGCCCAGTAGAGGTGTTGTCTCATGATCCTCATCTATTAATGTTATGTTCTGGTGATTGGATATTCCTGATAGTATTGGCGACATCATTTCCCAATACTCTTGTGTTATTGGAACTGACTCATGGATAACAGGTTCTGATATATTCTTAGTGTTCAGATCTGGGCTTGATGGAACTATAGCCAGGTGATCTGTTTCCTGTGGCGTTGTTTCCCTTTGTTCTAATTCTGGATGAAGTGTGATCAGGGCATTGGAGTCTGGCATATGCTCAGCCCAGGGGTCAGGGCTGGATGGAGGTGGGGTCCACTGGGGAGGGACAGATAGAGTTTTGTCCTGGGGGTTTGAGTCCAGTGGAGTTATCATATCATCTGTGCCTGTTGAAGAGACTTTGTCCATTTCTGTCTCTGTTGATATTGTTTCCCAGGGGTCTGGCTCTGTTTGGATGGCCACATGGACAGTAAGCTCTGGGATCGAGTCAATTTCTGTGTCAGGACTAGATGGAAGTGTTTCCTGGAAGTCTGTTGTTGGGGATATTGTGTCCCAGGTATCTAGCTCTGTTTGGATGGCCACATGGACAGTTGTAGGCTCTGGGGTCATGTCGATTTCCAGGTCAGGACTAGATGGAGGTGTGTCCTGGATGTCTGTTCCTTGGGATATTGTTTCCCAGGGCTCTTTGTCAGTTCTAACTGAAATGGAAGGCTCTGGTGGTGCAATCGAAGGCTCCATGTCACTACTGGATGAACATGTTTCCAGGAGGTACTTTCTCAGCAGTGTGGTTTCCCAGTTGTCTTCTTCTGTTTGAACTGAGACATGAGCAATAGAGCATGGTGCATGTAGTGGGCAAAGATTGTAACTGCATACAGCTGTAGACCTGTTTATCCGATTCAGGTGTGATGTAGGTACAGGTAAGGGTCTAGGACGGCGGTCAAAGTATTGTACAAGGGACACTGTTTCCTTGGGCTGGACGTCATAACACGATGCCTTCAGACCTCGGGTCTGTACCCAATAGTTTAGGACTGATGTTCTGAAATGTGGGATCCTGGTCCAGAGGGTACAAGGTATTGATTTTATAAGTGGATGGAGCATAGGCTCCAAGTTGAAAAGTCCTAACAGTGCATTGGTAGCCTTGATCCGGCGCCTAGGTCTTGGCAAAGCTCTGGTCCCCTGAGTTCTTGCCAAAGGCCCACTGGTCTTAGCCTGGGTGTCAGAAACTATTCTGCCTACTGTTGTAGCCCTGGACCTGTGGGTCTCATCTAATGGAATCTCAGTCTGATAAGGTGGAGTTGGGTCCTTTTGGTTGGTAAGTGTTAGATCTTCAATACTTGGATGGTCGCAGGCTGGAAAAATCTTGGGGAGGTGGTCAGAGCCAGAAGCATTCTCCAACCGGTGGTCAGGATCTAAAAGAAAATCATGCTGCTGTTTGGGACCAAGAGGAGGTATAAGGCATTGTTCAATGGTAGTCAAAGCCCCAGTAGTTTTTTTGGTTGGGATATCAGACCTGGGTAAAGGTAAGACTGGAGCCACTGTACGATGCTTGTGACAAGGGGATGGTTTAACCAGGTGATGAAGGTGAGGCAATGGCACTGCCACTGCTCTATTATCAAGTTGGGGCATCTTGGAAGCGATAGCTGGATGTTTGAGCCAAGGTGGAGGCTCTTGTACATTCTTGTGGAAGTGATGGTGTGGTGATTGGGAGTTACTAGAGGGGTGGTTGAGGAGGGACCTCAGTTCAGCTCTTGACTGGTATTCTTTTTCCCAGAACGGTGAAATCCGATGTGGGGGACATGGTAACAGCACTGATGAAGCCTGGTGATATAGGCTGTTTTGAGGGAACTGGACCAGTTCTGCGGATGAAGAAGATACTGCGTGAGTGAGGGTAGCCAAAAACTACTTACATATGCAACATTTGGGGCAGAAATATGGAGGGAGAAAAGGAATAGACCAAATGAATGGGCTTTTCTAAGCACAGTAACAACTAACATTTTTGTAAGCACTTGACAGTTTTAAAACTGTTTTTACATATATTGCCTCCTTTGATCTCACATGGTTTCTTAGGTAAATATTATTAACTCTGCGTGATAAATGAAGGAGATTGTATTTATATAATAATAGTATTATTTATATATAATTATAATTGTATTATATATAATTAATTGTTGATATTAATTAATAATCTATTTTATACATGAGTTATAATTGTAATATAATAGTATATAATGAGAGTGTTACTCTTAAACCCTTCATAAAGTAATAATAATAGTACAAATACAATAGCTAATGTTTATATAGTGCTTTAAGGTTTGCAAAGTGTTGTACAAATATTATCTCATCTTATTCTCACAATAGTCCTGGGAGCCAGGGGCTATGTTTCTCTCCATTTTACAGATAAGAAAACTGAGATAACCAGAGGCTAAGTGACCTGCCCAATGTCATATGGCTAGTAAGTGTCTAAGGCCAGATTTGAACATGGGTCTTGCTGACAACAACCTTTTTAGGCAGAGAGTGAATATTATTCCTATTTTACCAATGAGACTAAATGAGGCACAGATAGTTGGTTAAGTGATTTGCCCAAAAGCTACCAAAAAGATGGACATCCAGAACTGAAATTCAGAGATCTTAAAGTGACATAGCCCAAGGTTACACGTGTAAGACCAGAGCACATGGCAGGACCAGAACAAAAATCTGATTTTCAGATGGATGTTCTTTCTACTAACTATATCTCATTGGTTCTCAGGATTCACAGAATCATGAATGAATGGAAGAATGCTATCCAAAATGATTAAAAAAAAAAAAGAGAGAGATGAGATTATGATTGTGTGTGTGTGTGTGTGTGTATGTGACTGTGTGTGTGTAACTGTATGTATATGTATATGTGTTATATGTGTGTGGTACGTGGGAGTGGGCATTTGAGATCATTGAAAAACAAAGTTCTCACCTTTGGGAAATATCCTGTGTCTTCTCCCCATTTGGGTACTAAAGGATTTCCTGGGGGGGTGGAAATAATTTGTTAACAAATATGTGGCAAGTACTCTGGCTCTTAATGTCCTTTTCCCCTCCCAGTGGGCTTTGAAAAGTAACAATCAAATAATTGGCTGCCATGAAAATTGACCCTACCCTACTGTAACACCAGTGCAATACCCATAGCAGCTACTATCAATATGCATACATATTTCTAGGGTAGATTTGCAAAATATAATAAACTCTCTTCCTCAAAGGCAAAACCAAAATATTTATTTGGAACATCATTAAGATACCTGGAGGTAAGATTTAGCAAGGTACTCATCCCCAATCCAGGAAGTGCCCACATCTCAAACATTTTCTGGGTCAGGCCTCCCCACAAACAAGTCCCCCTAGGCAAGTTCATCCCTCCTTCTCTGCTCTGCCTCTCCTGCTCTGCTTCAGTCTCCCTCTCTGCTGGATTGGGCAAGCTCCTCCTACACATTGGGTTCCACATGCCTCAGGCTGTATCACAGCTGTGAGCTGGGCCAGAGCTCAAAGCAGGTCACACAGGCCTATTAACGGTCAGGGAAGATCTTCCTATTCTATTAACATTACACCTGCCAGGGTCATTTCTTTTCTAAACCTGATTTCTCATTCTATAGTCACTGATAACCTATGGATAAATTGTCTCCTTACCTTAGGGTTAACCTCTTTAAAAAAGAAAAGTGATGTTAGTGGCTGTCTTCTAGACCTTTCTTCTTCTCTACCCCTTTTCCTACCCCATGTTGGCTCCTAACATTGGTGTATTTATGGATGTTCAGTCATTTCAGTCATGTCCAACTCTTTGTAACCCCATTTTGGGGTTTTCTTGGCAAAGATACTGGAGCAGTTTGCCATTTCCTTCTCTAGCTCATGCTCCAGGAAACTGAGGCAAACAGGGTTAAGTGACTTGCCCAGCTAGTAAGAGTCTGAGGATAGATTTGAACTCAGGAAGATGAATCTTTCTGATTCCAGGCCTAGTGCTCTATTCACTGTGCCATCTAGCTGCTAACATTGGTAAAATCTATTCTAAAGAAAGGAACTGATTAGAAGAGAAATAATAAAGTAGGAGCAATATTTGCATGTAACATCACTGGTAAAAGTCTGATATCTAAAATTCTGCAGAGAATTGACACACATACAAGGGACTGACCAATACAAACTGGTGTATCTACACCCACACCCACACACGTATGTACATATATATTCATACATGTATATATATAATGTATTTAAGTTATTATATATTAAATTTATATATTTGTTATTAAAGTTTAAAATTATGTAATGACTTTTGGGACACTCCCATACACACATACATACATCTGTATGTACTCATTCTCTCCCAGGCCATCTCCCTTGCACTAGCCACTGTTTCCTCTTCTTTACATATTGACTCCTTGGTGAACAAATTCAAGTCTATCTTATTTTCCTTAAGGCCTTAGCTTTGGATCACTCCCACACTTGACCACCTTTGCTTCTATACACAAGATGCACAATAAAGGTGGAGAAAATCATACAGCCATTCTGATTGGGTCCAGTACAAATTTATGTTACACAACCTCAACTGGGCCCTCACTGCTGCTAGGAAATCCTATGCTACCTCCCTAATTAACTCATTATCACATTCTCCACCATGGTTCTTCCAAATTTTTTTATCCTTCCTCAAACCTGCCGTGGCTCTCCCTCTCCCTACTCTTTTAGCTGAGATCCTCACCTCATATTTTACAGGAAAAAAATGAGCTCGTTTAACCATGCACTTCCTCTTCTCCCCTCTTCTTCATTTCCTCTCTCTCCATTACCCTTGTCTTACATGATGAGGCAGGTTTTCTCCATACCAAGGCTAATCCCTCTTTCTGTTCAAGCAATCTCATTCTATCACATCTCCAACAGATTGTCATCTCTGTCATCCCTACTCTTTCACTTATTTCCAAACATTCCCTTATCTCCTGGCTCATTCCCTCCTGCCTTCAAACATGTCCATGTCTCCTCCATCCTCAGGAAATCCTTACTTTATCTTTCCATCCCTGCTAACTATCATCCTACTTCTCTTTTACCCTTTGTAGCTTTATCCCTGGAAAAGACTGTCTACCATAGGTGCCTCCACTTTTCCTCCTCCCACTTAACCCCTCATAATCTGCCTTCTGACCTTATCATTCTGCCATAACTGCTCTCTCCAAAGTTACTCATTATCTCTCAATTGGTAGATCCTCCTTCTCCTTGACCTCTCTTTGGCCTTTGACATTATTGATCACTCTCTCCTCCCTGATACAGTCTTCCTTCCAGGTATTTGGGACACCATTCTCTCTTGGTTTTTCTCCTGCCTATCTGATCACTCTTTCTTGGTCTCCTTTGCTGGATTCTCCTCTGGATCATGCCTTCTAACCAGGGCTCTATCCTGGGTCCTCTTCTCTTCTCCCTCTATACTTCAGTTGATGATCTTATCAGCTCCTATGGATTGAATTGCCATCTTTATGCAGATGATTGTCAAATGTACCTTTCCTGCCCCAAACTCTCTCCTGACCTCCAACCTCCAACTGCCTTTCAGACATCTCAAACTGGATGTCCATTAGACATCTTAAACTCGTTATGTACAAAATAGAACTCATTATCTTTCCGCCTAAACTCTCCCTTCCCTTCCACCCCCCACCTTCCCTGTTACTGTAGAGAGCACCACCATCCTTTTCAGTTACTCAGGCCCACAACCTAGGAGGCACCCCGGAGTCTTCACTGTCTCACCCCCCTCCCCATCCCATCTGTTGCCAAGGCCTGTTGATTTCACCTCTGTCCTGTCTCTTGAATACACTCCCTTCTCTCTGACACTGCCACCACTCTAGTGCAGGCCCTTATCAGCTTCCTCCTGGACTATCACAATAGCCCACTGGTGGGTCTGCTTGCCTCAAGTCTCTCCTCACCCCAATCCATCCTCCATTTAGCCACTAAAGTGATTTTCCTAAAGTGCAGGTCTGACCAGGTCATTCTCCTCCTCCACTAGAAAAACCCCAGTGGCTTCCTATTGCTTTCAGGAACAAATAATGCTTTGTTTGGCATTCAAAGCCCTTCAACACCTAAATCCCTCCCCCCTTTCCAGTCTTCTTACACTTTACTCCTGACAGTCTATGATATAGTGACACTGATCTCCTGGCTTTTCAGTGAACAAAACACTCCATCCATCTCTTGGCTCTGGGAGTTTTCTCTGGCTGTCCCCCTGTCTGGGGCACTCTCCTTTCTCACTCTGTCTACTGACTCCCCTTAAATCCCAATGAAAATCCCATCTTTTACTGGAAACCTTTCTGGAAACCAAACCATCTTAATTCTAATGCCTTGCCTCTGTTCATTATTTCCCATCTATCCTGTGCATAGCTTGCTTTGTATGTATTTATTTGCATGTGTCCCCTCTACTGGATTCTGAGTTCCTTCAGGGTCTGCCTTTTGCCTTTTTTTGGTCCCCAGTTCTTAGCATAGTACCTAGTATGTAGTAGAAACTTAGTAAATGTTTACTGACTGACTGGTATATACATATGTATATACATATGTGGTGGGATTTATGTATGTGTGTTTATATTAAATATATGTATATTTAAGTCATTATAGATTATATAATGCCCTAATTTATATAGATTATATAGTTATATAAAAGCTATTAAAGCTAGGTTACTCTGTGTGTGTGTATGTGTATGTGCGGGGGAGAGAGAGGGGTGAAGGGAGGGAATGAGGAGAGAGACAGACACAGAGAGAGGGAGGAGGAAAGAGACAGAGAGATAGAGACAGACAGTGAGAATTCTTATCAGGCCTATCTATGTTGCTCACAGTGAATATAGATAGCAATTGTTTCTGTTCTTACTAGAAACCATGAGAGTCTTCTCCCAGACTGACTCCTTATTGAGGCAAACTAGGCCATCTTTTGCCTCAATTCTTACCTAGCTTTTAATTACTCAGACAAACTGAGACCTGGGAAAGAAGCCTCAAGGCCATATGTGACCCTCTAGGGCCTTAAGTGTAGATTTGTTCTGTGAAGTTTGGATTCAGTCAAAGGGCCACACTTGAGGACATAGAAGGTCACATGTGGCCTCGAAGCTGCAGGTTTCCCACCCTTGCCTTTAGCTTAAAAGGCCAAGGGCCCCCATTGTATCCTGGGTCACTACCAGTTTTCTTGACCTATGTCTTGCCACTGGTCTCTGATGACTTCTGGAAGAGAGAGTGAGGCTGGTGACTTTGCACAACCCTACCTCACTTAAATCCCATTCACTTGCAAGTCAAGACACACCTTCCTGTTGTTAATTGGTCCTTTTTGAGAATGTAAGCAATTGAGCTTGCTGAAAATCGAGGGTCTGGTAAATCTAAAGCCAGGAGTCATCACCCAATAAAAAAATTTCCAAAAGACAGTTTTCAAAAAAGAATTTATAAATTATAAGTGATTTATGAAAATATGTTCCATAAATCATGAATAATAAACCATGTTTTGTAAGTCATTAATTATAAGAATATGTTTCAAATCACTTATTGTGAGAGAAATGCAAATTTAAACAATTCTGAGGTTACACCTGATAATCATTAAATATCATATTTTTGACCAAAGTCTTTGTTCTCTGAGTAAACTCAGAGAATATCTCTTCCCCCAGACAGGGCTAACTTGGGAGCATTCTTTCTTCTAAGAATAAGACTCTGAACCTAAGAATAATGGACCTTGAATAATGGGACCTTTTCTTATCTAAATATTTAGTAGGACATGTATGGCATGTTAATGATAAAGAAAACACAAATGTTCTAGGTTGACATCTTGTCAATTCCTTGTAATCATAATTTTTACCCTGAATTGGGATGGATCTAAAATGTATTTAAGTTTTATAATCTCTCTGTTTATCAGTTAGAAATTAACTTCTAACTCCTTGTACAAGTTCTCTAGCTTTAAGGGAACAATACTATAACTGCATATTACCATTTGCCTGTCTCCTTTAACCAAACTGTTTAAAAGGTTACACCTCATTTCCTGAAGATTGACAAAGATAAGTCAAAGATGCAGGCAATTAGTGTTGCAGGAGCTATTGCTTTAGATAGCACACACTGTTTTACTGTCGATAAAGTTATAAAGTGGTCAGCTTGGCATTATTCAAGGAAAAGAGAGTAAAACTGTCCCTTTGACCTGGAAATCCCACTAATGGACATATTAATACCTCAAGGAAGTAAAAGAAACAAACAGTCTGACATATGCCAAAATGTTCATGGTAATTCTCTTTGCTGTACCAAAGAACAAAAAATAAAGTAGATGCCAATTGATTAGGGAATGACTAAAAAAAAAAAAATGCAGTCTATGCATGTAACAGAATGCCAGGACAAAGAAAACATGAATATGAAGAAACCAGAGGAATGTGTGAAGAAAATGTATGTGAACTGATAAAATAAGCCTGAGTGAAAAAAAACCCAACATATACAATAACCACAACAACATAAATGAAGAGATCACCAAAATGATGTTGAACTTTTAAGTCATGGAAAAACCAAAGAAGATCCTAGTAGAGACTAAGGGAATAAGTGTGGAGAAGAACTGAGTAAATAAATCAGTCTCTTCCTCCCCCTGAGCTTCCCAGGAGAGCAGTATGGCCTGGGAAGTTTGGAAAAGTAGATGTTCTCCTATAGACTTTTATAGCAGGGCTGTTCTAGTAGTTCTGACCCAACCCAAGGGGTCTTTTCTCTCACCTCTAGTCTATCCAATATGCATCCATCAAAATGATACCCCAAAGTTCAGGATCCGATCATGTGACTCCTGAGGAAGCTCTACTGCCTCTTCCTTTTCTGCTAGCCTGTGCCCCTTTTTGTGATCTTATGAAACCTATGGACACCTCAGAATAATGTCTTTAACAGTAAAATAATGCATAGGATTATGAAGGAAACCAATTATACTGAAGTGCAGCTATCAAAATATTGAGAAAAAAAACCCCAAGCTCATAGGTCCCAGGATAATAACTCCTGCAATATAATTTAAACTTCTTGAGGAAACTATTTGGTTTTTGGTTTGGATTTGTTTGTTTTTTGCTTTTGTATTGTAGTAAATGCTTGTTGAGTTTACTCCTTTTTGACATTTCTATCCCAAAATGCTTCCATGATATTTGTAATATCTACCCTTGTATATATGAAGAGCCTTCACATATACAACATTTATCATCAAAGCAAATCTTGGTTTATGGTACCCAGGGACAATCTCTGGGAAACCCAAGACTGCCCAGGTGGGTCAGACATAAACTTCAACGGATTTTATCTTATGATCTCTGCTTAGCAGTCTCTCAATAAACACTTAATTGAATGTCTTCACACAATCTCAGTGAGAATGAAGACAGAAAACATGATTTTTAGAGCCATCTTTGAGAGTTTGTGTTTATCTTGTACCAAATCTCTCCTCCCCACCCTAAACCCCTACATTATCTTCTCAAGATACTTAAAGTTGTTATTTCTATTTAAAGATATCATGATGGTGGGGCGGCTAGGTGGTGCAGTGAATAGAGCGCCGGCCCTGGAATCAGAAGGACCTGAGTTCGGAGCCGGCCTCCGACACTTAATCCATACAAACAAAAACCTAGCCGTGTAACCTTGGGCAAGTTACTTAACCCCAATTGCCCTAAAGGGGCGGCTAGGTGGCGCAGTGAGTAAGAGCGCCGGCCTCGGAGTTTGGATGACCCGAGATCAGATCCGGCCTCAGAAAATGAGCACCCACGCATAAATCAAATGACTAGCCGTGTAACCTTGAGCAAGTTACTTAACCCCAATTGCTTTAAAAAAAAAAAAAAGATATCATGATGGTGATATTTTCTGGCAAGGGAGAGAATTGTTTGGAAAACTGTTGAAACCACTTTGGAATATGACAATCAGGATTAGGATCAATGACCTTGATTACCTCAGTTTAGAGCAGGAAAGGACATTAGAGGCCATTGAATTCAGATCCTCACTTTACAGATGAGGAAACTGAGGCACAGAGAAGTGAACAGATTTGCTCAGTGTCACCGTTATTAAGAACCCAGATCTTCGTGACTCCCCGTCCAATTAACTATTGTATCTGTTACACTACACTGTCATCGTTTAACATTGAGGAAACCATTAAGTGACTTGCCCAAGGTCCATTTGAACCCTTCAGGATTTGAACCCACCTGCTATCCCCTTGACTCCAGAAAGTCAGGCAGAGCTCTTTTCAGTGCCTAATCCATCCTTTCAAATCCTCCCAACTCTACAGAGCCTTGCATTTGCCTCTCAGCTGTTTCTCTGTTGAGGGATCATCAACAGGGGCTCCCTGATCTAGGTTTGCCAAGATGATAAGCATGTTCTTTTCTCTGTTGAGCACAGATAGACCTTCAGTCCTTTCCTATTTCCATTTCTGGCTACAAGAAAATTTTATCACTTTTATACCTGAAAAAAAAATTCTTCCCAGCACATAGAGCAAGCACGACAAGACCTCTTACCAGTTAAGAACTTCAGGAAGAGCTAGAAACAGACTAGGTCCTTTGTGCAGCTTTTGGTCCTTGGTGGCAACAAGCTTTCCCAAGAGAGGAAGGCAAAGGGACTACATCCCCTGATACAAAAATAGCTAAAAGTATAATTAGTCAATGAAGAAAAAATAGCACTCTCCTAAGATGACTGGGTCCTAGGATGGAAGGAAAGTGAGAGAGGCTTTCCGTTACTTATAGTTAGACTGAGCCTTTAGGTGACTCTATCCCAGGCAAGGGAGCTGAGTTGTCCTTGACATCATAAAATACTAGCTGTCCTTTGTCCACCAGCAGTCAGAGTTGCCCCACCCATCTCTAAGAGACCAGTCAGGGATGTGCAGAGACAGGTATACAGCTGGTTCACAAGTTGCACTGTTTCAAAGCCATACTAACTACTAAATTTCTTGGGTTTTTTTTTTTTTTTGAGGGGAAAATGAAGGGTAACTGAGGTTAAGTAACTTGCCCAAGGTCACACAACTAGAAAGTGTTAAGTGTCTGGGGTCAGATTTGAACTCAGTCCTCTTGACTCCAGGGCCAGTGCTCTATTCACTGTGCCACCTAGCCACCCCAATTTCTTGTTGGTTTTAACCAATAGGACACCCATACTCCTACCTGCATATTCTCCATCCCTCCCCAGACACTTTCCACTAAGGACTCACGTTTTGTCGAGCATAAAATCATGACTTTTTAATTCTAGTCAGGGAGACCAGGTGATACAATATGAAGATTTCTTGCTTTGGAGTCAGAGAAATCTGGGATAAAATCTTTCCTTTGTTTCATTGTTCCTTGCTGCCTGTGTGACCTTGGGCAAGTCACTTCCTCATCTGTACAATGAAAGGAGGTGATCTCTAAGGCCCATTCCAGTTCTAAATTTATGATCCTTAAGCTGAATGAATTTTGGACCTCCAGTCTCTTCCTCTTCCTCCTGAGGGCAACATTTGTACCCAGATTATGGGTAGTTAAAATAAAATGCATGTCTTATGCATGTTTCCTGAAGCTTTTAGAGGTGTGTTAAATGCAAAAGAGAAAAAATTGATTTTAGGATGGATATGTAGCTTCCCTTTTTGGTACAAGCATTGAATCCACACATCCATTTTGGGCTCACTTGAACATAGAATGGGGCATAAATTAAGCAGTCTAGCAAAATCAATTCCCTTCTTCCCCCCATAACCGACACTTTCGCCCAACACTGTTCTTCCTCCCCATTTGCATGCATTCTTCCTCTTGATAGCAGCACAGAGACCAATGACCAAAGTTCCTGGAGAACAATAGAGGGAAAAATAAATGGTCTTTTGTTAGTGTCTTATAAGTACATCCCAACATCAACAACCCTTAAATATTTTTTGAACTTTTTAGACCAAAGCTCAGGCAAAGGAATTCTCCCATTAATGATCTTTACAATAGCAAGAAAGAATCATGATTTTATGTATTTAAAAGAATATTTACATATGCTTTTAAGCTAGGGTCTGTGCATTAATTTTTTTAATATATAATTGGTTTCCTTTGTAATTTGTATTTTGTTTTATGCATTTAAAAACTATTATCCTAATCCGGCCTCAGACACTTGACATACTTACTAGCTGTGTGACTTTGGGCAAGTCACTTAACCCCGATTGCCCTCTAAAAAAAAATAATAAAAATAAAAATAAAAAATAAAAATAAAAAAAAAATAAAAAAAAATAAAAACTATTATCCTGAGAATAGGTCTATAGACTTCCCCAGAACACCAAAGTAGCCCATGGCATAAGAAGGGGGCAGAACTGCTTTTATAGAGAGAGATATCACTGGGTCCTGCTGCTACAGGTGTCTAAGGGAACATATCTAGTGTTCTCTGCCTCCCAGACATCAACCTCACAGTTTTCTGAAAAGATAATTTTTAAAAATTTATTTATTTATTTTTATTATGAACTTCGCAGATATCAATAAACATGAACATTTCCATATACAAAGAATAGAAAAAGAGGATTGTATATGAAACTCTGACTCTTACAGGCTACTTGGTTTTCTAAAAAGCATACATTAAACTTAATATGGTAGTACAATGCCACCCTGCTTGCCTGTGTACACAACTTAACTTCCTTCAGCTGTCTTCTGTGTTTTTTAATGTTTCAATCACTCTTTCCCTCCTTCCTTCCCTCCTTCCTTTCTTTTCTCCTTCCTTCCTTTTTCTTTTCTATTATCCTTTCTTCCCTCCCTCCTTCCTTCCCTCTTTCCTTCCTTTCTTCCTTCCCTCCTTTTTTTCCTTTCTTTTTCACTATCACAACTCCCCATTTCCCCTCCTCCATAATTTTTCTGCCCTTTAAGTGCTTTCCCTTGTAATAACTAACATAGTGGAGGAAAAAAAAAATCAACACATTGTTTGTATCTGAAAACGCATATCTTTTTGTGTGCTTATAGTATATTACTTTTCTAAGAATCTGCTTTTTAATCAACCTTTTGGAGTCATGGTTTATTGCTCAAAATTTCATTATTGAGTTTCTTACAGTTGTTTCATTTCTATTGGAGATTTATTTTCTCTCAGATCCTTCACCAAGTAGGGAAACCTTGAGCCACTGAAAACACTTGAAATCAGATTTTTTCAATGTCCTGATCTGGGAACTTTTGAAATGCTCTGCTTCCTACTCGTCTTGTATCTTTGTACCTCTTACTGGTGAGAAGCACTGTGGGATGGGGGTTCCCTGACCGTATTGCTAGGATTGTTCACTATGTGAGAGAAAGAAAGAAAAACATATTAGAATCGATCTAGGTGATCATGTAAACTAATTAATTTTCTAGTCCTCGTTTTATAATAATTCAGCTTGTTTCTAGTTTCCTGAAGGATTGTCACCTGTTGTCTCATATCCTCAAAATCAAACGTTTTTGGCTCCAAATGAATGGAGAATCCAGGAATATACAATAAAATTCTTTGTCATGAAAGGGAACAACTTTGTAGTTCAAGTCTAAGACTGTAGAAGCATTTTATAAAACCAAAGAACGTTAGAGCTGGTCTGGGGCAATTTGTTTCTCAGGCAGGCTGAAAAGAAGCCCTTTCTCAACTAAGAAAATACCACCCCAGATCCCAAAGTGTATATGTAATTCGTTTCTGAGAGCTTCATCCTTTTAGCTTTAAGTTTTGATTCTTGTTAAAGTACCTATCTTCCCTATTGCTGTTGTTGTTCTTCATTTTTGAAGAGGATCGATAATATCCCTGTTACTGAAGAGGGCAATACCATCTTCCCAGTCCCTCATAGTCACAACCTAGGCGTCCTGGACTCCCCACTATCTCTTGCTCCCCATATCCTAGCTGTTTTCAAGGCCTGTTGATTTCATTTCTGCAAAGTCGCTTGAAAATGTCACCTTCTCTCTTCTGACATTTTCACCTGTTCCAATGCAGGTCCTTATCACCTCACACCTATATTATTGCAATGGACTCTGGTGTGGGGGAGGGGAGAGGCCTGCCTGAAGTCTCTACTCACTCTAATCCATCCACCATTCAGACACTTAAATGATTTTCCTAAAGTGCTTGTCTGATAATCTCTCTCTCTCTCTCTGTCTCTCTCTCTGTCTCTCTCTCTCTGTCTCTGTCTCTGTCTCTCTGTTTCTCTCTCTGTCTCTCTCTGTCTCTCTCTCTCTCTCTCTCACACACACACACACACACACACACACACACACACACACACACACATCTCCAGTGGCTTCCTATTGCCTCCATGAGCAAATACAAAATACTCTGTCTAGCATTCAAAGTCCTCCATGACCTGTACCCTTCCTACCTTCCCAATCTTCTTATACCGTACTCTTCATCCCAGTGACACCAGCTTCCTAGCTATTTCACTTACAAGACATTCCATCTCTCTGTTCTGGACATTTTCTCTGGTTGTCCTCCATATCTGGAACACTCTCCTTTCTCTGTTCTGCCAACTGACCTCCCTGAAGGAATTTAAATCTTAACTAAAATCACACCTTTTACTGGCAACCTTTCCAAACCTGTCTTAATTCCACTGCCACCCCTCTGTTCATCCATATTATATATCTCTTGTTTTTTAGGGGAAAAATAATGAGTTCTGTTCTGTACTGTGAGAAATGCTGACAGTTTGGTTTCCACAGATTCTATAGGAACAGTGGATGTTTCAAAAACATCCTGCACAGGACAAGCAGGAAGATATAAATCAGGATAAGATAGGAAGGGTAGAGCCCCCTATCCAATCATATAGCTGGAAGAAATCTGTAAGTTTGCCCTTGGAAGGGGCATGAGCTAAGCTGGCTCAGACCAGCTGGGGGCCAACGGATGGTCTTCAACTTTTCGTTAACACACATGCTTAACTAGCCAACGTAATGGGCGGGTCAGAAGGATTGTAACCCAGAAGAGCTGGGACCAATCCCAGTACTGAAGGGAGGAACAAGGCAGGAGATTTGAAGGGAAGCAGCATAAAAGGGCTTGCCTTTGTCTGATCCTTTGTAGTCTTTTTAAGGAGGGTACCCATTTATTCAGAACAGAATAAATGTAAAATAAAGATAATGGAGACCTTCCTGGACCTCCAACAAGCATTGTTTATTTCCAGGCAGAGCACAGAGCATGTTTATGACACGCACATATTGAGGATTAGATGTCTACTGGACATCCAGGTTGAGATATCTGAAAAGCTGTTGCAGATATAAGATTGGAAGTGAGGAGAGCCTTTGGGGCAGGAAAGGTAGATTTGAGAATCATCAACACAGAGATGGTAATTCAATCCATGGGAGCCAATGAGATCTCTGAGTGAAGTAGTATAGAGCAGGGCTTCTTAAACTTTTTCCACTCACAACCCCTTTTCTCCCAAGTAATTTTTACATGGCCCTGGGGTATATAGATATACAAAATAGGTATACAAAGCAAACATTTATTGGTAATAAGTCAAAGAAATTTTTTTTTGCTTTTTTTTGGGGGGAAGGTAGGGCAATTGGGGTCAAATGACTTGCCTAAGGTCACACAGATAGTATTAAGTGTCTGAGGCCAGATTTGAACTCAGGTCCTCCTGACTCCAGGGCCAGTGCTCTATTCTCTGTACCACCTAGCCACCCTAAGAAATTTATTTTAAAATAATTCTTTGGTATATGTATAATTTTACCGTTTATTAAAGATGAAAGCAAATTTGCATGCTAATAAGAAGGATGTGCTTATTTATTTTTACATACAGAACTAAATCTTGGTGGAATATTTGATACTGCAGGACGTAGAACACTTTCAACATTTTTCAGAGTTGATCAATATTTTGATTTTATAATAATCAATACTGAGAACGCCATTTGACATAAATAAATAGTACAAAATGGCAGAAGTATAGGGCCATTTCATTTCAGAAGTTGTTCAAAATTCTGTCCCAATACCAAGCCAAAGTTCACTTAACAATTTTTTTAGGAAACTCAAGTTTTAAACCTGTGTCATTTGATAATTTGGTAAATTATTCTTGAACTTTTTTTTTTTTTGGAGGGCCATTGGGGTTAAGTGACTCGCCCAAGGTCATACAGCTAGTTTTTGTGTTAATCGTCTGAGGCTGGATTTGAACTCAGGTTCTCCTGACTTTAGTACCAGTGCTCTATTCACTGTGCCACCTAGCTACCCCCCTTCTTGAACTTTTAATGGTAGATGATTGATGATTTTATTTCAGTTGAGTATGGTTTATGTACCCAATTTAGTTTTTTAGAATCAAAATTTGAAGGAAAATATTTCTGAAACTGTGTCTCCAGGTACTCAGATGATCAATTATAGCTCTTACAATTAAATCTTTGGGAAGGTTATTTTCAATTATAGAATCATCTGTAGCTGTAAACATTTCTAAAGAACCATTTTCCACCCTATTCTTCCATATGTTAATTTTTAAGTAAAATTTTCAATTTTACCTTTTAACATAAATATGTTACAATTTTTTCCTTGAAACAACATGTTTAAATCATTGGTTTTTTTAAAATAGCCAACAAATAACAGTTTTGAAAGTCATGTCATTATGAAAAAAATCAACAAGATGGGATTTCCGCTCAGTCAAAAATATAACTTCATCTTTCAAATTTAATAATTGATTTAAACATCACCCTCTTGAGAGTCACATGATTCAGCATATTTTCTTTTTCTTGTCAACTTAGGTACACTACAACTTGCTGGATTGTCATCAACATTTTTACCTCTTCTGTATAAATTTAGCCACTTATCCATAATCAAAAAATATTTTTGTCCTAAAAAATAAATATTGCTAACAATTTCTCAAATGAGTACTAACTTTAGTTTATGAAATTATTAATTTAAAAAGTTGATATTCATATTTACACATACAGCAGTGATGATGGAAAAATATTACTAAAGGACTTTTGTCTTTCCTTGCTTCAAATAAACACTTACGTTTCTGTGAAAGGAGATAACAGCAATTTAAAAAATCAAACATTCTAACACAATGCAATCTAATAATATACTAATTTGATACTCACATGCTGAGGAATGACAGTAGGAAAATATTAAAAGTCTTTATTTTCCATAATTAAACTACTATATTTCTGTAAGAGCAGAAAACTTTGTATGTACAGTAAAATACTGCAATTTGTAACATACAATAGTCTTGAATCTGAGCCAAGGTGTTTCTGGCAGTGTTTGTTGGCATTGTGTGGCTTGATGGCATGCTCAGTGCAAAGTGTGTATGTTGTGTGTTCAGAACCAAAGGTACAGTGAAGTCACATGATGCAACATTGGTAAGCACTGCCAGAAACACCTTGGATTCATTGCACATTTGATTTTGAATTAACTTTTGGTCATTATGCATTCAGAAACCTTTTACTGTTGCCAAATTTTTCATCACCCCCCACATTCAGTTACAAAACCCCGATATGAGGTTGCAATCCACAGTTTAAGAAGCACTGGTATAAAGGGAGAAAAGAGGACCCAGGACAGATTTCTGAGGGAGGCATGTGGTTAGAGGACATGATCTGGAGTATCCATACAAAGGAGACTGAGAAAGAGTGGTCAGATAGGTATATCTTGAGAGTGGTGTCCTAAATACTCGGAAAGAAGAGTGTGTCAAGGAGAAGAGGGTGATCGACAATATTAAAAGCTGTAGAGAGGTCAAGGTGAATAAGGACCCAGAAAAGGCCACTGGGTTTAGCACCTAAGAGATCATGAGTAATAGTAAAAAACAAACAAAAACCATTGCAATTTATCATTTATTTATTTTTAATATTCTTTTCTTTGTAAATTTTGAGCTCCAAATTCTTTCTCTCCCTCCCATCCTCTCCCCCACCCACTGAGAAAGCAATCACATATGTGAAATCATGTGAAATGTATCCATATTAGTCATATTTCAAAAAAAGGCAAGAAAAATAAGGAAAATGAGAAAATTATAATTCCGTTTGCATTCAGAGTTCATCAGTTCTATCTCTGGAGGCAAATAGCATTTTTCCATCATGAATTCTTTGTAATTGTTTTGGATCATTGTGTTGATCAGACAGCATTGCTGTTACTGTACACAGCGATCTCCCAGTTCTTCTTACTTCGCTTTGTATCAGTTCATACAGGTCTTGCCATATTTTTCTGAAATCATTCCCCTTGTCATTTCTTATAGCACAATAGTACATCATCACAGTCATATGCCACAACTTGTTCTACCATTTCCCAGTTGATAAGCATCCCCTTGATTTTCAATTCTGTGCCACCACAAAAAAGGGCAGCTAAATTTTTTTTATACAAGTACTTCCTTTTCCTTTGATCTCTTTGGGATACAGACCCAGTAATGCAATTGCTGGGTCAAAAGGTATGCACAGTTTTATAGCCCTTTGGGCATAGTTCCAAATTGTTCTCCAAAATGGTTAAACCAGTTCACTATGCCACTGGCAATACCTATTTCCTCCTCATCCTCACCAACATCAGTCATTTCTGATAGGTGTGAGATGGCAGCTCAGAGTTGTTTTAATCTATCTCCCTCTAATCAATAATGATTTAGAACATTTAGAACATTTTTATATGACTATAAATAGCTCTGACTTCTTCTTCTGAAAACTTCCTCTTTATATCCTTTGACCATTTAACATTTGGGGAATGGCTCTTATTTTTTTTTATAAATTTGACTTGTTTCTATACTCAATATATATTTGACAAATGAGAACTTTATCAGAGAAACTAACTGTAAAATTTTTTGATGTTACTTCACTCTCAGTGGTACCTTTTAGTATAATGTAGTTTCTCTGAGTCTCTTTTAAAATTAGGTTTATTTTGGTTTTTGCTTTGTATGAGATCATGATTACCACCCCTGCCATTTTTTACTTCAGCTGAAGCATATTTGATCCTGCTCCAGCCCTTTATTTTTTTTTAAATACAATTGGGGTTAAATAACTTGCTCAAGGTGACATGGCCAGTCATTATTTATGTGTGGGTGCTCATTTTCTGAGGCCGGAACTGGTCCTGGGTCATCCCAATTACAGGCCCAGCACTCTTACTCACTGTTTCACCTAGCCACCTGACCCAGTCCTTTATTTTATTATTTTTTTCCAAATGCTTTATTTACATCATTCATTTCTTCCCTTCCCTCCTAAAAATGATACTATTCTAGAAATGGAACTCCAGGCCACCATGTCCAGGATCATAAAGAAGCAACTCTACTATCTTTATGATCTTAGGACACACAAATATACTTTGCCTTTACCAATGAAGTACACACATACCAATTCCTAACCACCAAGCCACATCTTCACCTACTTGTGACAATTAGGCCGAGGATACACAAAGATCTCCATATCTGGCTCATCCTTCAACCAGAACTATATCCTTAAGAAACAATATCATGGGGAACAGACCACTAGATCAGGCCAAGACCAGTGGGAAACCCTTTGTCTGCTAAGTAAGCATGCACCTCCCCAAGACAAAACTGTACTTGGCCCTGATTACTAGACCATAACCCCAGTCAGCTGACCACTAGGCAAAGATAGAATAGATCCCAATGTAGTAGGTCTATATCCCAAAGAGATTTTAAGAAAGGGAAAAGGACCTTTTTGTACATAAATACTTACAGCAGCTCTTTTTGTGGTGGCAAAGAATTAGAAACTATGGGGGTGCCCATCAATTGGGAAATGACTGAAGAAATTGTGGTACATGATTGTAACAGAATACTATTGTGTTATAAGAAATAGCAAGTGTAGGGAGCCACGGAAGCCTGATTCTGGACTCAAACTGTGTGATCTCTAGAAGGCCCTACGTGATGCAGCTTTTTGTTAAAGTGACTTGTTGGGTCTTTTGATATGGGTTATGTTGTTTGAGTTCTGAGACCAAGAGGTTCTACTCAAAGATTTTAGTTTTTGAGAGCTAAAATATTTGATTCAGCACTCAGGTATCTTTGGGTGGTCAGCTCTAAACGTGATGTCTTTTGATGATTGCAGCTTTGGCTTTGAAGTCTGCTCTCAACTGTATCCGTTTATGATTGCAGCTGCATTAGGAGGTACCTAAGGCCTAGATCAAAGGTTTTACCCTAAGACTCCTAGATAACAAATCCTTATCAAATTATCTATTCTGTGCTACTTCCAGGATATAACAGACTAAGGTAATGATAAGAATACTCAAGTCCTATTCCATTGTCTCATGTGCTCTGTAAAAATCTTGTACTAAGAATTAATAAATGGAGTTCCTCGTTCTTCCTTGAACTACCCACATGGTCTGGTCATTTCTTATTCATGTCTCCGGATCATGCTTAGTGCTGGACACTGAGCAGCCCACAGTAGACAAGAAGTATGATTTTGGAAAAACTTGGAAAGACTTATATGAACTGATGCAAAGTGAAGTGAGCAGAACCAGGAGAACGTTGTATACAATAATAAAAATTGTACGATGCTCAATCAGGAATGACTTAGCTATTCTTAGCAACACAATGATCCAAGACAATTCCAAAGGACTCATGATGAAAAATGCTGTTTTCTCCAGAGAAAGAACTGATAGATTGAATACACTTTCGTGTGTGTGTGTGTGTGTGTGTGTGTGTGTGTGTGTGTGTGACTAACAACCTTTAATCAAATTGCTTACTTCTTCAGGGAAGAAGGGAGAATTAGAACTCAAACTTTTAAAAAGTGAATGTTAAAAATTGTTTTTACATGTAACTGGGGAAAATATTATTAAAAAAATAGATCCTAGTGAGCAGGTCTCATTTCAAACAGAATTAGGCACCTGAAAATCAGTCTCACTAGAAACATACCACAAGAAAACAAATTACAATAGACTAAGATTATAGGTCAACATCTCTGTTACCAAAAATGGGTATTCTTTATCTGGCTCAGTCACTGGGATGTCTCCATTCAACCCTAATCACCAGCCAGATGTTATAGTTTATACCTTTCAGCAAAATAGTCAATGGGTCTGTACCTCCACATCATAACCTTACCTACCCCCAAATCCTAGGTCGCTCTTCTACCTAGCTATGAAAGCTAGAATCAAGTACCACCAATACACAGGATAGAACTTCAATATTGGAATATTGGGAACAGTTCCATTAAGCCTGGACTATAGGACTAATGAACTCCCAGTCATCAGACTGTATCTCCAACAGGTTATGATGACTAGCCTGAGGGTGAATTGGGTTTTGATCACCAAGATGAGGTTCAATCTAGGCTCCAACACCCGGTCCAGACTAAATGAAATAGACAAACTCCACATTGTTTGAATTACATCAAATTATCCAGCTTTGGGTTTGGAGGGTGTGGCAAAGAGGACCATAGTTATCATAGCTTTAGATTTGGAAGAAAGGTCATTGAGTTCAACCCCCTCTTTTTTTTTTTTTTTTTTTTTGCTTTTTGGAGGGCACAGGGTAGGGCAGTTGGGGTTAAGTGACTTGCCCAAGGTCACACGGGTAGTTTTTGTGTTAAGTGTCTGAGGCCGTATTTGAACTCAGTTCCTCCTGGCTCCAGGGCTGGTGCTCTATTCACTGTGCCACCTAGCTATTCCCAAACCCCTCATTTTTACAGATGGGGGGAAGGTGAGGAGGGAAATAAATTTACACGATTATTTGTTGTATACTTGAAAGGAATGGTAAGTTGAACTTGGCAGATTTGCAGTTTCATGTGTGTTTCTCTTTCTTTTATTGTACTGTGTTATGGAAATGCTTGTTTATTCCATAACATAAACAAATAGTTCTTACTTAATCTCCCCATGGTCTCCAGTTATGTAATTTATAATCTTGTCAGTTATAAATTTTCAAGTTCTAAAAAGTCATGTGCAAACAGTTGAGGAACCACAAATCTCTGCAATTTTAGTTACTTCTTAGTCTTTAAAACGATTGTCTCATGAGGGTAATATTTTATGTAGAAACAAAATATGTCAATAATATCTTATTTTAAAGGGGGGATAGTTTCAGGGGCTTCAATATTATTTTTTTTCTTTCCCTTGCTGAAGTGACATACTACTGAAAAAAGACAGAAACAGAAGTCAAGAAAAAATGGGAGTAATGATTAGTTATTTAGTTTGGGATATGATTAGGAAATGCAGTATCCTACCCCTGAAAAACCATTCCAGAGCATATTCCTCAGTCTTTAGAATCTCATGAGCTCCAAAACAAGGGGATGGGAATTCAAGGTTTATTGTTATTGTTGAGGCGTTTCAGTTGTGTTTGACTCTTTGTGATCCCATTTGGGGTTTTCTTTTAAAAAATTAATTTCTAGTTTTCGACATTCACTTCCAAAAAGATTTTGAGTTTTGAATTTTCTCACTCCCCAATTTTTGCTCCTCAAGACAGCATGCAATCTGATATAGGCTCTACTTATGCATTCATATTAAACATATTTGCACATTAGTCATGATGTAAAGAAGACTTAGAACTAATGGGAGGAACCACAAAAGAGAGAAAACAAAACAACAAAAGAAAAGAAGAGCAAATAGAATGCTTCCACCTGCATTCAGACTCCAGAGTTCTTTCTCTGGATGTAAAATGTCTGACTGTTGGTTAGGGCTGAATGGAGACATCCCAGGGGTTGGGTCAGATAAAGAATACCCATTTTTGGTAACAGAGATGTTGACCTATAATCCTAGTCTATTGTAGTTTGTTTTCTTGTGGTATGTTTCCAGTGAGACTGCTTTTCAGTGGCCTAATTCTGGTTGAAATGAGCATTTTCCATTGTGAGTCTTTTGTAGTTGTCTTAGATCCTTGCATTACTCAGAGGAGCTAAGTCTGTCAAAGTCAGTCATTACACAATGTGGTTGTTAATGTGTACAATGTTCTCCTGGTTCACTCAGCATCAGTTCATATCAATATTTCTAGGATTTTCTCAAGTCTGCCTGCTTATCATTTCTTATAGCAGAATAGTATTCCATTACATTCATATATCATAACTTGTTCAGTCATTCCCTAATTGATAGACATCCCTTTGGTTTCCAATTCTTTGCCACCACAAAAAGAGCTGCTATAAATATTTTTTGTACATGTGGGTCCATTTCCCTTTTTTTATGATCTCTTTGGGATACAGATCTAGATGGTGATATTGCTGGGTCAAAGGGTATGCACATTTTTATAGCCCTTTAGGCATAATTCCAAATTGTTCTCCAGAATGGTTGAATCAGTTCAAAACACCAACAATGTATTAGTGTTCCAACTTCCCTGTATATTCTACAGGATTTATTATTTTCCTGCTTCATCATGTTAGCCAATCTGATAGGTGTGATATGATACATCAGAGTTGTTTTGATTTGCATTTCTCTAACCAATAGTGATTTAGAGCATTTTTTTTTTCATATGACTATAGATAGCTTTAATTTCTTCATCTGAAAACTGCCTGTTCAGATCCTTGGACCATTTATCAATTGGGGAATGACTTATATTCTTATAAATTTGACTCAGTACCATTTGGGATTTTCTTAGCAAAGATATTGGAGTGGTTTGCCATTTCCTTCTCCAGCTCATTTTTTAGATGCTGTCACTTGGAATCTCTCCCTATCTTTCACTAGGATTAAAATTGAAAAGCCTTAAGGGAAGAGAAGGTAGGTTATAAACAAGAAATGAATTAATTTGGCTCTTTGGGTGGTTTTTGAAAGATAATTTAAAAATTTATGGAAAGGTGCAAGTGCTACTGAACCTTTGAAAATGAGCTAATTCTTAACTCTGGGCTCTAAATTTTAAGGCACAGATAACTAATAGCTCTGGAAAATTAACATTTTGATCTTGTGGTTGTAAATCCAGGCTTTATTTGGTTGAGATTTGTCCTGTAATGAAATGATGATGTAATGAAATGTGTTCTCCTGTTCAATGTTGCATTTGATGCAAAAAAATTTTTTTTTAGATGCATGGATCTGGGAAACCTGTTATGGGTCCAGTCTTAGAAATTTTTTTTTTTAATTTTTTTTTTAAAGCAATTGGGGTTAAGTAACTTGCTCAAGGTTACACGGCTAGTCATTATTTATACGTGGGTGCTCATTTTCTGAGGCCGGATCTGATCTCGGGTCATCCAAACTCCGAGGCCGGTGCTCTTACTCACTGCGCCACCTAGCCGCCCCTTTAGGGCAATTGGGGTTAAGTAACTTGCCCAAGGTTACACGGCTAGGTTTTTGTTTGTGTGGGTTAAGTGTCAGAGGCCGGCTCTGAACTCAGGTCCTTCTGATTCCAGGGCCGGAGCTCTATTCACTGTGCCACCTAGCCGCCCCTCTTAGAAATTTTTTTAGCTGTGTGTTTATTATCTCAGTCTACTTCAGTTTCCTGGTCTATAAAGAGGAAAAGAATAGTGGCACCCACCTGCCAGGGTTGTGAGAATCAAATGCTAAAGTGATCGTGAAGTGCTTGGCACAGTGTCTAGCATATGATAAGCACTATAGAAATGCTGGCTATTGCTATTATTGTTATGACTGTTATTATTATTATTATTTCTTTAATTGGATGTAGTTGTTCTATACTTGATAACCCCATACTGGGCTTTAAATGTGAGTAGCACAAAATGCTAAAGGCTATTAAATGAACATTTTCTATGTAAGATAATTTGGAAATGCATTGGGCTGAATTGATGTCTTCTGACTCGTAATAAGTCTTATTTCATGTTTTAAAATGTGATATTATGTAAGCATGGGAATTAGACAGTAATAAAACAAAAATGTAATGTAAAACTTGTCTAATTAAATGGAACAGTAAATTTTGAGAAAGCAACAGGATTAGACTGTTTTCTCTAAGAACTATATACATATGTGTATGATTGACCTCCAAATGTATCTAGCATGGAAATTCAAGTTTTGAATATATATATTTTTTTTAAAGCAATTGGGGTTAAGTAACTTGCTCAAGGTTACACGGCTAGTCATTTGATTTATGCGTGGGTGCTCATTTTCTGAGGCCGGATCTGATCTCGGGTCATCCAAACTCCGAGGCCGGCACTCTTACTCACTGCGCCACCTAGCCGCCCCTTTAGGGCAATTGGGGGTTAAGTAACTTGCCCAAGGTTACACGGCTAGGTTTTTGTTTGTGCGGATTAGGTGTCGGAGGCCGGCTCTGAACTCAGGTCCTTCTGATTCCAGGGCCGGCGCTCTATTCACTGCGCCACCTAGCTGCCCCTTTGAATATATTTTAATAATAAGTTCTCAAAATTGGATTAAGGATTTTACATATAAAATTGTATTGATCATTATAAAGAGGGTGAATTTCTTTTCTCATTTTAAAGTTACAAGTAAAACCCTCATGAATTTTTTATTCTTATTTTTTGGGGGGGTTTGGGGTAAAAATAAAAACAGCAAATGGTATGTAAAATCTAAAATTCTGTAAAGTCTCAGGTGGATTGTGGGTTCCTAATTTGACATTCTTATAGATCTGGTGTTAATGGGATAAGTTCCATAAGGTTTGGACTGGTTTTTACCACATTACTGGAAAGTCAAATGTAGTAGGTTTTACCAAATTGTATTAAGTCTTGCTGTTAGTAGATTTTAGCAGAATTATCTAGGATAAGTGATATGGAACCAAAGAAGCAGAGACCCCTTCAGATTTGTCCTGAGAATTAGGCCTGTTTTAGAATATCCAAAAGAAGATATTTCCAAGGACCAGATGACTACATAGGACTTCTGGGATTCAAGACAAAATGTGATGATTAAATGAACACTGAGAGTGGGTTACTAGGATATAAGCAGACTCAACATTAGTTAATAGTGATGCTCATTAAGGCATTACTTTGATTTTTTGTTCCATGATGTTTATGTTGAAGTTTTCTTGGTTACCTTGGTGACATGTGAATCTCCCCCCTCAAATGAGTCCATGATGAACCTTCTAAATAGTTTGATCTGTAATCTGACTTGGGTAATTCTGATTATGAATGTATGAAAAGCCTTATAGATTTGTCTTACAGATAAGTGATTCATGGGGAAGGTACCTGCCTTGAAGGAATTGTGGGCATTGAGTGAACCACAATGACTCCATCTTGTGACTCAAATTTCAGATCTAACTCAGTTCCCTTCTATTCAATTATGGGTCTAGTTCAATTTCATTCTTGTGAGAAAACTTTGTTCGATTATAGAAATTGTAAGAAAACTTTATTGTATTGTTTGAACTTAGCCCTGCATTCCTGGGAAGCTGGTCCACCTTGACCTGTTGCTTAGAGACCCTTAACTAAGGACCTAGGTTATACTGACCAGAAACCCAGTCAGATCCAAAGATTTTTGAAAGGAATTTTCTCACAATTATACATCTCAAGCAACCTATATTTCTTATCTGAAAACTGGTTCCCATACTGGCCAATCAGTTGCTGTTTCCTTGTTCCTTTGATCGAATACAGACACTTGGGACACCTCTTTTTACAATTTTGGGAAATTGTGTCTGTTCACTTTTTCCTATCCCAACTTGGAAAACCTCTAATTTTTACTCCATTTAGAAATCAGATGACCTAATCTTATATACTGATTCATATCCTGTTAATTGTTTGGTTTTAATGCACAAAAATCTATCTCTCTCCTCTGCCCTCTTCTCCCCCACCCCACTATATTCGGGGTCCAGTACCAAGCTGGAGAGACCTAGTCCTGATTTGTTACACATTGGTGTGTATTTCTTAGTTAAATCTATATGTTTTGGAAACTCAAACCTTTATTTCCCCAGTCATTTCAGGTTCTACATACCCCATTGGATCAACTTTCTCTTTTCTAACTAACGCATTCCAAAGCTCCAAGAAACCCTTTTTTTACATATGGCCTGGGTATAAATCCTCCCATAAGAGACATAGGAATGCTTCGTAAAGCACTGAAGAAAGCTGAATTTGTTAAAAAAAAATTCTAGATCCTTTGTTGAAAGAGCTTATGGGATAGAGTGGGGTGGGCGGGGGGAGAGTCTAACTTTAAGTGCTTCATGCAACATCAAGTCGGAGACGCTTACGTAATTGACGTGTCCGTACTGTCCAACAAGTTGACACCATTTTTCTCTGAGCACAGCTACTTTCAATGACTAGTCTCCTAGAGATGTGGGGAAGCTCTGACTTCCGATGGACAAAGGCAGCCGGTACTTTATTTATATATATTTTTTTGGGGGGGGGGGAGGGCAATTGGGGTTAAGTCACTTGCCCAAGGTCACACGGCTAGGTTTTTTCTGTTTGTGTGTTAAGTGTCTGAGGCCGGATCCGAACTCAGGTCCTTCTGACTGCAGGGCTGATGCTCTACTC
Source organism: Gymnobelideus leadbeateri (assembly GCA_011680675.1). Classification (NCBI taxonomy): domain Eukaryota; kingdom Metazoa; phylum Chordata; class Mammalia; order Diprotodontia; family Petauridae; genus Gymnobelideus; species Gymnobelideus leadbeateri. Next base: position 220,472 of record WOXC01012321.1, on the reverse strand, counting down.
ACTGCCCCACCTAGCTGCCCCACAACTGGTACTTTATGATGTCAGATTCCGTTTAGATGGTCTGAAGAACCTGGGCTGAAGGACCAAAGACTCAGTCCCATTCTAAGTGTCTGAAGATGCAAATCTAGTTTTCTCTTCATTCCAGGATAGTCTTCTTGTGAGAGAGGGAGTGTGGTTTTCCTGAACTGACCTTGTTTTTATTATTTTCTAATTAATTTTTATTAGGCATCGAGTTCCGTAGGCCTCCCCTCTTACGGAAACTTGTAGCTTCTGAGCATCATGAGTAGAACTGGCCTTATGGAGACTGATGTTCCACACTTCTGAGGTCTGTTTCCTGCTCTTCTAGACACTCTTACTGGTAAGAGATGCTGTGGAGTGTGGCTTTGAAGGAGGTTTTAGGGACTGGGCATTTTTCTTAGGGACAAATGTGAGAGGTAGGCTGTTGGATCAACGGGATACTTGTCTGCTCTCAAGAGTGAGAAGGATATAGTCCTCAAATTGGCCCAGGCTAGACTCTCCGCTTCTATTTCTTCAGGTTTCTTCTGGCTCCTTGGGAAACCCAGACCAAGGGACCTATGTTTATTTTAAAATAAGTTTTATTTATACCTTTTTATTTTTATACCACATTCTTTTCTGTATTTAATATTTCTATTTTACAGATAAGGAAACAGAGGCTTAGGGAGATGTAAGGATTCACTCAGAATTAGCATTGTGTCTGAGTCAGGATTCCAACCCAGGTGTTTTTGCCCCTCTAAGCTTTGCTTGCCTTTCACTAGGCCATCTGCCTCTGCCATAGTCATTGGATCTTTGATTTCCTGGTTCTATTGATCACCCAATATTTGTCTAAATTATCATACTCTCAGTTTCTTACTGCACGATAATATTCCACTATATTCATGACATAGTGGATGAAACCAGTCTGGGAGTTTGGAAGAATATGTCTCACCTCTGACACATCTAGGTCAGATGACCCCGGGCAAGTAATTTATTCTTTCGGTACTCAAAGCAAGTGTCTAAGTCCTTTATTTGTATCTGTATTAATGAAAGGGTAATCTCAGAGCTCCCTAATTATGATGAAATCATAGGAAGGAGGGAGGGAGGAAGGAAGGAAGGAAGAAAGGAAGGAAGGAAGGAAGGAAGGAAGGAAGGAAATACACATTTATTAAGCAGCTGCTATATACCAGACACTTTACTCAACAGAGGAACTAGGTGTTATTATTATCCCCATTTTTAATTTGAGGAAACTGAGGCAAACATAAATTAAGTGACTTGCCCAGGTTACCACAGCTAATAAATGTATGGAACTGGATTTGAACTCAGGTCTTCCTTGCTCTAGGCCCAGTGCTCTATCCACTGAGTCACCTAGATACCTTATCATTGATCCAAACAAACAACAAATTACATTAATGTACCACAAATTTGTTCATCCATTTCCCAGCTGATGGGTGCTCACTTTGTTTCTGGTTCTTTGCCACCACTGAAAGTACTATGATGATTATTTTGGAAATATATTGATGACTTTTATTTCTGTCTTCTACATCCTTGGGGTATAATGCCCAGTAGTGGGGATTGCTGGGTCAAAAGCAGTTTCTGAATTGATCTCTATAATGAGAGGAGGCTTGACAATAGGAACTCTTAGGCTTGAAGCTTGGAGGGTTGAGAGAGGAAGATGTAGAGTTCTGGATCAGAGATCTGAGTCCTACTTGGGATATTCCAAAATGGTTCTGGCCCTGCCCTCTGTTCAAGTTTCTCCTTGCTGCCTTCCCCCTCTCCCACACTCTCAAAAAATGGCCTTAACTAATAGGTTCTCCATTTTAATTCAGAGTAAGACCACCACCCACATTCTATAAATGTCGATTAAGAGATTCCTAAAAAGAATTCTTAAAGATAAATTTACCGGGGCGGCTAGGTGGAGCAGTGAGTAGAGCGCTGGCTCTGGAGTCAGAAGGACCTGAGTTTGGAGCTGGCCTCAGACACTTAACACACACAAACAAAAACCTAGCCGTGTGACCTTGGGCAAGTTACTTAACCCCAATTGCCCTCCAAAAAGCAAAAAAAAAAAAAAAAGATAAAGTTACCTTTGGGGATTCATGTTTAATTTCCATGTTCTCAGAGCTGCTGGATTTCCCAGAGGCTGCTCACTTTGTTCATTCTAAGCCCCTCGACTCACCGTAAATTATAACAATAATAAAAAAAAGACCCACCTTGCATTTTACAAAGGTTATTTACCAAACTCAGTTCTCTAATGTCTCTTGGTATTTGGGATATAAGAACTACTTATCATAGGGAAAGGCTGATCTCTTCCAAGAAATAGCTCTGGTAGCACAATGGACACACCGGTGCTGCATTGTGATGTCAGAGGCACCCCAGAGGTCTCCATTAGATGAAGGCGATCATAGGACCGAGTCTTATTCACTAGGAGTTGGAAGAACTACCTCTAATCTTCTTTGACTGTCCAGGACCATATGGTCCCCTAGGAGGAACTATCTTTTTTTTTCTGATAGAAACTTATTTTCCAAGTTGATTTGTATCTACTAGGGACCTATTCTATCAGTTCTACCAACAAGGGAAGCTTCTAGCCCCAGAAGATACTTGGAATTGGGCTGTTCCAGTGTCCTATTTTTGAAAGATACTACTAGTAGTGAGTATGTTCAAGGCTCTGGAGAGCAATGATTCACTTTCTATATTTTTCCCAGCTAGGTTGAAGCTCTGGTCCTAATGTAACTGTGTAGCTGTTAGTCAGTCAACAAACACAGTGTTTACCTGCTACTGTGCTAAGTATTAGAAATACATAGACAAAAACAAAATAATCCGTACCTTCAAGGAACTCATATTCTAACGGGTATATAACTAGATATATAGTAGGTATATAATAGGTGTGTGAAATGAAAAAGTTCAGTCTTGAGTCTGAGATCAGAAAAGGTCTTTATTCTTTCTCATAAGAAAGGGCACTGCTCCTGTTGCTCAAATGGAGACTGCCAGGGAGTGCAACATGTGGAAGCTCTCGGACTTATTTTGTCCTGATCCTAACTCCACCTCTAACACCTGTCCTACCTCACCTTTGGCTGGTGAGGCAAGCTCACAATCTTTCTAATTGGCACAAAGAAGTTTCAATCCTTCATTATATATTTCCTTTCATCAAATTTGGAAGTACCCAATCAGAAGTGGACTAGTATGGTTTTCTTTCAAATTACCTCATTCCCGGGGAATCATGAGTTACTCTCGACACTGAACTGGTTTACAAAGTATGGAGAAGAGATAGGAATGTAATAGGGAGTTAAAAGAAATGAGGAAACTCCACTGCGAGTCATCTCTCACATAGGTATATGACTAGATATATTAGGTATATAACTACATACAAAATATAGTCAGAAAATTGGTATAACAATAAGTATATAACCAGATATAAGTAGGTATATAATAGGTATGTAACTAGATAGATACATACGGGATATAGTCAGAGAAACTGGAAAGGAATTTCTGAAGGGAAGACTAGACTCCAATGGTAGGGGTGTGTGTGTGGGGGGGAGGTGGGGTAGGACCAAGAAAGACCTTCTGCAGAAGGCAGTATTTGAGCTGAGCTGAAGGAATGAATCCAAGGAGTCTGAGAGGTGGAGGTGAGGAATGTAGTATTCCAAGCATGGGGGACAGACAACAGGGAGAAGGGAAGAGATGGAACAGGGCTACAGTAGCAGGTTCGGAGAATGCAGGGAGGTGGGTATAGACAGACCCTAAAGACAGAACAGATGAGTCCTCCTTAAACATGGTTCTTGCTACAAGAAGCTTCCCTCAGATAAGAACAACCATGGAGGCCTAATCCAGAATTGCTAAGGAAGGAAGGAAGTAGAAGAAAGGAGTAAAAGTTAGAAGGTTGGGGGGAGAGTGAAGAGACTGAATGGCCCAACCTTTGGGTGGACCGGATAGCTGAAGTCAGAATTTCTAGACCCTTATTTGCTAACCTTAGTTTTTGTTTGCTTACTTTGCTTTGGTTTTCCCCCCAAGGAAATCCTTCAATAGCAGAATAGGGAGAAAACAGAGGATCTTTCCCAAAGGTGAGGATTTTAATTTTTATTCAAATCACTTCTCCTTCCCCTCTCCCTCCCAGGTCTCTAATTTACTTTGGGACTAATGGCCTAGACTCCCTAGGACTCAGTTTATGCTAATCAACAACATGGCAATAGTAATACTTTCATTCTTGAACTCAAGAGGGTTGTTAAGTGGGAAAAACAAATGCATTTATCATTTTGGTTTTTGTGATAAACCTGTGATTTTATAAGTTGGGTGGGATGGGATGGGGAACAGGCATCCTTAGAAACCTATGATTTTTTAAAACATTTTTGAAAAAAAAAATTTGAGTTCTAAATTGTCTCCTTTCCTCCTGCCCCTCCCCCGCCCACTGAGAAGGCAAGCAATATATCAGTTATACATGTGAAATCATGTACAACTGCTTCCACATCAGCCATGTCACAACAAAAACAAGAAAAATAAAGAAAGCGAGGAAATTATACTTCTGCTGGCACTCAGAGTCCCTCAGTTCTTTCTGTAAGTGGCTGGTGTTTTTTCACCCTGAGTCTTTCTGGAATTGACTGGGATAATTGTATTAATCAGAATAGCGGAATCTTTCACAGCGAGTCACCCTCACACCATTGCTGTTACTGGGCACTATGATCTGGATCTTTTCACTTCACTTTGCCTAGGTTCTGTGGTTTCTAAGTGAGGTTGAGAAGGGTCTTTAAAAAAAGCAAAACATCTAGTCTGGACATCCTCTTATTCTGCAGATGAGGGAAATGAAGGCCAGAGAAGTCCAATGTGATTCGTCCCACTCCTCTGTGAAATCTCCCTTGGATGGCCAAGGCTCCATCCTCCCCTCAGCTGCCAAAGTCTAGGTCCAACAACACTATCCTGTCCATAGATAAGCTTTTATAGCTGCTGTTCAGTTCCTGACACCTTTGGGGTGTTCTTGGCAAAGATACTGGAATAGGTTTGTCATTTCTTTCTCTAGCTCATTTTACAGATGAGGAAGCTGAGACAGATAGGGTTAAGCGACTTGCCAGATTCACCCAGGTAGGAAGCGTCTGAGGCTGGATTTGAACTCAGGTCCTCCTGATTCCAGGTCCATTGTTCTGGTCCAGAATACCATGCATCTGCCTATATTAATAACCATTTATATTGTCTCATTTGATCTTCACAACAATTTTGGGAGGTAGAGACTATTATTATCCCCATTTTACAGATGAGGAAACTAAGGAAAACAGAGGTTAAGTGACTTGCCCAGGGTCAGGCATCTACTGCCTAAGGCTGAATTTGAACTCAAATCTTCCTGTCTCCTGACTCTGCTGTGTGGTCACTTCTGCACTTAGGAGACAATCTATCTTTCATATCTGTACCTTTGCACTGCCCGTGGCTATTGCCTGGAATAGACTCCCTTCTCACTCCAGCCTTTTGGAGTCAGTCCCTGGTCTCCTTCAAGACTTACCTCTCAACCACCTTCTTTCTACATGAAGTCTTTACTGATTCTCCCCCCCTCTCCCCACCCCATTACCATCTCATATTCATTTTGTATGTATTATTGTATTCTGTACATGCTCACATGTGTACACGTTGTCTCCCCCATTGTAATGTCAGGTCCTTGAGGAAAGCATTTTTACTTTGGCTTCCTGAAATTTAGCACAGGACATGGCACATAGTAACCCCTTAATGAATGCTTTGTGAATGATTAACCAAAGTCAAACAAGTAGCAGAGCTGAGGTTCAAACTCCTTCTTCTGTACCATGATTTATGAATGTGGGGAGCTTTCAGTGAGGAAACTCCTTCTACCAATGCAAATTGGCAACTACTCTGTAGCTTAGGGCTTGAGAGAGTTTTCTGAGGCCCTGGAGGGTCATAGTGCCAGTAAGTCTCAGGGGCAAAATCAAATCTAGTTCTTGCTAGGGGCAGCTAGGTGGTGCCATAGTGCACAGAGTGCTGGGCCTGGAGTCAAAAAGATTCATCTTCCTGAGTTCAAATCTGACTTCAGACACTTACTAGCTGTGTGACTCCAAGCAAGTCACTTCAACCCTGTTTACCTCAGTTTCCTTATCTGTCAAATGAACTGAAGAAGGAAATGGCAAAACACCCCATTATCTCTGCCGAGAAAACCCCCAATGTCAGGGTTAGATGAAGAGTTGGACATGACTGAACAACAGCAAACTTCCTAACTCCAAAGTTCTCTATCTAATATGACATGATGGCTCATAATTTTTTAACTTCGATTTTATTTTTCAATTAATAAGCGTTTATTTATTCTTCTTCATACCTTCCCCTTTCCCTGCGCTAAAAGGAAAAAGAAAAGAAAGGAAAATTCCTTGTAATGAACATTCAGTCAAGTAAAACAAATGCCCGCATTGTCTAGGTCCAAAAAATGTCTCCCCCTTTCCCCGGTATCCTTACCTCTCTGTCAGGGGAGCGGGCAGTGCAGATCATTCTCAGATCTCTGGAATGATAAGTGGCCATTGCACTGGTCCTGGGGCTCCAATATATCCAGGCTGTCTATCTCTACCATGTTATCCTGATGGTACCAATTCTTTTAGTTCTGCTCCTTCCACCCTGCATTCACCATGCATGTCTTCCCAGATTTCTTTGAAATGAACCCTCTCATCATCTCTTATAATACAATGGCTTTCTCAATTTGTTGCAAACAGTCAATATTTTTCTCTACATGGGGTCTCTTTTCTCATCTGTCCCATGATGTGAATGATATCTCCCTTGCCTAATCAGGGCTTCCTGCATGGAATCATTGGAGTGATGCCCATGACAGGGTTTGGAAAGCTTTAAGATGCTGTCCCAACTGCTAGGAATAGACAAGGATTGGATCATGTCCCTTGAGCTCCCACTGTTACTCCTTCGTGGTTGCATTTCCTATTTACTCTCTATGTGTAATATGTACTTATGGCATATATTCACTTTCAGATGCTTATGGAGATAACTCTCTTATTCATCTACAGAAGTGGTCCAGGCTCCTCACCCAGGCCTCTGTTACCAAGCCAAGGTGGTGTGGTTACCTTGTCCTCCACATCGGGTTTCACCACTGTGGTATCAAAACCCCTATCTGAGGGCTGAGCAGATGTCCTTCAGGCCCTAGGAGAGAGTCATCCAACCAATGGCCCATCCCCGCCCCAGGACTGAACCTGGGTCCTCAACGCATTTCAGACATCCAGTTATAACCATTCAGCCACCCTGCCCTCCTCCTACAACAGTTGCAATGCCACTACCCCATCTTCATCACCAGAGTACAGTAAATAAGGTACCCTCAAGCTCCAGCCAGCATGTGGTCACCTCTGTATTGCCCCTAAGTAGGCCTGACATCCCATCCACCAAGCCTGCTATGACTCTGACATTCAGTAAACAATGTCCTCCACTTCGCCCCATACATCAGCCTGTGATTCCATTGGATCCTAACCACCAATCAGAAGCTGCTCTCAGCTCTAACCACTTTCCAAAGACATTCCCAGCCTGTGTCCAGATGGCTGAGGACCTAAGCCATCTCAAACATCAGGCCCCATTTCCATCGTTTGCTGAAGTCCCATCACATGATGTTCACAAAACCATGTTCATAGCTGTACCTCAAAAGGGCCCTAACCACTCAGTCAGGGTCGCAACTGTACCAGTGAACCCCAGGCAACAGACTTTGCCTAAGCCCAGGCATAGGATAAGGGCCACAAATGCTCTTTTAGGATTCTTAAAATTGGAACCAATGCTTCATTCAGCTGGCTCAATATCCACTGGTCCAAACCACTGTCCCAGAGATACAACTTCAAAAACATCGGGTCTGGGCTATTGGACCCAGCCCAAAAGACCTTCATCATCATATCCCAACCTTTTATGCCCTTGGAAAACAGTATCACTGCTCTATTGCAATGACCACCTCCCCAAATCTCTGGGGGTGCCTTTATCACATCCAGATCAGAAAACCGGGGCTACAGCTACATCTGGTCCTCAGCAACTGCAGCAGGCTGGGGATGCAACAGGCCCTTTGGCCCATGGATTATTTCAAATGGAAAAAAAGTCTTGGGAAACAATGCCAGTGAGAACAAACCAGGATCAAGGGACAAGACAATTTCCACTCAGTTTGCATCTTCAAGGCAAAACTCTGCATGTTCCTGACCCCCAGGTGATACCTCTTCTCCATCCAGAGCATGCTTCACATCCTATTGCCCAGGTCTCACTTCAAATGGAACAAGAATCCAGGAAAACAGTGCCACTGAGAATTGGTAACCAGGCCACAAAGCCCACAGGACAGGAGCACTGGGTCATCCCTCCTTTCCTGGGCACGGATGGCCAGAAAACAATTCTTGTTGTCCCTCACTATCAGGGCACACCTCCTACCAGCCCTAACTATCAGGCTCAGGATATACCAGGTTCTGTTGCTTATACCTTGAAAACCATGCCACCAAGAATACAGCCCCAGGCCATGACTATAACAGGTATTCGTCAGGATCTTGGGACAGCCCCTTCAGTGGTCTCTTATAGGCAAGACATCAATCAACATGGCACCATGCCCCAAGACACAACTTCACACAACTTTGACTACCAGATTGGGAAAGTCACAAACCCTAATGCTCAGCTGACATATCAACCAAATTTAGAGCTATGGGGAGCAATGACAGAGGGAACAGACCACCAGAACATGAGGCCCTTTGTGTGGGGTTATGGGTTAACCTCTCCTTCCCAGGGCACAGAGAGCAAGGCAACAATCCCACCTAGCTTTGACCATTGGACCACACCTCTACCCCAACCGGAATTTCAGACTAAAGTTATACCTGATCCAAATGTCCAGTTTTCACTTCAACCAGAACCAAAACACCATGAAACAAAACAACCAGGAGTGGACCACCAGTCTTTGATAATTCTAGCAGCTCAAAAGCAAGGGGCAACTGCAAATCCCCTAGGTGTAGATAACCAGAAAACTCTACCTGGTCCTAACCACAGTGTTCCTCCCAGGCCTGAGCAACAGCCTGTTATGGCTGCACCTGGCCCTGATGCACAAGTCTTGCTTCAGCTTGAACAAGAACATGGGGAACCAATGCCACCAAAAATAGAAATCCAGGCCCCAGCTCTAATAGACCAGGATCCCACTTCAGTATCTTCATTGGTCTTAGACACCCAAGACTCGACTCTACCCATCTCCAAACACCAAGCCATGTTTCTAGCCAGCCCTACTCACCAACCTGAAGATATACTGGGGGACTCCAAGGTCCAGGTCTCCCTTCAAGAAGAACTCAAACAATGTGAAATAATACCAGAAGGAACAGACCAGCAGATCCCAAATCCCACTGATCATGGCCAAGGGGAAACACTTCCTCTGAGCACTGATGACAACGAAATGACTTTCCCTGGCCCTGACCACTGCACCGTATTACCACCTAGCCCTGACCACCAGGCCGAGGATATTCCAGACCTTAATGACCAGGATTTGTGGCAACTAAAGCCAGAATACAGTGAAACAATAGAGCTGGTGACAGAGCAGCAATCCAAGCATCCCAGTGGTAAGGACCACGGGACAACACTTACCACTTTGAACAAAGATAAACAGGAAACACCTATTTCTGGGCCTGATCACCAGAATGTGTCTCACCTTGGGCCAGACCATCAAACTGAGGACATACAAGACTCTAGTGACCAAGATTCAGTTCAGCCAGAACAACAATGGCAAATGGTCCAACCTGGAATAGATCAACAGATCACAAATCCCACTGGTCAAAATCACGCAGACATAAGCCTGACACTGGGCCCAGAGAATCAGGAAACAATTCTCTCAGGTGCTGACCACCAAACTGTACCTTCTCTTAGCCCTGACTTCCATGCTATAGATACAGCAAACCCTGGCACTGGGGTCTCATGTCAAGCAGGACAGGAAAACAAGGAAAGAACACCACTAGGCAGTGAACATGAGGCCACAATTCTCCCAGGCCACGATTTGGAGTCAAAAGCACCTCGACTGGACCCCCACAATAAAACTCTGCTTGGCCCTGGAAACTACAGCTCACTTCCAGCCAACTCTGACCCAAATGTGGATCCATCAGGGCCTGCTACTGATATCTTGATGCAGTCAGAACAAAGTCTCTGGGAAACAATGCCATTGAGACCAGATCAAGAGGCCACCAATACAGCTGGCTGTGATCACTGCATAACACCTCCTCTACCTGGATCTGACCACCAGGTCACATATCCTCTCAGGCCTGACCTGCCGGGAGCTCACATCTCAATTCAGAAAGAACAGGAAGAATGGGAAACATTGCCAAAAGAAATCAGCCACCAGGATGGTATTCTTTCAGAAGCCGATCTTGCTCTCAGACCTACTTTGGGCTTCAGCTCCCAAGACAAAGCTCTGCCTAGTCCCGACTGCAGGGCTACTCCTCCATATAGCCTTGACGATACAATAGAACCCATTGCCCCAACCTGGATTAAAACAGAGCAGACACCTGGGGAAACAGTGTCACTGACAATAAGCCAGCAGGCCATGACTGTAATGGGCCAGGATCAGGAGACAGCCATACCTCCCCCAGACTTGCAATTCCAGTACACAGATCAATGTGGCCCTGACTGCCAGACTACACCTATGTGCAGCCCTGTCCCCCGGGATGAGAATGTGGCAGCTTTAGATGATCTGGTCTCACTTCAACCTCTAGCTAATACATGGAAAGCAGTGCCACAGGAAACAGACCAGCAGGCCACAATTCTAGTGGACCTGGGATTCAGGACATCACCTCCATTGCTGATACACCCCCAAGACCCAAGTCTGCCTGGCCCTGACTACCAAATCATACCTCCATTCAACCCATCAGAAGCTTTGTCAGATCCTGATCCCCAGGACGCACCTCCATCAGACCCTGAGTGTTCAGCAAAATGGTTAATGAGTCCAGACAACCAGGTCACACACACAGCAAGGCTTGACCCACAAGCCACTCTTCTGCCCATTTCAGCAAACCAGGATGAGGCTAGATTAGATTCTACCAAACCCCAGGGCACAGCACCAACACAGCTATGTAATCAGGAAATAGCTCTACTAAACTTCAATAAACACAGGGCTGTACTGCCCTCAGACCCTGGCCTACAGACTAACCGTCCAAGAAGTTGTGGCCCCCAGGCTGAAGTCGGATCAAACTTGGCCCTCCAAGTTGATATTCAATCAAGACTCCAATGTGAGATCCAGCCAACGCTAAATAGAAAATCTTCCTGTTTAAATTACATCAAGCCATACACTGTAGAGGGGGGGATCGTCCCTGACAGAACAGTACAGGCCATCATCAGTTCCATACCTCAGGAGAAAATAAAAAATGATGTCTATAAACGAATTCTTCTACGAAAGATGAAGAAATTCTCCCCTCACAATTCTAGCCGATACAGTTCATCTTACTACCCTGTCTGTTTACTTTGTGCCTCCTGGACCCCAAATGGCTGTCCCCATGAGGGAATGAAATATCCATTTGAAGCACAGTTACTGGCCATACCTACTCTTATGGCATGTTGTGAGGAACTGGGGGTGAGATTTGTCCTCCAAGTGCCCCAAATGACAACATACTCTTATCTTGACTTTCCTTATTCCCACTATAATCTGCAAAGACACCCTCATAGACCACCAGCCTTTTCAGCATCATCCTACTCTGACCTTGGGCTCTCTAAGTCTTCTAGGCCAAAGTGGTTACACTTCATACTTGGCAAGGCCCACCAGCCAGGGGGGAGAAGTCAAGACCCAGAATTCATAGGGGAAATGCCCCTGAGGAAGCATAGCCTCAGAGAAGAAGAGACTGGGAATGGGAGGGCATTTTTCAAATCTCTGCTGGAGAGATTTGAGTGGAGGCTGAAAGATTAAATGATTATATATTCTATTTGGAAGGAATTGGTCCCCTCTGTCTGGTTGAAATATGTCTTATTTTGTATCTCATATATGTTATTTTATGTAGTGAGATAGATGCTGAATCAGTCTTTTCTTTTTTCAGGTCAGGAGGGTGAGCCAGTTAGAGACTCCTAGGGGAGAGAAGAAAGTATTGGTTGAAGAAGAGGTAAGGGTTCAACATGGCAGATGACAATGCTATCTAGGACAGAAAGCATGGAGCCACTTGTAGAATTATGAGTGAGAGACAGACTCTACTCAATACCCCCAACAGAAACTGGTACCAAATAAGCTAAATAAAAATAAAACAACTAAAAGGAGAAAAAAAAGGGACTTCTGGGAAAATGGGTGAATGACAGGGGTTATGGCTAAGCCTGGTTCTACCATATCATTATATGGTAGCAAGCAATGAAAAAATTAGATTAAAAAATAATTTTTTAATTTTAGTTCTCCCCTTCCTGTCATTGTCTGAGAATGCAAGGGTTCTTTACCAGGGATCCATCAACTTGGTTTTCAGGGTGGGGGAGGGACTTGGACAACTGTATTACAATATAATTGGATTCCTTTGTTGCCCTACAAAATTTATTCTATGAGTTTAAAGACATTCTGAGAAGGGATCCGTAGGCTTCAATAGACTGCCAATTGGGGTTCATGATGTAGAAAAAAAAAGAAGGTTAAGAAACCCTGGTCTGTCCCCCAGTTAGACTGTACTTGCAATGAATCTCTCCATGATTTCATCATCTGACTCCTCCATACTCTATTTTGTAGGAATTTAGTAAATGAATGTCTTATAATTAAGAGTAGTAATACCTAACATTTGTATCATGAAAAACGCTACATGAATTATTTCATTGAATCCTCAAAACAACCCGTTAGGCTAGGTGTTGGCATTGTTCTTGTTTTACAGATGAGGAAAATGAGCCTGATTTAACTGATTGCCACCTTCCCTACAAATAATAATCTTAAAGAATTTCCCAGAGCCCTGAGAATTTAAGTGACTTGCCCGGGGGGACCCAGCTATTAAGTGTATGAGGCAAGATTAAAAGTCACGTCTTCCTGATTCTTAAGTCCAGTACCCTATCCATTATGCTAGCTGACGGCTGCCCATTGCAGCTCACATTATCCACAAAACTCTTTACTCTGACCCATGACAGGTTTTCTTAAAGTTAGGAAGACCTGAGTTCAAGTCTCACCTCTAAGACAATCTGATGACTGTGTGGCTCTGGGCAGGTCGCTCAAACTGTCCAGGGGCTGGACAACACAGAAAAGGTGTCAGACTGCCTTTGATAGAGGGAGTAGAGGAACTTACCTAGGAGCTCTCTATATTAATGAGATCATATTTCTAATTCCTAAGTTTATGCTATTGTTCAGAAAACTTTTTTTCATTAGAGGGTCTAAGAATATCTTATTTATTCTGAGCCCAATCTACCAGACCAGCTTGAGTCAAGCCTGATTGAAGAACTGTCTTCTCAATCTGGGTACCTCACATTTCTTTCTCTTCCTCCTCCTCCTCCTCATATTTGATACTTTTTATTATTTCTTTAATCTAAGTTTTTCATGGTTTGCTACCATAGGATGATATAGGGCAGCCAGGCTTAGCCATGACCCCTGTCATTCACCGGTCTTTTCAGAGGTCCTTTTTTTTCCTTCTCTTTTAGTTGTTGTTTTATTTTTATTTAGCTTTTTTGGCACCAATTTCTGTTTGGGATATTGAGTAAAGTCTATTTCTCATTCATAATTCTATAAGTAGATCCATGCCTTCTGTCCTAAATAGTGTTGTCGCCTGCCCTGTTGAACCTTCCCCCCCTCTTTAGTCAATATTTTCTTCACTTTATCTGTGCATGGTTTGTTAAGTGGTGAGAACTGGTTGAATCATAGCTAAGGAGAAACTGATTATTAAGCCATAGCCAACAGGGAGATAGATGCCTATTGCCTCATAAAATTCAGTGTAGAATTTAGGGTACGTGTAGTGGGCCCAATATAGGCCATCATTGGATGATGCTGGACACAGAATGGCAAATCTAAAATGCAGTCTTCTGGGTATTTTTTCCTAGGGGTAAAAGGTTATATTTTCTCAATATTTCTTTCTTCTAATTTTTTCTGATATCTTTTGTTTTTATATCACTTTCATTTCTAAATATCTCTTCCCCAGAAAATCATTACTTGTAACAAAGAGTGTGTGTGTGTGTGTGTGTGTGTGAAAGAGAGAGAGAGAGAGAGAGAGAGAGAGAGAGAGAGAGAGAGAGAATAATTCTGAAAAGCAAATCACATTATTAATGGAGTCTGACAGTTTATGCAATTTTCTATAGTCCACTTCTGCAAAGAATAGAAATATAGATATTTCCTCTTCCATTCTTTGGAGATGAACTTTATCATTATACCTACACAGAATTCAATTTTTTTGGTTTAGTTTTGTTCTTTTCATTTATATTGTGGTCACTGAAAATATTGTTTTCCTGTTTCTTTTTACATCACTTTGTATCAGTTCATATAAATTTTCCAATGTTTCTCTATATTTTCTACATCATTATAGTATTCCATTACATTCATGTTCCACAATTTTATCCATTCCCCAATCTACTAATTTGCATGGATATGATAATTAAGTCAGTGGAATTTGATGAAATAGCTAAATGAGAGATTGTAGAGAAACAAGTGGGAGTAGGAGAGTCTTGGGCAACATCTACATTTAGGTGACATGATATGGAAGATGAATTAGCAAAGACTGAGAAAGAGCTGTTAGAAAGGTAAGTAGGAAGAGAAATAAGAGCAGTTGCATAAAAACTCAGAGGGGAGATAGTGTCTGAGAGAATGATAAGACAATTAAGTGGTGCAGAAGTTAAGGCGATGTCAGGAATATCTCAAAAATCACCAGCAGTGTGACCCTGGGCAGGTCACTATACCCTTTTAATCTTAGTTTCCTTATTTTGGGAGATAGTAATGCCTGTCTCACAGGATGATTGTGAGGACCAAATGAGATAGCATGTACAGTGATTTATAAACCTTAACAACCTACATAAATGACAGCTATTATTATAAATGCAGCAAAGGAGTCAAGAGGTCTAAAAATTGACAAAAAGTGATTAGATTTGCCAATTGAATGATCATTGGTAGCTTTTTGAGAGAGAACAACTTTAGTTGAGTAATAAGATTAAAAATCAAGTTGCAAATGATGAAAAAATGAGTTGGAGAGAAATTGGAAGCAATGAATGCAGACTTTTTTTTTTTTGGAAGTATTTATTTGTTTATTTATTTATTTTAAACAAATGCTTTATTAACTTCTGTTTTACATCATTCATTTCCGCCAGATTTTGAGTTACAATCATTTCCCCCCCTGTTTTTCCCCTATCCAACCTCCCAGAATAGCAGTCCCACAAGATATCACTTCCTCCAGTCTGCTCTCTCCCATACCTTCTCCCATACCCCCTTCGACTTTTCCATTAGAGGAAGGTGAATCTTTGTGTCCCAATGCCTGCACATCTTATCTCCCAATTATAAGCAAAAGAGTATTAATAATAGTATTTATATATATTTGAAACATTTAATGTTAAGACCTCGAATTTCAGATCCATTTCCTTCCTCCCTTGTCACCCATTCCCTCTGGGAAGATAAGTAATTCAGTATATGATGTACATGTCTAGCTATGCAAAACATTATCATAGTAGATATATTGTACAATCTCTCCTGGATCTATTTTCCAGGTCAGTGGTTTTCCCAATGAGATATTTCACATTGCCTTCAGGTGAAGCAGGAACATCAAATGTTTCATTACTATGGTTGTCCAAGTCTTGCTGGGAATGTGAGAAATGAATTTGGTTCCAACTGTTCTTCTTAGATTGTTTAGGTGGTAATGCAGGAGGTTGCCCATCTTCAGAAGTCTCTTGAGATGGTGATGATTCCAGAATGATGCTATTAGCTTGTGTTGATGATGGAGATCTATGGTTCACAAAAACTTCACTTGGAGAGGTGTGGACTATATTGTCCACCAAGTGTCCAACTGAAGATGGTCGTAGTCGGGTTCCCTCTTGTGTAAATGCAGAGTTGTGATGATTTGGTGTTCCGGGTGGAGAGTGTGATGGTAGACTCTGTGTTTCTAATCTTTCATCAGACAATGAATTCCTACTCACTACTTCCCAATCCATCAATTTCCATGCCAAAGGTTTACTTGGGGATCTTGCAAACACCCTGTCTTTGTTTGCTTTTTCTTTGCCATATTGTACAGACTGGACTTCTGTTCTCCCACAGTATCGGGACTTTGAACCCAAAGTAAAATAATGTGCAAAAAAAAAGAAAGAAAAGAAAATGCACTGCAGTTCCAATATGGCAGCCACTTCCAAAGAAGTTAACCCAAAGCTTTCTTTCCCAGCCAAAGAACCTATCATTTAAAAGTGGGGGCAGGTAGCAGGGGATAGAGGAAGGGCAAGCTTCAATAAGCATGAACAAAAGAACCAGAAGGGAGCAAGCTGGAATTCATGGATATATTCAATTAAAAAACTGAATAATATGGGGGATACAGAGAAATGACCAGGACAAGGGGGCTAAGCCAAATGATTCTGCTGGCTATGGACAATAAGAAAAATTTATATTTTAATTGGCAGATTGCTTGCTGTTGTGAGAATTAGAATTTTTCTTTTTAGAGTCTTGCCTAGGACTGTGGGTCCAAGAAGCTCAGAAATGTACAAGGGCTATTGATGTTTTAGGATTAAGTATAGAGTTTACTTTCTGAAGGAAACTTGTTTGCTCACCTCTGTGCTTCTGATTGGTAGATTTAAGCAGTGACAAGCTGGTTACTATATTAAAGTAGCAAAGTCACACTCAAAGTAGTTTGTAAAGTGGATGGGGTGGGGGAGGGAGAAAAAGAAGGGTTGAAGGGTGAAGGAGGAGAGGGAGAAAAATGGATTGTGTATCATTTCGTTTTCATAAACTCCAAAGGCAGAAGTATAGATTCAATATCTTTCAGAAAAAGGAAAACCGTGCATACATCCTTGGATCAGCTTTCTCTTTTATATCTAGCACAGACTCCAAAACTCGAGGGAACAATCCATAAAATTCCTCTTTTCTACCCATGACCAGGGTGTGTGGGGTACGGAGACCCTAACCCAAAATTGACTACATGGAGACTTCTCAAAGTGAAGGTAGAAAGTTTTATTAGAATCTCGAGAGAAGTGGGCAGTCCCGTCTCTGGGAAATCCAGGGAGGGGAGGCCACCTTACAGGAGCAGAAGCTGGGTTAAATAGACAAGGATTACCTGCCCCTCCCAAACATTAACCTAATTATTACTAATGAGGCTCTAATTCTGTTAGATAACATACATAATACATGAGGTCCACTACATAAGCGCAGTAACAACCTCAGAATACTGAACCCCTTCAGTCCAACCTAGATGTGTCCTTATCTGGGCCCAAGTGTCCCAAGGACCGCCGATGTCTGCTTTCTGATTGGTCAAATCCACCTGCTGCTGCCAGCTCCTTTTATTCTACATTATTTCATTTTTAGTATTATCTAGGAGTTCTCTGGGAACTAGGAACCCAACTCCTTCCCAAGGCTACCATCTCAACTCTTCCCAAGGCTACTGTCTGGTACTTTTTATCAGTAGTCTTGTTTCAGCAATTCTTGCAGTTCTATAGAAACAACCCTTTGCTACCTCTCACACTACCATTCCTTTCCCCAAACTAAAAACACCTCTAATTTGGCCTCAATAGTTAATCCAATCAATTGTATTAATACTCAATAGCTCTTACATTACCTTGAAATATACAATGACTTACACATATATATGGGGAAACAATACTGAACTTAGTTACAAAATGTAAGGAGGTAATAAGAATGTATATATGATGTTTAGAATGGGGAAACTTCACTGCAAGCTATCCCTCACAAGGGTACAAATGTTCTTTCAAAAGGGACAGGGGGCAGAGATTGAAATTACAAATCTCAGAAGTTTGGATACTTCAAATATAAAAATTAAAAATCCTCTGTTAAAAAAAAAGCTATGGGAGTTGGAATGTAGGACATCTAATTGGTGATGACCAACAGGAAATTTAATGCTAACTATAGCTACAAGGCATGTCTGTTTGCATTTAGTAATCAGGCACAGCTTCAGTAGACACAGTTATCTTTAAGGATCCCCTGCCTGCCTTGACTCATTCCCTAGAAGTGGGTAGGGCAATCCTTACTGCAGGTAGACAAAAATAATTTGTATAATGATGTCAGGGCCACCACAGGTCTGGGTTAAAGGACCAAAAGCTCAGTTAGGCTAAAGGTGTCCAATGATGAATATTCTAGTTTTCTCTGCATCCCAAGACATAGACCATTCAGGAAAGAGTTCTATTTTTTCTGAGTAGACTGATTTTTACCTTTAGCTATATTATTTTTACTGGGGACTCAGTCCCTTAGCCTTCCCCTCTTAGGGAAGTTTATATCATCAAGAAACACAAACTGGAAGTAGATGAGCTGAGACTTTTGATTCATAAAGCATTTGAGACACCCTGTTTCTGAGTTCTTCTTGAACTTCTTACTGGTGAGATATTTTATGATTCCATGGAGATGAGGTGGGAGGAATGGGATTTGTCTCTAAGGACAGATAATTTTGTAGGGAAAAAATGGGAGAAAGAAGGGATTGAAGGTAGGTCCTTGTTCCAAAGTTAGAAAGAACACATTCTATAGCCCTCAGATTCAAGTTTCTTGGAGCTTCTTCCTCTGGTTCTATTTAATGTTTTCCCCAGAGTCAATATGGTGGAGTAGAAACAGGACTTCCTTCAGGCTCCAGCTTCCACCTCCTCCAATTCATGTAAAAAATGACTCTAGACAAACTTTGGAGATACAGAACCCAGAAAATGACAGAGAGAAGCTAACCTCCTGCTGAAGACAGTCCAGAAGGTGGGCAGGAAGGGGCCAGTGCAGCACTCTGGGAGCCGAACCCAGCTCATGTGAGCCCAAGGTTTTAGTCTGAGGGAGGCCACAACCAGACACTGGATGGAGAGACTTCAGATAACCAGCAGCTGTGTCAGTTTCCAGAATTATCAACACATAGATGCTAAGGACAAAGTGAGAGGTCAGTGCAGTGTGGACTTTGAGATCTGGTAGTTCTGGGGTGAGGTCCAGCCTTTACCCCTGGAGGGAGAAGTGGCTGCGGCTCCACGGCCGTGCAGCTGCTGCCACATGGCCTGCAGATTGTAGGGGGACCAAGCAACCAGTCTGAGAGGTAATTGCTCTTGCTTTAACCTGCTTGGATCTGGATTGTGGTCTAGGGTGGAGGTCCTGGGGTTCATGACCAACCTGCCAGTATATGTGGAGGCTCAGAGAGGGCACCCAACTAACAGCTCCAGCAACTGCAAGAACCCCAACGATTTAGGACAAAGCTCCTCTGTCTGGTAGCAGAGTACTACTGTGGCAAAAAGCTCAAAAGCCAAGTAATTGAGTGGCAACATGAGCAAGCAAAGGAAGCAAAGCAAGCAGAGCAATCCAATTTTACACTCCTATTTTGAAAACAAAACGGATCAAAGCACAGAATAGGAGGAAGACAGAGAAGTCAGAACTCTTGCACCAAAAGATTCCAAGAAAAATACAAGCTGGTTATAGGCCATAGAGGACCTTAAGAAGGATTTTGAAAACCAAATAAGAGAAGTGAAGGAAAAATTGGGAAGAGAAATGAGAATGATGCAAGAAAAGTATGAAAGGAGAGTCAACAGCCTGACTAAGGAAAATAACACCTTAAAAAATAGACTAACTGAAATGGCAAAAGAGGCTCAAAAAGGCAAGAAGGTCTTAAAAAGCTGAATTTGCCAGATGGAAAAAGAATCTCAAAAGCTCACTGAGGAGAATCATTCCTTCAGAATCAGATTGGAGCAAATGAAAGCTAGTGACTTTATGAGAAATCAAGACACTGTTAAACTGATCCAAACAAATGAAAAAATAGAAGGCAATGTGAAATATCTCATTGGGAAAACCACTGACCTGGAAAAGAGATCCAGGAGAGATAATTTTTTTTCAAATGCTTTATTAACTTCTGGTTTACATCATTCATTTCCATCAGATTTTGAGTTACAATTTCCCCCCATTTTCCCCCTACCCACCACCCCAGAATAGCAGTCCCACAGGATATCCCCTCATCCAATCTGCTCTCTCCCATCTTTTCTCCCATACCCCCTTTGACTTTTCCAGTAGGGCAAGGTGAATCCTCGTGCCCCAGTGCCTGCACATCTAATCTCCCAATTATATGCACAATATTATTAATCATAGTATTTATATATTTTTTAAAATTTTGGTTTTAAAAGGAAGATAAGCAACTCAGTATATAATGTACATGTGTAGCTATGCAAAACATTACCACAGTAGATATATTGTAAAAGACTGACTATATTTCCCTCCCTTATACCCCACCTCCCACCTGGTCCATTCTCCACTTTGGTCCTGTCCCTTTTCAAAAGTGGGTGCTTCCAACTCCCCCCCCCCAGCCTGCCCTCCCTTACATTGATCCCCCTCTCATCCCCTTCTCCCCTATTCTCCTGTAGGGTGAGAAACCCTATTTAGTATGTATATCATTCTCTCCCTGATCCAAATTCAATGAGGATAAGGTTTTGCCTTTTTGCCTTCCTGTTCTTCCCTTCCCTTGTAACCATTTTCCCTTGCTTCTTCTATATGAGATAGTTCACCCCATTCTGCCTCTCCCCATCTCCTCTCATTATATTCCTCTCTCACCTCTTAATTTCACCTTTTAAGTATCATCCCTTCCTATTAAATTTGACCTGTGCCCTTTATCTATGTATACCTGAAAACATATATACACACATTCACATATGTATTCATATGCCCATACACCCTTCTTCAACTATTTTCATACTGAAAAAAGTTTAACCAGTTACAGTTATTGTTTTTCCCTGTAGGAATGTAAATAGTTCAACTTTGATAAGTTCATAATGATTTCTTTTCCCAGTTTACCTTCTCATGCTTCTCTTGTTTCTTGTATCTGAATGTCAAATTTTCTATTCAACTCTGTTTTTTTCCTCAAGAATGCTTGAAAGTCCTCTATTCCACTTAATGACCATATTTTCCCCTGAAACATGATACTCAGTTTTTCTGAGTAGGTGATTCTTGGTTTTAATCCCAGCTCCATTGCCCTCCAGAATATCATATTCCATGCCCTTCAATCCCTCAGTGTAGAAGCTGCCAGATCCTGTGCTATCCTGATTGTGTTTCCACAATATTGAAATTGTTTCTTCTTGGCTGCTTGTAATATTCTCTCCTTTATCTGGGAATTCTGGAACCTGGCTACAATATTCCTAGGAGTTTTCTTTTTGGGATCTTTTTCAGGAGGTTATCTGTGGATTCTTTCAACCTCTATTTTGCCCTCTGGTTCTAAAACATCAGGGCAATTTTCCTTGAGAATTTCTTGAAGGATAATTTCTAGGTTCTTTCTTTGATCATGGTTTTCAGGTAGTCCAATAATGTTTAGATTATCTCTCCTGGATCTATTTTGCAGGTCAGTGGTTTTTCCCATGAGATATTTCACATTGCCTTCTATTCTTTCATTTGTTTGGATCTGCTTAATAGCATCTTGATTTCTCATAAAGTCACTAGCTTCTATTTGCTCCAGTCTAATTCTGAAGGAATGATTCTCCTCAATGAGCTTTTGAGATTCTTTTTCACTCTGGCAAAATTGGCTTTTTAAGGCATTCTTCTCCTCATTGCCTTTTTGAGCCTCTTTTGCCATTTGAGTTAGTCTATTTTTTAAGATGTTATTTTCCTCAGTCAGGCTGTTGATTCTCATTTCATACTTTTCTTGCATCTTTCTCATTTCTCTACCCAATCCCCCCCACCCCCCCCACACACTTCTCCTCTCTGCTTCTTAAGGTCCTCTATGGCCTGTAACCACCTCATATTTTCATTTGGGGCTTTTGGTGCAGGAGTTCTGACCTCACAGTCCTCCTCCTTTTCCGTGCTTTGGTCCTCTTTGCCCCCAAAATAGGAGTCTAATGTTGAATTTTTCTGTTTATTTTGTTTCCTTTGCCTACGCATGTTGCCACTCAATTACTTGACTTTTGGGCTTGCTGCCACAGTAGGACTCTACCACCAGCCAGTGGAGCTTCCATCCCAAATTCTGGGGTTTTCCCAACTGCCAGAGGTATTAGTTTGGTGGCCTCTCTGAAGCCTCCACATGCTCTGGCAAGCTGGTCACACACCCTAAGACCTCCACCACAGACTGCAATCCATATCCAAGAAGGGTAAAGCAAGAGCGCTTACCCCCCAGACTGATTGCCAGATCCCCCTACAGTTCACAAGCCAGGAGCTGAAGCTGCAATGTGGCAAAGTGGTGCAAGCTCTCAGAGGCTTCTTGCCCCCAGGGGAAAGAGGCCACGCTCTCTCCCAACCAGTCCCAAAGTCCATAGGTCACTGACCTCCAGGAGAGATACTTTAAAAATTATTGGACTAAAAAAAAAAAAAAGATAAGGTCAGGGGGTGGCTAGGTGGCGCAGTGAGTAGAATGTCGGCCCTGGAGTCAGAAGGACCCGAGTTCGGATCCAGCCTCAGACACTTAACACACACATGAACAAAAACCTAGCCGTGTGACCTTGGGCAAGTTACTTAACCCCAATTGTGCTCCAAAAAAGCAAAAAAAACAAAAACAAAAACAAACTATTGGACTACCTGAAAGCCATGATCAAAAAAAGAACCTAGAAATTATCCTTCAAGAAATTTTCAAGGAAAATTGCCCTGATGTTTTAGAACCAGAGGGGAAAAATAGAGGTTGAAAGAATCCACCCATCAACTACTGAAAAAGATTCCAAAAAGAAAACTCCTAGGAATATTATAGTCAGGTTCTAGAGTTCCCAGATCAAGGAGAAAATATTACAAATAGCCAGGAAGAAAAAATTTCAATATTGTGGAAACACAATCAGGATAACACAGGATCTGGCAGCTTCTACACTGAGGGATTGAAGGGCTTGGAATATGATATTCTGGAGGGCAAAGGAACTGGGATTAAAACCAAGAATCACGATAGGGGCGGAGCCAAGATGGCAGAAAGGAAGCAGTAACCTCGCTGAGCTCCTCTGTCACTAAGTCCCAAAGGGTAAATCTGAGCGGATTCCGGAGTGACGGAGCCCAGTGGAAGACAGAGTGTGGCAGAATCCAGCCCAGGAGGTTGCCCAGAGTGTCCGCACGGGTCGAGCGCAGAGCGCGTGGGGTCTGCACAGCTCAGACCTAAGAGCAGGCAAGCAGACTACACCAGAGAGAGAAAAAGCCCCAGCCTGCAGACTTACCAAGGACGAATCGCAGTCATCTTGCAGAGGGAACGGATCATTGGAGCCAGGTAGGAGAGTCGGGCCCCCAGTGGAGAGAGTGGCTTCTCAGGCTGCATTCAGCCCCCAGCCTGGAAGTTTAGAAACTGCCTGCCTGTATAATACAGGGGCTGGAATGGCAAAGTAAATTCTAGCTGCTCCGATCCTCCCATCCCTCCTTCATGAAGCAGAAAACCCAAAGATAAGTCTCCCACCCAGATTGAAATCCCAAGTTAATGGAAATAGCCTCAGGCTTGAGAATCTCCAAGAAGGGGTGTAACTGAGACAGCCAGGAATCTGAAGAGAAGAGAGGGAGGGGACCCAACAAGCCCCACCTCACCTCACCAACAAAAGCCTACTTATAGCCCAGGGGTATAGAAGCAGAAATATGAAGTGGTCAGACTCATCCCCACCTACACATCTACATTCCTCACTGACTTCCCTGACTTAGCCATAAACTAGCCACCCAGAGGTATTCAAAGTCAAGGATCAGGCCCCAAACTCATAGCCTGAGACACTAAGAAACAGGAAGTCACAATGGGAAGGAAGGAAGCTGAAAAGGAGAAGGGGAAGGCAAGAAAGTCTATTCGAGCATACTATGCAGGGCAAGAACAACAAAACACACAGGACAATATAGACTCTCTGCCCACACCAGAGACCACAGAAGGAAACATGATCTGGTCTCAAGCCCAAATAGCATTCCTGGAGGAGCTTAAGAAAAATTTTAAAGACCAAATCAGGGAGGCAGTGACCAACTTGGAAAAAGAAATACCTCCCTAAAAAAGGAACTTCAAAAACTAACTGAAGACCATAATTCACTAAAAATTAGATACAATCAAACTGAAACTCAGAACTCTATGATGCAGCAAGAGTCAATCAAAAAAAACAAGACGATCGAAAAATTGGAAGAAAATGTAAAATATCTCACTGGAAAAATAACTGACCTAGAGAACAGATCCAGGAGAGACAACCTAAGAATTATTGGTCTACCAGAAAGCCATGATGAGAAAAGCAGTCTAGACAACATCCTCCAAGAGATTGTCAAAGAAAACTGTCCTGAGGTCCTGGAATCAGAAGATAAAATAGCTATTGATAGAATTCACCGGACTCCTCCTGAAAGAGATCCCAAACTGAAAACTCCAAGAAATATAGTAGCCAAATTCCAGAATTATAAGATTAAAGAAAAAATTCTACAAGCAGCCAAAAAGAAACAATTCAAATATCGAGGAACTACAGTTAGGATCACACAGGACCTAGCAGCTTCTACATTAAAAGAGCGGAGGGACTGGAATTTGATATTTCGTAGGGCAAGAGAGCTAGGACTACAACCAAGGATTAACTACCCGGAAAAACTGAGCATAATCTTTCAGACAAGGAGATGGACGTTTAATGAAGTAAGGGACTTCCAGACTTTCCTAATGAAAAAGCCAGAGCTCAATGGAAAATTTGATCTCCAATTACAAGACTCCAGAAGGACATAAAAAGGTAAACAAGGGTAACATAGACTCACACATGCAGAAGTGCACACACCCACACCCACAAACACAAGCTCATTACCTGGGATGCAACAAGAGCAAAATGTTCACATCCCTATATGTGGAGCTGATAACTGTCAATATTTGAAATCTTTATGATTATCATGACCTGCAAAAGGGTTATACTTAGAGGGTGTGGGTATGAATGCACTAACATAGAGTCTAAAAAAAAAAGACTATTAAGGGGATCAATGGTACTGTAATGGGAAAAAGGAAAGGATGAGCTAGGAAAAGGTAAAATATGCCATCTGAAGAGGCATCAAAACACACTATAGAAGAAGGGAAAGTAAGAGGGAGAGGAACATCATTTAAACACTATTCTCACTGGTTCTGGTTCAAAGAAGGATCAAATTAATCAGAGAAGTTTAAGAATCTAACGTGAATAGACACATAAATTCATTAAATAGAGGAATTGGAGGGAGGGAGAGGAGCACTGTTTGAAATTTACTCTCATTGGTTTGGAATCAAACGGGGAGTAATTTACTCTGATAAGTATAAAAATCTATTGTGTCCTATAGATAGTGGGAGGGTAAGGGGAGGGTGAAAAGGAGGAGACTAAAGGGAGGGATTATAAGGGAGGGAAATAGTAGTAAGGGGAGAGGGTAGGTTAAGAAGGGGGGTCACTGGGTGGGAACACTGAGGGAGGGGGCGGTCAAAAGGGAAAACTTCAAGGAGGGGAAGGGAGAAGGAATAAACAAAAACATAAACAGGGGAGGGAATAGGATGGAAGGGAAGAGACAGATAGTCATCATTACTGTGAATGTGAATGGGATGAACTCTCCCATAAAACAGAGGCGGATAGCAGAATGGATTAAAAACCATAATCCTACAATATGCTGTCTACAAGAAACACATTTGAAACAAAGGGATACCCACAGGGTAAGGGTAAAAGGTTGGAGTAAAATTTATTATGCCTCAGCTAAAGTAAAAAAAGCAGGGGTAGCAATACTTATCTCAGATAAAGCAAAAGCAAAAATAGATCTAATTAAAAGAGATAAGGAAGGAAACTATATCCTACTAAAAGGCACCATCGAGAATGAAGCAATATCACTACTTAATATATATGCACCAAGTGGTATAGCATCCAAATTCCTAGAGGAGAAGTTAAAGGAATTAGAGGAAGAAATAGATAGCAAAACTATACTAGTGGGGGACCTTAATCTTCCCCTCTCTGAACTCGATAAATCTAACCTCAAAATAAACAAGAAAGAAGTTAAGGAGGTGAATAGAATCTTAGAGAGACTAGATATGATGGATCTCTGGAGAAAACTGAATGGGGATAAAAAGGAATTTACTTTCTTCTCAGCAGTGCATGGTACATACTCAAAAATAGACCATGTACTAGGGCATAAAAACCTCACAATCCAGTGCAGAAAGGCAGAAATATTAAGCGCATCATTCTCAGATCATGATGCAATAAAAATTATATGCAATAAAGGGCCATGGAAAGATAGACTAAAAACTAATTGGAAACTAAACAATTTAATCCTAAAAACCAAGAATCACTTACCCAGAAAAACTGAGTATCATGTTTCAGGGGAAAATATGGTCATTAAGTGGAATAGAGGACTTTCAAGCATTCTTGAGGAAAAAACCAGAGTTGAATAGAAAATTTGACATCCAGATACAAGAAGCAAGAGAAGCATGAGAAGGTAAACAGGGAAAAGAAATCATAAGGAACTTATCAAAGTTAAGCTATTTACATTCCTACATGGAAAAAACGATAATTGTAACTGATGAAACTTTTCTCAGTGTGAGAATAGTTGAAGGTAATAGAAATGTACATATATGTGTGTGTGTGTGTGTGTGTGTGTGTGTGTGTGTGTGTGTGTGTATACATACATATATATGTCTATATAGGAGGTTGTAGGGGAGTATGAATACATATGTGAGTTTGTGTATATATGTGTACAGGTATACAAAGATAGAGGGCACAGGACCGATTTAATAGGAAGAGATGACACTTAAAAGGTGAAATTAAGAAGTGAGAGAGGAATATAATGAGAGGAGATGGGGAAAGACATAATGGAGTAAATTATCTCATATATAAGAGGCAAGAGAAAACAGTTACAATGAAGGGGAAGAACAGGAAGGCAAAAGGGAATGAATCAACCTAATTCTCATTGAATTTGGCTTAGGGAGGGAATGACAAATACACTAAATGGGGTATGTCATGCTACAGGAGAGTAGGGAGGAAGGGGATGAGAGGAGGGATGATAAAAGGGAGGGCAAGCTGGGGGGAAGGAAGTTGGAATCACTCACTTTTGAAAAAGGACAGGATCAAAGTAGAGAATAGAACAAGTGGGAGGTGGGATAGGATAGAGGGAAATGTAGTCAGTCTTTTACAATATATCCACTATGGAAATGTTTTGCATAGCTACACATGTACAACCTATATTGAATTGCTTATCTTCCCAGTAAGGTGGGAAGGGAATGAATCTGGAATTCAAAGTTTTAAAATCAAATGTTTAAATATATATATATATATATATATATATATATATATATATATACATACACACACACTATTATTAATAGTATTTTACATATAACTGGAAAATAAGACATACAGGCACTGGGGCATAGAGATCCACCATGCCCTACTGGAAAGTCAGAGGGGAGATGGGGAAAGATATGGGAGAGAGCAGATTGGAGGAGGGGATATCCAGTGGGATCACTATTTTGGGGTGTGGGTAGGGGAAAAAGGAGAAAAAATTTGTAACTCAAAATCTTGCAGAAATGAATGATGTAAACTAGAAGTTAATAAAGCATTTGATAAAGTATTTAATGTTTTCCCAAATCAAATATGTAGGTGTGGATTCTGCTTAAGGTTGACTATAACTGTATTAATTTTAATGAATTGCACTTATGTACAAGGTGCTATCCTATGTACTACAACAGATGAGACCTATATCTCTCCTTATAGAGCTTATTGTAATAGTTATGACTTTAAGAGAGATAGAAATTCCCTTTCTGTACATTCCATGAGAAATATTGGGTTGAAAGGACATGAAGAGAAAACCAGCTGTCAGGGATGAATAAGAAACTACATTTTAAATACAGTTATAAATATGGTCTGTTTCTGTTTGATTTATCAGTAGAATCTTTCATAGGAACTGAGCTGTCTCTTCAGCCCCTTTATTACAATCCTAAGGTGATAGTAAATAATTGATGTTGCTCTATGAAATCAGAAGGAAGGTCAGGAGCTCAATCTTGCTATATAATTTTTCTTCTTGCTCAGAATTATTTTGCTGAAGAGACTGATTTATTATCTTAAAAGGCCAGTCAAGCTCAACCATACTCCTTTCTCTATTTGTCCTTGGCATATGTTTCAACATAAACCACTTTCAAGAACAGAAAAAAAATTATAAAGCTGAAATTCTGGCAATAGAGGTAATTTAAAGTCCATTTTTCTGCCTTCATCCAAGAGTACACTTAAGATATCTTTGTCATACTTTTTAAAATTTAAATTAATTTTTTTTTCATCTTAGTCAAGTTTAAATATTTTTTGAAGACCACCATCATCAGTGGCAGCACTTTCTTTCCTTTTAAGGGGAAAAACAATCTATACTGGCCATTTTTTGGAAAATATATCGTAATCTACTTTCTGAGTCTATCAGATCCCCCTCAGGAGATGCATGATATGGTTCATTACAAGTCCACTGGAATTGTAGTTGATCATTGCATTTATCTGATTTCTTAAGTCTTTCAAAGTTGTTTGTCATAATGTTATTGTCACTGTATAAATATGTCTCCTGTTTCTGCATACTTTGCTAAGCATCTATACATCCGTACAAGTTTTCTTCTTCTCAAGTTTCTTTGAAACCACCCCCTTTATCATTTATTAGAGTATAATAGTATTCTATAACATTCACGTACCATCACTTGTTCAGACATTGATTGCAGTACATTGCCAATTGATTAGCAAGCCCTCAGTTTCCAATTCTTTGACTTCACAAAAATAGCTGCTATAAATATTTTTGTACATTCTTAGTTTGGTTTGTTTAGAACTATTCTCTCCCTTAATCCTTTTTCCACTATTATAAGATTAGGTCTGGAGGTCTTGAACCCTTAAAGAAGGCTGTAGCTTATAGAATCTATGTATGAAAACCATTTTTAAAAGATTAGGCCTGATGGTTTTGAGACCATTGTGACAGCAATGAGAGTTTCAATCCTGATGAGTTTATCTATGGTAAGAATTTATAAAGATTTCCATTTTAAGCAGGACTAAGAGAGCAAAAAAAAACAAACTATAGGTAGCTTGAAGGTAATGTTTTTAAAAAAAAAATTGTGTAATGCCCAGTATGTTAGCATTGTTTGTATTTTATGTGTTGATTTAACTGATTTTGGCCTATGGCCTGATTAAAATGAAAACTTTTCTGCAGACCTTACAAGCCTTCAAAAAAGATAGTCTCTCTCTGTCTTTCTAACTTTGGCTAAGTTGGGGAGGCAGACAAGGCAGATAAAAAGGAAGGAAATCTTTTCTTCCCCATCTACAGAAATTTATGGCACTGCATACTAATTAGAATTTGTGACTGAAATATAATTTCTCTACTGTGAATTTCCAAATTGTGGTTGGAATGTTTTTATAAATGCTAAAATATCTTAGTAAGTTTTGGAGTACCACGCTATAGAATTTCTTAAAGAAAAAATAAGAATAAAACTGTGAAAGTTACATGGAAATGGTAATTAGTTCTTTTTATTACCTTTTCCATGGAGAGTAAAAGATTTATTGTTTTAGTGAAAGAGGAAAGTGATTTTACTAGCTAAAAAATAAAGGAATTGAAACTAGTTTGAAAGCATTATCAGTGAGGTTTGAAACTTTTTAAAAATGTGTTTGCAGTCTGCAGTTTAAGTTCATCTAGTACTTAAGAGCCTGTTATTGTAAAGTCTTCTCCTGACCATGAAAAAATAGAAGCTTGTTTAAATCCAGAAGTAACTTAAAGTAAGTAAAATTTAATCTGGGAGAGTGTTCTGTGTTACCACTGTATTTTCTTTTGTGAATATCACAGAACTTCACTGTTTAGGTAAACTAAAAGTGAAGTCACCAAAAGAAATTGGAGTAAAATTTGTATTCATTTGTAAGCTTTTAAGACCCCTAAAAAGTAACAGTATTGCAATTAATTGGTTATATAATAAAAACTTGTGTTAATTTGCAATGGAGAAATTCAATGGAGTGATTATTAGTTCTTTAGGTGATCTGGGATATGATTGGGAAATAAAAACCAAAAAAACCAAACAAATAAAAAAACCCCCAAAAAACCCCAAACCTGAGAAAGTAGAAGAAAGTAAGTAAAGTGTCTGATCAGAATATGAAAAGAAAACAAGAAAGATGCAGTTTTGAAGGGCTTTAATCAAAGTCAACATGGAATTATTTGAAGATAGCATAATAAAATTCTGTCTTTGCAGGACCATTAGAAGAGCATATTTTAGTCCTCATATAAGGTATGTACGTTCATAATTTCACTACTACATAATGGAGGTTATGTTTGCAATTTTCATTTTTCAGAAAATCCTCATGGGTTCTAAAAGAGTGCTAGCAATATAAGACTTCCACTTCAAATCTTTGACAGTAGACTAAATAAAAGTATCAGGCCTTATATTTTGACATGGTAGGTGGCACAGTGGACAGACATTGGGCTTGGAATCAAGAAGACTGATGTTCATGAGTTCAAATTGACCTCAGACACTTACTAGCTGTATGACCCATGGCAAGTCACTGAACCCTGTTTGCCTCTGTTTCCTCATCTGTAAAATGAACTGGAGAAGGAAATGGCAAACCTCTTCAGGATCTTTGCCAAGAAAACCCTGAATGGGGTCACAGAGAGTTGGACATGATTGAAATGACTCAATAACAATTTTAGAGCATTTTGCTTAAAATTTTAAAACAAATATTCATTAATAATACTGGCCTATAGTTTTCCTTCTATGTTTTATCCTTCCCTCATTTAAGTATTCAGACTATGTTTGCTTCATAAAAGCATTCTGGCAGGGTCCTTTTTAAAATCAATTTCTGAGAGTAATATGTGTAATATGAACACTAATTATTTATTTTAAAAACTTGATGGAATTCTTTTATGAATCCATCAGGATCAGGAGATTCTTTTTTTTTTCAGAGCTCCTTTACAACTAGTTTTATTTCCATTTCTGGGATTGGATTATTTAAGATCTCTAACTGGCCTTCTGTCAGTTTGGGTGTTTTATATTTTTGAAGTTATTACTCTATTTCTTTTGTGCTCTCAGTTTTATTGGCTTAACACAACTCCACATAATTGGTTCTGATTGTTTTTTTTTTTTTTAGTATTTTGGATTTTGTGCTGATTTCACATTGTTTATTTGCTATTTTATTGACTTTCTTACCTCTTTTTATTCAGATGAGTTAAAGGTTTATTAATTTTATTAGTCTCTTCAAAGAACTGGCTTTTAGTTTTATTTATCATTTTTATGTTTTTTTTGGGGGGGGGTTCTAGTTTATCATTTTCTCCTCTAATATTTAATATTCCTTCCTTTGTGCTTATTTTAGGTTTAGTTATTTTTTGGCTTTCTGATTTTTTTTAAAATAAATGCACATTGAATTCATTAACCCTCTATTTTTTCTGTTATATTAACATATTTTTATAGGGATATTATTTCCCCCTGGTGACTGCTTTAACTGTATCCCAGAATTTTTCATATGTTCTTTCATCATTATCATTTTCTTTCACCTACTTATTAACTGTTTCTCTGATTTGTTCTTTGATTTACTCATTATTTAGGATTTCATTGTTGTCTCCATTTGCCTCCATTTATAAAAACATTCTTTTTTTTGTGTGTGGTCTCTGAACTCATGACTCTTTTTATTGTGATACTCTGTAAAGGATGTAGTTACTCTTTTTGCCTTTTTAGATTTATTTTCATATTTCTGTGCCCTGGTCAATCTTTGTGCAATTTCCATGTGGTGCTGAAATACATATATGTGTGTGTGTGTATGTGTTTGTATATATATATATATATGTGTATATATATATACATATATGTGTATATGTATATGTATTGCATTGGAAGAAGCACTTAGAAAACCCCAGAATTCCTTTAGCTTTAGTTTCTCCAGAAATTTATGCTCCTTATTTTCCTTTTTGTTTGTCTTTCTAATAGGCTTATCCAAAATGGAGAGAGCCATTGAAATTTCTAGTTACTATTGTGCTACTGTTGATGTCTTCTTGTAGCTAAGTTAATGTTTTCTTTATAAATTTGGCTGGTAAGGCATTTGGAGCATATAACTTGAATACTGATATTGGTTTGTTGTCTATGGTTTCTTACAACATAATGTAGTTTCCTTGATTATCTATTTTTATCTTTTGAATGTTTGTTTTTCTTTTGTTGGATAGCATGATTGAAACTCTTGATTTTCTGTAGTCACTTGATGCAGAGGAAATTTTTTCCAACCTCTTCATCTTATCTGTTTATGTGTTTTTTTTTTCAATATATATCTTGTAAGTAACAAGAAATGCATCCAATTTGTCCATTTTTTCATTTTAGTGGATGATCAATCCTTCCAATCTAAAGTTATGAAAGTTAGGGTTAAATTTTCCTCCATTTGTCTCTAATATTGTTTTTTCTCCCACATTACCATTTTTCCCTCTCCCACTGTAAGCATGGTACTATGTTTCTTCAATTATTTTAACTTCACCTTTTTAAAGGTGGCTATATTCCTACCACTCTATTTTACCCCCAAATGCTCTCCCCTTCTCGTTTGTTACCCCTTCCCCTCTAGAATTTTGCTCATTATTTTCTTTTTCTTTCCTGCTGTTATCTGGTTATTGATTTTTTCTCCTCTTTTTTCCTCCCAGTTAGTCAAATGCAATCATCTTTTCTCTCTTCCCTTTCAACTTGCCCTGTTTTTACTTTTTAAAATTTCATTTTCTGTGCCTCTTTTCAGAGAGGATTTCTCTCTGTCATTCTCTTCAGTATCCACCCTCTCTTTCTGTCTACTCCAGACCTTTATTCTCTGGTTCATGGCCTCCATACTTATCTAATCCCCCTTTATTGTTGGTTTCATTGACTCTCAGTTTCTGTTATAGGGACAAAATTGTACATGCCCTAACTTACAAAGTTAATGTATGTACATACTGCGGTGACTGATATGAAATTTTCTTTAGAAAAGCAAAAAAATTGATAAAATAGAGGCATAGAATAAGACATTTTGAGACACCAATGTCTGACTTCTTTTTTTTTAAACTATATTTCTGTTATAAATGAAGGTCTTTCAAGATAGAGAGGAAATGGATGTTGATAGTAATACAAAGAGTCAACATATTAAAACTACATAGAGACAAGACTAATGTGAAATATGTTTCATGTGACCTCGTGTATATAATGGGTGGGGAAGGCAGGGTAGAGGGAGGGAGAGAATTTGGGATGGAAAATAAAAATAAAATTAAAAATACACAGAAAAGAGAAGAAGGAAATTCAGAAGGAGACATGGGCAAACAGAACAGTTTTGTTGCTGCTGTGTTAAATTTAATATATATTTTTAAAAACCATACATAACAGAAGTTCACTGTTTCATATTCATGTTTGTTTCAGATAAAAAAGAAAATTTATATTAAAAATGAAAATCAAAAATGCACTTTCTAAATGTTCAGTATTATCATATATAACAAAATTTCCCAATGTACTGCCTAGCATGAAATCATAAGTTGTAGCATAGTATGAATGACCCCAGTTTCATTATTGCTTTAGGGGAACA
Organism: Gymnobelideus leadbeateri; assembly: GCA_011680675.1. Taxonomy (NCBI): domain Eukaryota; kingdom Metazoa; phylum Chordata; class Mammalia; order Diprotodontia; family Petauridae; genus Gymnobelideus; species Gymnobelideus leadbeateri. The sequence goes on along the minus strand of WOXC01012321.1, from coordinate 187,058 downwards.
TCTCTATAGGCCTCCTTGAAAAATAATTCCAATCCTGTTTTCAGGACTGTACTTCTCCTCTCATGGGATCTTCTAATGTCCTTCATTTGGCTTTGACAACACTTAGTTCAATATGCTTATTTTATGTTTCCATTCCCAGTACCTTATAAATTTCTAAAGTTTTATTGCTTTGTATCTATTCTTTCTACCTAATCATAATGTAAGGGCCTCTAGGATAGGAACCACATTAATTTCTTTAGTCTCAGAACTTGGTAGAACCAGGTAAGTGTCAGAAAAAAAATGTTGGTTTACTGACCAACCATTACTTCATTTTTCCAGAAGGGAGAAGAGATAAGAGAGTGAACCTCCCTCCCTTCATTACAGAAGTGGGAGATTATGGGTTTACCACACTGCATATGATGTCACGCTTGGTTGATGTGCTGATTAACTTTCCTGAAAAAGTTTTTGAGCTATTTTTTTAAACTTTTTATTATATGCAATGACTTTCTGGAAGGGGAATATATTTGAAAAATGAAGGTGATGTAAAAATAAAAGATTTCAATTTAAATAAAATTTAAAATACAAATGATAAAATCTATGATGTATGATTCTCAGAATAATAAGGGTATATGAAAGGGAAGCAGGATGGAGGTTTCATTTTCTCATCAAATCTCAGTAGGAAAAAATGAAGAATTTTTATCTTGGGAGCAGCCAATGATATTTAGACTCTGGTGTGGGGTTCAACCCATAGAATGACTTATTGGGGGTATGCATGTACACAAAGGTAATTTGGTTTTGTTTTTTTTTTTTGCTTCAAGAAGCATCCTAGACTTTTGTTTTTTTATAATGACTCCTGATGGATCATTTGGGGCTTGCCACATCTGAGAATGTACCATGGGTCCAGGTTCCATTGTCCTGCCAATGTTCCAGGAAGAAGTAAGATGACTTCTTCCTGGAACAGTTACCCTGAATGTTCTTTTCCAACCAAAGATACTGTTGTTTAGAAATAAGGATGATCAAAAGAAGAAAGAAAGATGAACTGAGCCCAACAGAGCATGAATGAAAGACTGATAATGAAGAAAAATAGATTTTGAAGTCACATAGTGGTAAGAAATGGAAAGACAATACAAGATTGCTGAATGGATAACTAAGGAAATTTTTGTAATAACATCCAAACTGGCTGCTTCTACTCAATGGAATATTACTTTGCCTCTCTGGTCCTTGGATTAAGAGACAGAAATAGACAAAGACCACTGGGTTTAGCATGCCATAAAAGAATCCAACAAGAGATTGCTTTTATTTTTTCCATGGGTAAATTTTAGGGAGTGATATGCTAATGATTTTTTAGAGGCTAAAGTTGAAAGGGGAGTTAGTAGTTGGAGCTGATATGCAGAGAAGGGTGGGGCAACTCTGACTGCTGATGGACAAAGGACAAATAGTATTTTATGATGTCAAGGACAACACAGATAAAGGGACCTGAAGGCTCAGTCTGGCTACTGGTGTCTGAGGTGGCAGGAACAATTGTCATTGTTTTCTAAACTCAGTGAATTTTATTCTAAGATACTTTTTTTCTTACTGGGGACTTAGTCCCTTATAGCATTCTCCTTTTGGGGAAATTTGTAACCACCAAGATCCACCAGCTAGAATTGAACTGGCTGAGACTGCTGATCATCAGAGTATGTGATATATATCCTATTTCCTGTTCTTTAAATTCTTAGTGTTGAGAAGTTTTGTGGCAGTTATGGAGGTTGCAGGTGGGGGACTGTCTCTAGAGACAAATGTGATAGAGATATGTTCTTGAGTCCCAAAGTGGGAGAAATGAAAGATCTTTGAGGGTCTGTGCTCAATAGTGAAAATAGTCTTTAAGTCAGCCCAGAGGTAGGTCTTAGGTTGGATTTCCTTGGAGTTGCCTCTCTTCTGGCTTCCTTGGAAAACTGAACCAGAGGAGCAGAAGAATCAGATCCCATAATGGGAGAAAGCTGGGAAACAGGGAAGATTGTGTATTGGGGTATCTAGATGACTTAGACCACTAATCCCTCCCAAACTACTTTGTATATTGTCATTTTTTATTTATGTTGTACATACTTTATATGTACTTTTTTTTTTAACCCATTAGAATGTAAGCTTTTTGCAAATAGAGATTTTCTTTCTTTGTATTTGTTTTTTTCCAATGTCTAGCATATAGGACCTGGAACATAATAGGCAATCAATAAACATATGTTGTTGTTGTTGTTCGGACGTTTCAGTTGTGTCCGACTCTTTGTAACCACATTTGGAGTTTTCTTATCAAAGATACTGGAGTGTTTGGCCATTTCCTTCTCCAGATCATTTTATAGATAAGGAAACTGACATATAGCTAGTAAGTATCTGAGGCTGGATTTGAAGTCAGGTCTTCTTGATTGTAGAGTAAATGGAAAGGAGGGGGTGATAATGATAGACTAGATCATAAGATGAAATAAACTTTCGGGAACTAAAACTAAAAATCACTGCGTTTACTGCTTCCATATGCCTTGAGATTGTGGAAAATTCATTTACTTATTGAGTATCTATTTTTTAAATTTATTTTTTACCCTCTCAAACTGGGACAATTTACTTTTTGTCTTGTGCAGTTTTAATTTATGATTTCTTAAAATATAGCTCTGAGAAAACAGGCTTCAAAAGCCCATTATGTTTCAATGGAACTACTTGACTCAATCACTCTGGCTCTTATTGAATGACAATAATAGCTCCCAGTCCAAGCCTCTTTGGCTCATTGTTTATGTTTTTGATGGCTTAGAATGAGTGTAAATGGTAGAGCTTTCCAAACTCTGATCTGTATGATTAGCCACAGTCAGACACATTGAAAGTTGAGTGTAGTGATGTCATTTTGGTCCTCTTGGAGAAGGAAGGACAACAACCAATCATAAATAGTAATTGTTTTCTCTTCTGGTCAGAAACTCTGAGGGTCTTCCCCTCCCAGATTGATATTTTTTTTTTTTTGCTTTTTGGAGGGCAATTGGGGTTAAGTAACTTGCCCAAGGTCACACGGCTAAGTTTTTGTTTGTGTGTGCATTAAGTGTCTGAGGCCGGATCCGAACTCAGGTCCTTCTGACTCCAGGGCCGACACTCTACTCACTGCGCCACCTAGCCGCCCCACCAGATTGATATTTTTGTAATGGTAAATTAAGCCACCTTTTATCATAATTCTTATCTAGCCCTTAGTCAAGGAATGGGTGTTGCCTTGGACAAACTGAGGTCAGGGAAAAGACTTTAAAATTTTAAAAGCCAAGGTCATCCACTGCATCCTGGGCCATTGCCAGTTATAACTTTTGGGGCTCACAATTTTGCCTCACTTAAATCCAATTCACATTCAAGTCAAGACATCACCCTTGTGATATCATTGATCCTCTTCAAGAATGAAGGACAAACAACAAGAAGCATTTATTAAGAAAATAGAAAACAGGAATAATAAAATTTTTATGTCAAATTTCCATCGAGTGCTTCTGGATTTCACAGAGGCTGATGTTGACTGAGAATTCTAAGTCCCTGAACACGTGATTATTTATGTATTTATTCTGATATTTAATCTTGCAACCACAGTGGGCTATTTGGTTGACTGAATTTCTCAATGTCTGGATGGTCTTTTGCTGAAAGTGTTTACATTGCAGATGACTGTTGCAATGATTCAGTCTCAAGACAAGTAGTCTTGGGGTTTTTTTTGGTCCTGGAGGCTCGTTAGAGATGTGCGAGCTCCTTCAAGTGATTACCACCCTCAATTTTTCTACTTAAGAACTTTTATAATTAGCTCCCCTTATTGTGTGGATTTCTAATGCAAAGACAAATGCATTCTTCTACTGACAAGTAAAAAGAGAAAGTTTTCTTTTCATCCACTCCCTTAATCCCAGAATCAAAGATGAAAGTGTTTCTCATAAAATGAGAAAATGTGTTATTAATTATCTCCTTTACTGTAAAACATAGTTGACTTGAGGTCACAAAAGTGACCTCAAGAAGGACAGAAACTTATATCTTGTGATTGTTAAAAGGAGTACTGGGTTCTGTTTTGAAAGGGTATCAGGAAACAAATAGTTGGCAGGGGTCAGGTACATGGAACAAGTGGGCATTGACTTTGGAGTCAGAGGGCATCAGCCAATGGTGAATGTTTAACAACCACTGATTTAGGGAAAAAAATTAGCATAACACTTTTTTTTACCAATATTGTTTTTTTAAAGACAATCAACAAAACAATCAGGGCCTAGTCTATAGTGTTTGCCAGTTTCTGAGGTGTACATGAATATTCACACTGAAAATTTTATGTTGGTTTTTGAGGGTCATTAAAAGAGCTAGTTCTATCTCACCATTGACTCCATCTGTACCCACTCTTCCTATACCATCTTGGGGTATGTCACCTCTTATCTTTGGACCTCAGTCTCCTAATCTGGAAAATAAAGGGTGGATGACTTTCCCTTCTAGTTCTAACACCATAAGAATTGGAGAATTCCATTTTGAATGTAATTACAAGCCCAGGCTATTGGTGTTTTGTTTATCAGTAGAGTCCCCAGGGAAACTATCCTTTCTTAAGGCTCTCTTACATGAAATGGGTCTAGGTAAACAATTCCCAGCTTGTTCTGTGATATGAAGGGAAACTCAGGTGTGGGTCAGAATAACAGGACTCAGTCTTGTTCTAGGTATGTTTGGGAGAGCCCATGGGGTTTTCTCTACCTCTTAGCAGAAGCTATGAAATGGATTTTCTTCCTCATTTATTTTGTTTCTACTGGAGATGCTTTCATCTCAGGTGATTAGGGAAACTTAGAACTAAAGTCATTTGGAATTGATATCATTCCGGTGTCTTGATTTTGGAACATTTGAAATACTTTAAGTTATTGATCATCTTGTAATTCCTCTTGGAAAGAGAGATTGTGAGGTAACCTGCTGGTGTCCCTCCCAGGCATGCCCAAGATCAACTCTCATTTGGTTTAAAATGAAAGGACCCCATCTGGGAACTTCTATTATAATGAGAGTCAGAGATTTGTCTACTTTTATTTGCTGAAAATCCAAGGAAAGTTCTTAGATTGCATTTTTATCAAACTCTTCAACAAGGCAATGTGATATGTCACCAAGATGAATCCCTATGAATGAAAAAGAGAAAAAAGCAGGGTTAGAAGAAGTCTAAGAAGTGATCTAGGTAGTATTTCCCAGCTTATAGGACAATATATTTCTAATTTCCTGATGAATTATCATGAAATTCTATATGATCTCAAAATAAAGTTTATCACCAGGGGATAAAGAATATATACACATATGCTTTATATGTTCAGTCATTTCAGTCATGTCTGACTATTCATGACACCATTTGGGGTTTTCTTGGCAAAGATACCAGCCAGTGATTTGCCATTTCCTTTTCTAGCTCATTTTACAGATAAAGAACTGAGGCAAACAGGGTTAAGTGACTTGCCCAGGGTCACACAACTAGAAAGGCCAGATTTGAACTCATGAAGATGAATCTTCCAGATTCCAAGCCCAGTGCTCTATTCACTGTACCACCCAGCTGCCCCTGCTTTTTCTGTGCATATATATGCATATATGTGTGCATACATACATACACACAAGTGTGTATATTTGGGGACTAAACCTGAAAACTTGTAGCATCATTTTACAAAATCCGTTACAAAAATTACAAATGACAAAATCAAAAAATTACAATTTTTTTTTTTTACAAAATCAGAGAATGTCTTAGGGAACTTGGTTTTCAAGGAGATTGGGAAAAGATACCTCCCATGAAAGAAATATCCCCTGATGTGACAGGATGATATTAGAAAATCCCGGATGATACATAATTTTAATAATAATGACAGCACTTATATAGTAACGCCTTTGCATATGTTGTTCTCTTGTTTGATCCTCACCAACAGCTCCATGAGGAAGGTGCTATTATATCCCCATTTTATAGAGGAAGAAAACTGATGCCCCGTGAATCAGCTGACTTGCCAGGTTATAGAACTAATAAGTATAGGAGGCAGGATTTAAACTTAGGTCCTCCTGACTTCAGAGGCACTGCACCATGTAGATGCTTAGGACAGCTTTTAGTTAAAGCCTGCTAAAATGTCCCCAAATGCTAAAATCCTGCTCTGTTTAGTCAGCCGTTTGCACCTCCATGTTACTGCATTTCTCCATTCTTTTCTTTAAAGTAGGCTTTCATAAAAGTGATAGCCAAAAAGGTGTGGAATAAATGATGGGAACAGAGTGGGGAAAGGCGGGGATACCCAAGCTGACATTTTGAGTCTCACTGATAGTAAAGTAAGATTATGACAAATCCCTTGCTAGAGAATGGCAGCGAGGTGGCGCCAAGGTACACAGAGCACCAGATCTGGAGTCTGAAACACTCATCTGCCTGAGTCCAAATTTGGCCTCAGACACTTACTGAGTTGTATGATCCTGGGCAAGTCACTTAACTCTGTTTGCCTGTGTAAATCTGTGTAAAATGAGCTGGAAAAAAGAAATGGCAAATCACTTTAGTATCTTCCAAGAAAACCCCAAATAGGGTCACAAAGAGTCGGACATGAGTGAAATGACTGTACAATGACTATTAGAATGAAATTAGAAACAAACAGAAAAAATGTCTTAAAAAGAATTAACTCAGGCAACGTAATCCTGGCTATAAAGACAGTCCTCTAGCTGTCAGAGTCATTTCACTATTGGCCTTTTGGGAGCCTTTCTTTTGGGGCTTAGTGGAACCCAAATTCTTAGTACTTATTTGTTAGCATATTTTTTTTTTCCCCAAGGAACTCCTATAGATATCAGATGGGGAGAAGATGGCATGGATTATTTCCTAATGGTAAGAATTTTGGCTTTCAATAATCTCTGATGGTAACCATTCCCCCTCTCATTTTGGACCATCTCTTCCTGTGTTCATCATCCCTGTGCACCTAATACTCTGTTACTCAGAACTAATTCTTGCTCAATATGAGATCTTAGGAAAGCTCAGTCTTAATCTCAGTTTCCTAGGTTTGAGTCCTATCTGCTATTTGCAAGCCTTTCAGCAAGACCTTTAACCTCTCTGTACCTAAGTAACCCTCTTTTTTTTTTTTTTTGCTTTTTGGAGGGCAATTGGGGTTATGACTTGCCCAAGGTCACATGGCTAGTTTTTTGGGTTAAGTGTGTGAGGCTGGACTTGAACTCAGGTCCTCCTGACTCCAGGGCCGGTGCTCTATTCACTGTGCCACCTAGCCGCCCGCAGTTGGGGTTAAGTGACTCGCCCAAGGTCACACAGCTAGTAAGTGTCAAGCATCTGAGATCAGATTTGAACTCAGGTCCTCCTGACTCTAGGGCTGGTGCTGCACCACCTAGCTGCCCCCTAGTAACCCTCTTTTGTAAGATGGGAATGATACATATTGATCCTACTCCTTGCTCTCAGAAAAGCAAGTCTTTTTAAAAACCTTTCATAATTTATTTATTTTTAGTTTTCAACATTCATTTCTACAAGATTTTGAGTTACAAATTTTCTCCCCATCTCTCCCCTACCCCCCACCCCAAGATAGCAAGCATACTGAATACCCCTTCCCCAGTCTGTTCTCTCTTATATCTTCTCCTATGCTTCCCCTCACTTTCTTATAGGGCAAGATGGATTTCTATACCCCAGTCCCTGTATATCTTATTTCCCAGCTGCATGTAACAACAATTTTTTAAACATTTGCTTTTAAGACTTTGAGTTACAGATTCTCTCCCTTCTCCCCTTCTCACCCACCCACTGGGAAGACAAGCAATTCAATATAGGTTATACATGTGTAGTTATGCAAAACATTTCCATAGTAGTCTTGTTGTGAAAGACTAACCATATATTTCCCTCCATCCTATCCTGCCCCCCCCCCCACTTATTCTGTTTTCTCCTTTGACCTTATCCCTTTCCAAAAGTGTTAAAGCAAGTCTTTATTAATAAAGAGGGGAAACACTGTTATAATTTTGATCTGTCATTTGCCAAATGTGGATGAAATGAGGCAAATGTGAAAAATTATATAAACAATTATAAAAGTATTTATTTACTAGAAATATGTCCTGGCTCTCTAATCCATAAGTGCCTTTTCTGTACTTGCTATATGTTGTATTTCCTTTCTATCACTCACATGGTCTCTCCTTTAGCTGCAGATTTGGTCCATTTCCCTCGGAAAGCCTTCTTTAACCAGTCAACACCAGTGCTAGTCCCCTGTCCCCCACACTGGATTTCACCATTGTGGGAACAAGAATATCGGACCAAAGCTGAGCAGATGTCCTACCTCAAACATGAGGCCAGAACCAGACAACCATTAGCCCATCCCTGCCCCAAGACCAAATCTGTCCCTGCTCAATGGCCCAGACAGCCAGGCCTACCTGCACAGATGCTCTACAAGGATCATAGGGCTGTTCCCTTACCCTCTCTTAATCACCAGGGTGTGACTAAAGCACCCCGTAAACACCATATGGCCAATTCAATCTTGACGATACCTAAGCCCGACTTCAGATCCAGGGCTACTGCTGTAGCGCTGATGTCTGCCAAACAACACCTCATACCTTCTCTGCTTGACTCCAAATATGAGGGTCCACTGGACTCCAGCCATTGGATGGAGGCTGATTCAGGTCTTAAACACCTTCCCAATATTTTCGCTGCCTATGACCATCTACCTGAGGATCTAACTCACTTCAGCCAGCATCCCCCATCTTCAAAATTCTTTTACCACCAGGCAGAGTTTCCATTCATGGGCAACAGGACCATGGCAGGAACTGGAATGAAATCATTTCCTAAGTGCCAAGCCAGGGCCACATACAAACCAGTGAAATTAATTCACTCATCTGAAGCTCTTCCAAAGGCCAGACCCCAAGACAGAGCTCTCACCACTAAGCACCGTCCCACAGGAACACCCTCATCATCTTGTCCTGACCATTGGTCCAAGACCATATCATTTAAGGCATCTGACTTGGACCACTGGGTTCAGGCCAAAACTTGCAAAGTTTCACAACCTAAGCATGGCCCAAGGGAGACAGTCTCACTATTACGATGCATTGACACCCATTCCAAAGATCCATCTAAGCTTTTATCAGATCTGAATGGGAAAACCAGGGCCACAACTGCATGTCCACCCTGCCCACAGCACTGGACTACAGCCACAGCTTTGCCCTCACCAGGTCCAAATCACCAGGCCAGTACAACACTTATACCTTCACAAGATTTCAAGCCACTGGAAGCTTCTCCATCATGCCTGGAAGATCCCTGTATTAAAACCATCTCTTCACCTTTCACTGAGGCTCCATTGGGCCCTGATTACAAGGCCAAGGACACACCTGGGTTATCCCAACTCTCTCCACCAATCATAATTCCAGTCTGTTTAAACCATTATAGCAAGGCATCAAAGGACTCTCAACTTGAGGCCACAACCCTGCTCTTCCCGAACTACCAAAAAAGTGCCTCCTCAGTCTGTGACACACAAGTCACACATTCACAGCATACCCTAGGCTTGGACGTCCAGACGTCACTATCCTTAGTAAATCACCAGGACACAGCAGCGATAGAAAGTCAGGCCCACCAGGTTGAAGTTCTACCAGACAAGAACCCAGAGGCACCAACTCCTAAGGGTCTGTACCATCTGGCCATAAATCCAGTTGACTTGGACCCTTCAACAATGTCACCACCAAAGCCAGAATACAGGGCCATACTACCACTCAGCTATGAACTCAAGGCCATAGCTCTACCTAGAAATGAATACACAACTGAACCTGCTGTACCAGACCCAAATGACCCACAGACCATATTGCCAACACACCATGACAACCAAGAACTATCTCAACTAGGCCCAGACTCAGCCCAGATTTTAACTCAACTGAATTCTGACTGCAGAACCACATGTTCACCCAGTCCTGATGACCACCAGACTGAAAATGTACAAAACTGTCATAAACAGGTCACACCTCAAGATAAATTAGAACCGGAGGAAACAAAACCATCACAACCAGGCCAGCAGGCTACAACTCTTACAGACCGGGATCAGGAGGGTAAACTTTCAATAGTTAGAAAACCCCAGGACAAAACAGACCAGGTTCGTTGGGGAATACCCCCAGTGGACATAGAACAAAGGGATACAAATCCATCTGGTCCTCACCCCCAGATTACACTTCCACCCAGGCATGACAACAAGGATATGACTGTACCAGGTCCAGGTGCCCTGGTCTGTGTAGAACCAGAATGGCAGGCAATAATGCCACCAGAAGTAGACCAGCAGGAGTCAGCTCCCACAGACCAGGCAGAATGGAAAACATCTCCACAGAGCATGAGACACCCTGAGAACCTGATGCTCCCTGGTCCTGAACACCAGACAACACCTCCAGCCAGTCTTAATCCAAGGGTAATAATACTACACAGCCTTTACCACCAAGCTGAGGACACCTCAGATGCCAACGCCCAGGGCATGCTTGAACCTAAACAAGACATGTTCACATTTCAAGATGAACAAAAGAGGCAAGTATTGCCCCCAGGAACAAGCCATCAGGTCATGACCATTGAAGATTTATCACACAAAGCAGCGACTCTACCAGGCTTAGATTTCCAGCATATGGCTCTACCTGAGCCAGAAGACCAAACCCTAATGCCACTACACACTGATCAACAGACTGAGGATGACAATACTCGGGTCTCATTTCAGACAGATCAGGATCATTGGCAAGCAATGACACTTGGAACAGGTAATAGAGTCACAACTACAGATGTCTGGGATCACGAAGCACAACCCACACTGGGCCTAGACCTAATGGACACAGCTCTACCTAAACCTCACCACAGGGCCACACATCCACTCAGTACAGACTTCCAGGTCACTTCTCCACCGACAGATGGCCACCAAGAAGATTTGGTTTCAGATGCCAATGATGAGTTCTCAGAGGTTCAATTGGAGCGAGGTCCACAGGGAGCTATACCACCAGAAGACACAACTCTCCCAAGCCAGGATCATGAAGCAGAATCTTCACTAAGCATAGAACTCTATGAAGTAACTCTATCTGGTCTCAGTTCTCTGAATGAACTGCAGTCCATCTCTGACCATCAGTCAGAGGCTGTCCCAGACCCCAAGAGCCAGGTTTCAGCTCCATCAGACCTACCCCACTCAGCAAAAATGTTAGTGAGTCCAGGGCAGGTCATGCCTCCATCTAGTCCCAAACCCCCATTTGTTGTTCTATCCAGTCCTGAAAATGAGACTGAGGCTAAACCAGATGTCCCTAACACCAAAGGCACAACTCCATGTCTAAACGAGAAGGAAACAATTCCACCAAGCCCAATATATAGGGCCCAAACTCCATCAGGTCCTAAAGAGCCAACTGAGTCTCCAATAGTTTTCGACCACCATCCTGAGGCTGAACTGAGCTCTGAGCACTCCAATGAGGTTCACCCTGGGCTTCAACACTGGACTTTTTCCAGGAAAAAAAGACAAAGTTTATGGCATTTAAATTACATCAAGCCATACCTCATTGAGGGTGGTGATGTCCCTGAAGAAACTATTGATGACATCATCCATTCCATCCCTCAGAATGAAATAAAAAATGACATCTGCAGACAGACGATCTTGCAGAAGATGAAGAGGGTGTCCACACCTCATTGTGGTGACCAGGGCATCTTACTGGATTATCCAGTGTGCCTAATTTGTGTCTCCTGGATCCCAAATGGCTGTCCCCATGTTTGGGGGATGAAATATCCTTGTGAAGCACAACTGTTGGCCATACCAATGCCTCTGTCCAATTCGGAGCAGGAAATTAACGTGAAATTTGTCCTTCAAATACACCCTAAAAACAAATATTCCATTTTCTCCCTCTCATACCCCTATTACAACTTGCAGGGACCCTTAGCCCATCCATTGACTTCTTCAGTATGTTCCTGCTCAGACCTGGGGATCCCAATTTCTGCCAAGGAGAAATGGCTCAGCTTTATACTTGGCAAGGACCCCCCGCCAAAGGGAAGGACCCTACCTACAAGCCAATGGCCTTGCAAGGGGGAAATGGCCATAAAAGAGGACAGTGACAGAGAGGAAGAAACATCAAAAGAACATAGGACATTTCTCAGATCTATACTAGACATGTTTCAGAAAAAGCAGAAGAGGCATTAAATGACTATATTTTCTCTCAGAAAGGAATTGACTCCCCTGAATATCTTTGAAACTTGTTTCTGATTTTTGTGTCTCACTTTATTATGCTACATACCTTGATAGGGAGATGACAACACTCTTCTATTTCCTTTTCATTTTGGGCAGGAAGAGCCAGTTAGAGAATTTTATAGAGGAAAGAAAAGAGAAAATCTTCATCCTCTTCCTTCTCATTATATATTTTAGCTTCCAGGGAAGCACATTTTTCTCTGCATGACTCCCCATAGAGATTAGGCTCATTCTCTACCTTTCCCTCATGCCCTATTTTATATGAATTTAGTGAATAAGTTCTTCTCCCAATGAGGCTTGGTAAAATACACCATATTATCCAGAAACCTCTTTATTTTGACCTACTTCCTCACCCAATCCTCACCTCAAATGCAATTGCAATTAAAATTCTATAATCAAATATTTCAGCATTTCCAATTCCATGAGTTCATTAGAACTCTGTTCAAACCTAAGGAAAAGATAGATGGACATCTTCACCTTTTACTAAGGCCAAAGCCATCCTACCCTTTTGATGATGAGCTCATGGCTTCACTAATGGTGTGAGGTAATTGATTGTCAGGACCTAAAGGGAGGTTTCACAAAAAAATTAGATGAACTTGGCAGTGCTGAAAGCAATCAACTTTTATTTGGAATATTTTAGATCACAAGAGTAGGCTATGTAGCTTAACTGGAGATAACCAAGACTGGAAGCATGGAATGAAGAGACCAGAGATAACAAGGGAAAGGGACTAGGGCAGCATCATTTCTTCTCCCATCCCAGAGCAACAGAGGACTACAATGAAATGGGACATGGAACAACAGGGAAAGGGTATCTCTAGGGATGTTACCAAAGACTCAGACTTGATGGTCTGCAGGCCATGGCATAAGTGGGAATGAGTCCACAATGGGCCTATGATAGACCACCCTTTGGACTCAGTACATCACCACACCAGTTCCATGGATTGGTCCCCTGGAAGTTTCGAGTCTGACAGATTCTGCGAAAGGTGGGAGTCACCTGGAATGCTCTCAGAATCTTCTAGCTCCCTTCAAAATTCAGTTTAAATGCCAAACTCTACTTGAGGCCTTTCTGGACACCCTTCCCTACCTTCTACTCTCTCCTACCCCCAACAAATAATTTTCTATTTCTCATTTTCTTTTTTTTTTTAAAGCAATTGGGGTTAAGTAACTTGCTCAAGGTTAGATGGCCAGTCATTATTTATGTGTGGGTGCTCATTTTCTGAGGCCGGATCCCATCTCGGGTCATCCCAACTCCGAGGCCGGCGCTCTTACTCACTGCGCCACCTAGCCGCCCCTTATTTTCTTTTATTAATTTTGTGTATACAATGTGTTACTCCCATGGACAGTTATCTGCTTGAGGGAGGTACCATTTAATTTCTGTGCCTACCATAATATCTGATAAACAGTGTACAGGAGTATCTCAGGGATATTGTGAATTTGGTTCCAAAGCATCAAAATAAAATGAATTATCACAATAAAGTGAGTCACATGAATTTTTTGGTTTCCCAATGCATACAAAAATTATGTTTACACTGTACTGTAGCCTAAGCATACAGCAGTATTCTGTCTAAAAAAAAAAAAAAACAAAAAACCACAACAACGTATATGCCTTAGTTAAAAATACTTACTTGCTTAAAAATAATGTTAACCATCATCTGAGCCTTCAATGAGTTGTAATCTTTTTGCTTGGTCTTGCCTTGATGTTGATGACTGCTGAATGATAGGGGTGGTAGTTGCTGAAGGTTGGGGTGCCTGTGGCAGTTTCTTAAAATGAGACAATGAAGTTGGCCACATTGATTGAATCTGCCTTTTACCTGTTAAAATAACCGCCCTCCCACCCCCACCCAGTGAACTACTAAAACAGAAGAAATCCTGGGTCCAAAAGGAGAACCTGGAATGAACCAGGGTCTGATCACAGTTTACAAACATTGTAACTGCCTTTATTGCCTGAGAAGAAGAAGCTTACAAGCTGGAACAATGTTCTCATCTGTTCAAAGGGGAATGAGAAAGAGTGAGGTATTTATACATATTTGAGGTACTTTGTATTTTGTGAGGTATTTATGGCTAAATCAGGGTTAAATAATTAAATAATAGAGAAATAAAATAATAAATAAAAATAAATAAATTGGGAAGTCATGTGGAAAGTGGGGGCTCTAGGGAGAAGATATCTGTAAATACGATAAATCAAAGCAGGAGGATTGCTGTTCTTCAGATAAGTCAGAAAGCAAGATGTTTGCTTTCCTCTCTGAGCTGATCAAGCCTGGTTTCAGCAGTTGTAGGCATCTCCAGGTTCAGCTGAAGTTTATTTTACAAAGGATCCCTGGTATGTCAAGCAGCCCTGGGCATCAGAAGTCCTCCTGATCGGATAACTGTTGTGTTACTCCATTGTCTGGTTTCCCTGTGAAAAAGGGAAGCTCTCACATATTTAATCCGTTGGTACAAGCATTACAGAGCCCATGTTCACACACTTGAACATTTAGAGGTCATTGTAGGGTTAAGTGGCCTAATTTCAATATTTGCTGTGTCTCAAGGAATAGGGAGACCCAAGGAGAGGGAGAGAGATGGGGAAAACAGCCGGTCAATGGAGTAGTCAGAACACACACAATGTTTATCAATTAAGTTCATGTCTTATATGGACGCTGTTTATGGCACTTCAGAACAATTTCAATAGAAACATCAAAGATCACTGATCATATAGATCACCATGAGAGATAGAATAAGAATTAAAAGGACTGAAATATTGTGAGAATGTCCAAAATGTGACGCAGAGATACAATGTGAGCACATGCTATTGGAGAAATGGCACCGATAGACTTGCTTGACCCAAGGTTGCCACAATAAATGCTTATCAACTGATATAACAGAGTGCTGTGAAAGATGCCCCAATTCAATTCCTGAAATAAATCATCTCATATAGGTGGTTAGACTTTGTGTGTCCTATCCCTCACCTCTACTTCTTTAGAAGGGAGAAAAGCTCACTGAGCAAGAATGACAGAGAGTGAGCTTTCCTTCCCAGAAGACTGGGAGGAGAAAGCCACTGAAAGAGAGCACATAGCAAGATGCTCCATCCTGAAGAAAGCTCTGTAAGGGATGGTGAACTGTTAGGAGTTTCCCAGAATGGCAAGGCTTTTGCAACCCCCAAGAGAGATCCCTAGGAAAGAGTATCTGGAAACTGGTTACTATACCCCTCTACTGTCCAGAGAAGGAAGGATGGACTATGAATGATGGGAAAGGGTTATTGAAGGATGAGATACCCCCCCACTTCAGACTCAACAAACTTTCTCTACTGTGCCCAAAAGTCTTCTCCTACACATTCATTACATCCTCACACTAGAAGTATATTCCTGTGGTTCCTTCATCTGGCAGAAACTCCTTCTTAAGGAGAGTGTCCCAACTAGTCATGTCTTCATTCTTCTCCAGGTTCCACCCTTTATTCTACAGATTTTCTCCACCCAGCCTCCATTGGATACTTCCCCCATTCCCATTTGAGTTTCATTTTATGTGCCATATTCCCCCATTAGAATGTAAGCTCCTTGAGAGCAGGGATTGCTTGTACTTGTATTCTCTCAGTGGTGGGTATAGTTCCTGGCACCTAGTAAACTCTTTTTTTTTTTTTTTTTTTTGCTTTTTGGAGGGCAATTGGGGTTAAGTAACTTGCCCAAGGTCACACGGCTAGGTTTTTGTTTGTGTGTGCGTTAAGTGTCTGAGGCCGGATCCGAACTCAGGTCCTTCTGACTCCAGGGCCAGCGCTCTACTCACTGCGCCACCTAGCCGCCCCGTAAACTCTTAATAAATGCTTGTTGATTTGACTTGACTTCTGAGGTTTGTAATGATAACTAACATTTGGAATTGGAAAGTCATACTTTATTTTAAAATTTAAATTGGAATAAATCTAATTAAATCTGGTTTTAAAAATTGTTATATTTAAATTTGGTAAGATAACTTAGGAACATTATTCTCAGAAATACTCATGAAGGAGTAGAAAAAAGAGGTCTTCATCCATAGCCATTGAGTTCAAGCCAACCTTCAAGCTCTTTCACTCATCTGCTCATTTGGAGACTTTTGGAGAAAGGGAAAAAGGAAAAGAATAAACGTTTATATGGTACCTATTTTGAGTCAGACACTGTGCTAAACATTTTATAAATATCATTTGATCTGATCCTCAAAACAAAAAAACAATATTTTTTGTCTGGTATTGAAATTCAATGGTTTGACCATGATATTTTTTGTTTTATATTTAGAATTTCTCTTTTTTGGTGTCCTGTGAGTTCTAGCATTATAAACTTTATCCTGTTTTCAAATTTCTGGGCATTTTTCTTTATGATTTCCTGAAATAAGGTTTCTAGAGTTTTAATTTCATTGTTCTTTCCTTACTGTTGTTCAGTCATTTCAGTCATGTCTGATTCTTTGTGATCCCATTTAGGATGTTCTTGACAAAAGTACTGAAGTGGTTTGCCATTTCCTTCTTTAGCTCATTTTATAGATGAGGAACTGAGGCAAACAGGGTTAAGTGACTTGCCCAGGGTCACACAGATAGGAAGTATTTGAGGATAGATTTGAATTCAGGGAGAAGAGTTTTCCTGATTTCAGGCCTAGCACTCCATCTATTGTGCCATCTAGATGTCTTGTTCTTTTCTTAAAGACCTATAATTATTTTTAATTTTTTATAAATAGATTTTATTGATAGTTCTTATTGCTTAATAGCTGAGAGATTTGGTAACCTCCTAGTCTAAGTTCCCACATGGTAGAATGTGGGGAGAATGGTTGAGTCCCCACAAGAATAATATTGTAACCACCTAATACCTTTATATGATGTAGGAGGATTCCCTAGCAAATAGGGTAGGAATGATGGGGAGTTGAAGATGTAGCTTTCACAGATGAACATAGGTGCCAGATGAGGGACCAAATGTGGAGAATCCCGATCTTTACCTTGATTCTCCACATTTGGTCCATCATCTGATACTGAAGGAGAAGGTAACAGTATGTTGATGTATCTCTGGAGTTGGAAAAGTACACTTGTACTATCCCAGTCTGCTTGTATGGGAGGGGTCAACCCAGATTTATCCCATTCTCACCTGATGCTCCACCTGTGGCTTGAGGACCTGAGGAATAGAAACCCGCTCCAGATACTGACCAGTCAGTCATTAGGGACTGGAGACAGCCTTCATTCTGGGCCTTCCACTGGGCAATGGGTGTAGTAATTGGGGCTACAGAAGTGATAGAGAAGTCACTGAAAAAGTGCCATGACCATCCTACCAGTGACCAAATTGACAGCATGCAACTGGAATCATGAGTGGGACAACTAGGCTTTTATGAAGCCAGATGGTGCCCACTGTTGGGGTCTGTGCAGTGTCTTATGCTCTCCTCGGGTAATGTTGCAAGATAACACAGCTCAAACACCTCACCTCAAGGAGGAGAGGAGAGGGGAGGAGAGGCGGGGAGGGGAGGGAAGGATGGGAAGGAATGAGAGGGGAGGAGAGGAGGGGAGGGGAGGGGAGGATGGGAAGGAATGAGAGGGGAGAGGGAGGGGAGGGGAGGAAGAGGAAGGGGAAGGGGAAAGAATGAGAAGGAATGGGGAGGGGAGGGAAGAAGAGAGGAAAGGAAAAAATCAATCATGAGTGGGCTCCACCTTCTCTATAACACCTTTCTTGGAACCCCTAATGACTAGTGCTCTCTCTCCCAAACAACCTTGGACTTATTTTCACTTATTATTTTTATATTTATTCTGTACATGCTTCTGTATATGTACCGATTGTCTTCCCCATTAGAATATAAGTTCCTTGAGAGTAGTGATTGTTTTATTCTTATATTTATATCCATCATGCCAGGCATAAAATAGGTACTTACATGCTTGATGATTGACTGATTGATGTTATAGGCTACATTACATGTAACCTATGTATTTGATCAACTCTATGCAACTTTTAACTTGTTTACAAGAAACCTATGTATTTGGTCTACAATACTGCTCTAACATGTACGTTATATTCTAT
Source organism: Gymnobelideus leadbeateri (assembly GCA_011680675.1). Taxonomy (NCBI): domain Eukaryota; kingdom Metazoa; phylum Chordata; class Mammalia; order Diprotodontia; family Petauridae; genus Gymnobelideus; species Gymnobelideus leadbeateri. Next base: position 168,952 of record WOXC01012321.1, on the reverse strand, counting down.
ATGCCCACTTGTAATCTATATTGCAATGTGGGATAATTTGGCTGTGACAACACTATTTTGAATTGTTAGATATTAAATAATGGGTACCTATAACCTATACATATGCATTAGGAACAACTGGATATTTTTTTGGTGGGGAGGGAGGAGGAACTATGATCTACAATGAGCATCAGAAAACAGAGGCCTCAGTTAATTTTAGAATTTCCCAGTTTGGGGAGTGGGTGGGGCAGTCAAGCCAAGATTAGGTGTGCCACCATTGAAAGTCCCCAGTGATCCAAACCAAAGTTCATATGAGTTCACACAAGGGATTTTTCTAGGTAGGTTCACAAAACTGAACTACAGTCACTCAGGAACCATTGGATTTTTTACTGGAGTCTCACTGAACACATCAGTTTTTCAATTTTTCAAATTCTGTTCACCCACTCTTTTTTTTTTTTTTTTTTTTGCTTTTTTTGGAGGGAGGAAGGCAGGACAATTGGGGTTAGGTGACTTGCCCAAGGTAACACGCTGGTTTTTGTGTTAAGTGTCTGAGGCCAGATTTGAACTCAGGTCCTCCTGACTCCAGGGCCAGTGCTTTATTCACTGCACCACCTAGCTGCCCCCCACCCACTTTATTATTATTATTATTATTATTTAAAAATCGGGTGTCCCTAGCTCTTCAAGGTTAGAAGTACAGGTGCTACCCATGGCATGGATCCACTCTGATCAGCATGGGAGCTTTGACCTGCTCCCTTTCTGACCTGGGCTAGGTCATTCCTCCTTAGATAACCTGATTGGCTCTCCCCAACCACAGCTCTAGGAGCTGACCATATTAGTGCCTAATTTATTGCTCACCATGTTAATACCCAATTTACTGCTCACCATATTAATGCCTAATTTACTGCAGAGCTCCAGTTGGTTTAGCCTACCATATGTGTCTCAGGACTCCGGAAATCAAGTGATCCACCAGTCTCAGCTTCCCTGGGAGAAGAAATTACAGGAGTGCCTACCCTCACCCAACTGGTCATTCATTCTTACTTCCTATAGAATTCCCAGATTCACACAGAGAATGAGCTTCCCTCTTCCCTTCCTCTGCAGCTTTCCAAACATTTTTATTTGAATAGTTAATCAGTGTATAACAATAGAGTTCCACGAGAGTGGTGTGTTGGCAAATGTTTAACAACCAGCTCTCTAGAGGAAAACAGTGAACGCACTAATAATGTTATTCACTAAATATGTGGTGATAGCTTCCTGAGCAGCTGCCATCAAACTTGATTTTTCCAACTAAAGAACCTATTGTTTAGAAGTAGAGACCGGTAATAGAGGAAATAGGAAGGACAAATTGAACCCAATAACACATGAATGAAAGACTGATGATGAGCCAAATCGGATTTCAAGGTAATGTTGTGATTAGGAAGGAAAAAGTTGAAGACACAGGGAAATCACCAGGTTTGTTAATGAAACAGAAGGAAAAGTTAAAGAGATTCTTTTGGTCTTGCCGGAGGAGCCAGAGCTACAGTTTGTAATCGTAAACTAGCTCTTGTGACGATTGATGGAAGTATCACTTTGCCCATGACCCTTGGTCTGAGAGGTCCAGACACATACAAGATCTGCTGATGTCAGAGTGGAATGTAAGGTCTCAACAAGAGGTTGTCTTTCTCCTAATGCTTCCCAGGAAATTTGTGATTAGTCTTTAACTTTCTGTTGGTTGAGGTTCAGGCAGTGACGAGTGAATAGTTTTCTAGTTTGGACAAGTCAGGCTTAGGGGTCTTAGAAGAAGACCAAAGACAGAGTTGTTGGGAAGAGAGGAGGAGAAGGTGATAGAGAAGGAAGTTTTGTTGCTGTTGTTCAGTTGTTTCAGTCATGTGCAACTCTTCATGACCCTGTTTGGGGTTTTCTTGGCAAAGATACAGAAGCAGTTTGTCATTTCCCTCTCGAGCTCATTTTACAGATGAGGAAACTGAGGCAAACTGGGTTAAGTGACTTGCCCAAGGTCACACAGCTAGTGTGTATCTGAGGCCAGATTTGAACTCAGGTCTTCCAAACTCCAGGTCCTGGCATGCTATATATTGCACTATCCTAGTTACCCCAAAGAGGAATACAAAGGAAGAAAATTTTCACTGGGCTATTCCATTAGTTCCAAATGGAAATGCAAGAATGGTAATAGTGCAATGTCTTACCAAAAAAAGAAACCATACGTGTCCTTGGATCATCACTCTCTTTTGTAAGTAGTACATATCCCAAAGTTCCAAGAAACAGTCTATAAAATTCCTTTGACCTTCCTGTGGGCTGCATATAAATGTTCCCTAAGAATAAAGGCACAGATTGTAATAAAAACGGCTTGCTAAGAAATATTGAGCCTATAGAAGGGTAGGCAAAGGAGAGAACCAACAACAAATACTGAGCAGCTGAAGAATTAGAAACCATTATCACTCTCTGGATAGCTAGATGGTGCAGTAGATAGAGTGCCAGGCCTGGAGTCAGGAGACTCTGAGTTCAAATCTGGACTCAAATATTTACCACCTCTGTGACCCTGAGCAAATCACTGAATGCTGTGACTCAATTTCCTCATCTGTAAAGGAAATGGCAAATCACTCCAGTATTTTGGCCAAGAAGACCCCAAATGGGGGTCATAGAGAGTCAGACATGATGGAAACGACTAAACAATAACAACAATGACTACTCCCATCAGCTCTGACTGTTCCCCTAGAGATGGGTGGTGCAGCTCTGACTGTAAGTAGACAAAGGACAACTGGTGCTTTATGATGGTTGGGCCACCTTAGGACCACTCTCTGCATTAAATGCTCAAAGGCTCAGTCTTGTTAAAGTAAATATCTGAGGAAGTACATACAAATTTCTCAGCACCCTAGGACCCAGTTTTTACAGGAGACAGTACAATGCTACTTTTCTGAGAATATTGATTTTACTTTATTTTATTTTTACTGGGGACCTCCAACCTCTTTAGCCTCCTGTTCTTGGAGGACATTTGAAGCTACCAAGAAGCAAAAGCAGGAAAGGGCCAGGTAAGAGTCCAGGATCTTTGGACTATCTGATACGCCTGCTCTTAAAGTTCTTAGCTGGGGAGGAACCTGGTGAGCTCTCACCAGAGTTCTTCATGGTCCTCTGTTAAGCTTCTTTTCTCAAAGAAATCCTTGAGAATTGGAAAGAGAAACGGAGAAAAGAACCAGAATACTTCCCAAAGGTGAGTACTTAGATTTGTTTTTCTTTTGCAGTCACCTTAAATAATGGCTCCTCCCTCATTTTCTTGGCCATTCTTTCGGCGGTTCTAATCCATCTGATCTCAATCCTATTACAAGTCTCAGAATGAACTTGGAATAGTAGAAAGAATATTTACAACTGTCCCTTCCACATCACGACTTTCCCCACTGAAGTTTTGATATAATATGAGTTGGCAAAAGAAATTAAGTAGGAATTTGGGGAGTGTTTTGTGGAATCTGCAGAAGATACACAAAGACCAGTAAATGACACCGAAAAAGTTTAGAAATTCAGAAATGCACAAAATATATGTATAGTATTGTATAATATCAATATTTTATCTTTCAATACCATAAATATACACAATTTCTTTTTTAAAGTTAAAATAAATAAAAAGTTAAAGTTAGGGGAAAGAATGCAACACACAGATCGTAGACAACACACAAAAGTCTAGTATTTTTACTTAACATCAACTTACATATAAACTATGACCAAATACTTAATTCAAATTTTGCAATAAGGTACTGTAAACACTCCATAAAAGAAAAATGAAAAAATTAAGACTTCTCTGGTATAAAGGGAGGGCGAGAAAATTTTATCTGGATTTTCTAGATCGTGGGGGCACTGTGCCTCTAACCCCCACCATGTGGAAGGGATAACTGTCATCCTGAAGTCAGAAGACATGAGTTCTAGTCCTGTTTCTGACACCTGAATAACTCTATGGCCCTGGTCAAGTTGCCTAAGTGCCCTGAATTTTGGTTCCTTAGTTCTGAAGCCTTGACCATTTTATCAACGAACTTAGAACAAATTATTTAAACTTTCTCTCTGCCTCAGTTTTCCTCATCTGTGAAATGGTAATAAAAACACTTGTAGGAACACAAGAGCTTTGGAAAGAGTAAAGCAGGCTCTATTATGTAAGCACGATTTCTTCCTGGCACCCACCTCCTGCCAGGGAGGTGATAGACCTAAAATGCAGAAGGAGACACATTTCTGGACATGGCTAATTGGGAATTTGTTTCTCTGGAGTATGTGTATTTGTTATTAGGGTTTTCTCTTTCCTTTTTATTGTTCAATTGGAAAAAAGGGGACAGTGGGAGGAAGAGATAATAAATGCTTTTAAAGTAGATGAATGGGGGCAGCTAGGTGGCATAGTGGATAGAACACTGACCCTGGAGTCAGGAGGGACCTGAATTCAGATGCAGTCTCAGAAACTTACTAACTGTGTGATCCTGGGTAAGTCACTTAACCCAGAGTGCCTCCAAAAAAAGTAGATGAATAATGATAATTACAAAAAAATAAAATTTAATACTGAAATAAAATGGAGACTCAGGAAAAATGTTTTTAAAAAAAATATGATTTCTTTCCTCACCTGTCAAATGAGGAGAACGGTATTTGCTTAAAGTACCATATAGGCTTCCTGCATGGATCCAAGAGTATCAATATACATGTGAAAGTGCTTTGAAAGCTGTCAAATTTCTATAATAAATGTCAGGGTGATTGTGTCCTAGCCATCTTTCCACTGCTCACTACTCCACAAATGCCTTTCACACGCACAGTATATGTAGATACTGAATTTGGTTACTCTCACTCACACATTGTCTTCTTCATTAGCAGAACTGGTCCAGTGCCCTCAAAAAGGCCTCTATCAATGGACCTCATCAGTAGTGTTACTGCGTCCCCCACATCGGATTGCACCAAAATGGAAACAAGGCCAAAGGTCCATAGAACAGGTGCCCCACTTTAGCCACCAAGCTAGAACCACCCAGTCATCATTTCATCCTTCCAAGTGGACTGAATCAAAACCTGAACCATCTGGTCAGAGCTGCACAACGTCCCTACGCTGACCGTAGGGCGGCAACTGTACCATTACCCTATCTTCAACAACGGGTCAATGTTAAATCAACACTATACCTTAAGAAGAGTGCAGGTACCTCAGTCATGTCCTTACCTAGGCCCAAAATCAGAACCAAGAAAACTGAAAGATCATTAACAGCCACCAAACACAGTCTTATACTTCCACTCAGCCCCAAACGTCAAGTAGAGTCTCCATGGAACCCTGACTCACTGAACCCAGTGGATTCTCCAGGTCCTGATCACCTTCCTAAGATTTTTCCAGATTCTGACCATCCAATGGAAGACCTAATACAACTCCATCAGAAGCCTTCTTCTCCATCAATCCCTAATCCTTGGGCTGAAATTCCACCAAGTGAGGGCCATATGCCCAAGGCTGATGCTGAATCCCAAATGTGTCCTGACTTCCAGCCTGCAGCCATATCTGTGCCAGTGAGCCCCTGCCAACAGGCTAAAGCTTCACCAAAGTCCAGATGCCAAATCAGGGCCACAAGTTCATTAGCAAGAATATACAACCAGGAGCCCAAGGCCACAGCTGCACCATCATCATCTTTTCCTGATGACTCTAAGTCCAGGGATATAACTTTGAAATCATCAGGCCCCCTGGGCAAAGCCTCAAAGGAATCCTGTCCCAACCGCAGATCCACAGTAGTGACACTGTCCCTGCTGAGATTCTCTGACCGCCAGTCTAGGACCGTGGCTGTATCTTCATCTCATCTAAATCAGAGAACAAGAACCAGAACTGCAAGTCAGACTGAGAAGAGGTACAGGTCCATTGCCCAAGTTTCATTTAGAGCAGAAAAAAAATACAGGAAAACAATTCCAGCAGCAAAAGACAACCAGGCTACAATTCCATTAGACCCAAACCATAAAGCTACCCTCTCTCCCTTGGACTTAGACTCCAAGAACCCAATTCTACCTGGTTCTGATAGCCAGGTGACACCTCCATTCATCCCTGACCTGGACCAAGCTGAAACTGAGGATATTACAAATCCAAACATCCAGACACTTCCAGCAGGACTAAACCATGATGAAAACATCGCACATACAACTGACAAGCAGGCCACGACTTTAACAACCCAGGACCATGTGGCAATACTTCCATTGAGAAGTAGAAAAAACCAGCAGGAAAAAACTAAAAAAAACTGGATTACGGGTCTACATCATCACCTGGACCTGACCAGCAAGCTGAGGATACACAAGAGTTCATGGAGCAAAAGCCCCAGGAAGCAAAGCCACCAAAGATAGACCAGCAGGCCATACTCTTTTTTTTTTTTTAAAGCAATTGGGGTTAAGTAACTTGCTCAAGGTTACACGGAGTCATTATCCATGCGTGGGTGCTCATTTTCTGAGGCCGGATCTGATCTCGGGTCATCCCAACTCCGAGGCCAGCGCTCTTACTCACTGCGCCACCTAGCCGCCCCTTTAGGGCAATTGGGGTTAAGTAACTTGCCCAAGGTTACATGGCTAGGTTTTTTGTTTGTGTGGATTAAGTGTCTGAGGCCGGCTCCGAACTCAGGTCCTTCTGATTCCAGGGCCGGCGCTCTATTCACTGCGCCACCTAGCTGCCCCAAGGCCATACTCTTAATAGACCAAGACCCTAGATCAAGACCTCTGGGCTTAGATCAGGAGGACAAAGCTCAAACTGGCCCTGAGCCACTGGCCATACTCCCACTCAGAATGGACCATGAGGTTGAGGAAACAACACCAGACTCCACTGACCATTTCTCAATTCAAACAGATCAAGAAAAACCGGTAACAATGTCACCAAAACCAGACAGCCTAGATACAATTTTGACAGTCTGGGAAGAGGAGGCAACACTTGTAGTGGGTTTAGACAATCAAAACAACATTGCCACTGATCCTGAAAACCATTCTCCATCTCCATCAAGTCCTAACCACCAGGATAAGGACATATTAGCTCCCAAATCCCATGTTTTATTTCCAACGGGTCTGAACCACTGGGGAACCATGTCACGGGAATAGACCAGCAGTTTATGGAGCCAATTGATTGGGATTTCTGGGAGTCACCTTTTTCCCTTACCAGGGAAAAAGGCACCCAAGAAAGAACACTAATTGACTCTGACCTTTGGGACACACCTGCACCCTATCCTTATCACCAGACTGCAAAGAGAACAGGTTCTAACTCTCTAACCTTTCCTCAAAGAGAAGAATGTTGGAAAATAATAGCTCAGGGAAGTGACTATTAGGCTGTTACAACATGGTCAGATCAAGATCATAGGGCAACCCCATCTCCTTTGACCTCAGGCCCACAGGCTCAACCTCTCCCTGACCACCAGACCACACTCCAAACCAACCTTGAGCACTGGGCTGAGACTTTAGCAGACCCTATTGGCCATATGTCCCTTCAAATGGAAGAAGAGCCCTGGGAAATGACACCTCTTAGAACTGGCCACCAGGACACAACTCTGTCAAACCAAGGTTGTATAAGGCCTCCAGTGAACTTAGACCAGAAGGGCAATACTTTATCTGGCCTCAACCACCAAAGTATATCCCCCACCAGCCCTGAAAAACATTCTGAGGACTCAGCAGGTCCTAATGTTCATGTCTTGCTTCAAACTGAACAGCAGCATTCAGAAATGGCAACCAAAGTCCAGAATCACCCATTAATCCCCCACCTGTCATTCAACCCCCAGTACTCAATTCCATTTGGTCCTATACCTGAAGCCACACTTCCACCAAGCCCCAACAAGCAGAAGGAGGATTCGAAAGTCCTTATTAACCATCCCTCAATTCCAACTGAACCAGAGCACTGGGCCACGAGGCAACCAATAACTCATCAGACTAAAACTCTAACAGGCCAGAATGAAGAGGCGGCAATCCTCCTGAGTTCAGATCTGCAGTACATAAATCTAGATGTTCCCAAACATCCTGCCATATCTTTCCCCGATCTTGACCACAAGTTGGAGAATGCCCCAGACTCCCAAAGCCATGCCATACCTCTTTCAGACCAATACCACTTCCAATCAGTGGATTCTAAATCAAGGAGTAGCATGAAGCTACTCCTCTGTCCACACCCAAAACCCAAGTATCTCTTCCATGCAGCTCTGAAAAACAAACAGAAACCACATCCCATTCTATAAAGGTTCAGAGCAAACTTGCCAGAAGTCTATTTCATGCCAAAAGGGCTTCACCAAATCTCAGCTACGGAGTCACACCTCCATTGGGGGCTGGCTGCCAGGTTGAGCTTTCAAAAGGCCGAAGCTATCAGATTAAGGTCGAACTGAACTCTAGGCATCAAGATCAGGTTCAGTCTAGGTTCCAGTCCCAGACCCAGACAATAAGAAACAGAATAATTCCATGGTGCTTAAATTACATCAAACCATATAAAATAGAGGGGGGATTTGTCCCTGCTAGAACCATTCAAACAATTGTCAATTCCATCCCTCAGCAGAAAATTAAAAATGACATTTGCAAGCAGATTCTCCTGCGGAGGATGAGGGTGCCTCCCCCTTTCTGTAAAGGCTGACGACTTTTAATGGCTTATCCTGTCTGTTTAATCTGCGCCTCCTGGATACCAAATGGCTGTTCCCACATTCAGGAAATGAAATGCCCTTGTGTGGCCCAACTTCTGGCCATACCAACCCCTCTGCCTGGTCCTAAGGAGGAGTTAGGAGTGAAATTTGTTCTTCAATTACCCAAGGCCAAATTTCCTATTTACAAACACCCAAACACTTATTGCAAATCCCATAGGCCCTCTTACAATTCATCAGGCTGCCCACCATATTCCTCTTCACCGGTTGTGCCAGCAAGAGAAAAATGGAAGCTTCCGTTTGTGCTCAGTAAGGATCAGCAGCCAATGGGGAGAAACTCAACCAGAGGCCAATCTGCTTGTATAGGAGAAATGTCCGTGAAGAAGAACAGCAGAGGAGAGGGGCTCAGAACCCCAAGGACGCTTTTCAGGTCTTTTCTAGAGATATTTCAAATGAAGGAAAAGGGACATTAAATTACCATCTTTTTCTCTTTGAAATTTATTTACTCCCTGAGTGTATTGGAAGATGCATCTTACTTCTTATCATGTTTTGTTTTGTTTTAATGTAGCATGACAGCGAGACAGGAAGCCTGTCTTTTCTTGTCAGTTCATGGTGAGAGCCAATTAAAGACAGTATTAGGTATGTCAGGAGAAAGGTCTCCTTGTTCTCCTCTCCCTCTCATGCCCTAGTCTAACTTCAGAAAGTGAGACAGGGTGGACACAAAATAGAGCGGAAAAGCTTTCATTACCTGCCTCTTCACTTTATTTTATAGCACATTAATAAATGTCTTTATCCTTATAAACCTTGGTAAGGCATCCCTATATTATCCTCTCCCTTACCCATATACCAACTTCAAAAGAAATTGTGTTCTTCGCTCTGCAATTCTATGTTTATTTATTTTTTTTTTTTGGAGAGGGAAAGGTAGGGCGATTGGGATTAAATGACTTGCCCAAGGTCACAAGACTAGGTTTGTGTGTGTGTGTGTGTGTGTGTGTGTGTATTAAGTGTTTGAGGCTGGATTTAAACTCAGGTCCTCCTGACTCCGGGGCCAGCACTCTATTCACTGAACCATCTAGCCGCCCTGTGCAATTCTATATTTCAAAAGATAGTTTCATCACTAGCTAATAGACAGAGGCTTCAAGTAGTGAGTCATGGTCACCAGTGCTGAGATAGATTAGGAACCAACAACAGAACTTGCATGTGTGTGGCCCCGGGGAAGGGGGGGCAGGACGGGATGTGAGAGACAGGGAGAGACAGAAAAGTTACATGGTGTTTAAATAACATCAAATCATATACCACTTAGGGGGAAGTAAAGGTAAGATTTCTTGTTAGAGCCTAGATTGAACCTGGTTAAAACTCAGTTCAATTTTAAACTGATGATCAAAGCCTCTTGGATTCTCAGTCTGGCAGCAGGACTGCTTTGTGGCAGGCACCATGCTAAACAAAGGGATACAAGTAGTAGAAGAAAGAAAGACTTACAAATTTGCCCAGGGGGAGGTGGATAGAATGTGATCTGGCTTCTGGGAACATCTAACACGTTTTTAAAAATTGTGAAGCCTTAATCAGTTGATCATCCTTACCTTCTATAAGGGTTAAAAAAAATTCCATCATCTGGTTTTCTCTGTTTTGGTGATGTCCCTCTTAGCACTGATGAGCAGAACACATGTCTCTAGGCACAACTTTTAAAGTCTTTCCAGTCTGCTTTAGAAGTTCTTTTAGGAGTGTCATGACCCCATTTGGGGTTTTCTTGGCAGATACCGGAGTGGTTTGCCATTTTCTTCTCCAACTCATTTTACAGATGAGGAAACTGAGGCTGTAAACAGGCTTAAGTGACTTGGCCTGGTGTAATGGAAATGCAAATTTAAAGATCTTCCCTGCCCCTAGCTTAAGTGCACCTGGAGCCTGTGGTGGGAGGCTTGTTTTTCAGGAAAGCCCACACCTTGATACTTTGTGATTGGGCAGTGGGTCCAGAAGGTTGTTACATTCTCTGAGCCAGGAGAAGGCTATATAAACCCTGAGGAGAGGCTTTGCTTTGGGGCTCACTTTGAGAAGTGTTGTGTGATTTGACCAGATGAGACTCTGGGAAGCCGTTGTTGAGAGCCCCCCGGCTTTGAAAACCCAGATGTTGATGCTTCCCTCTCTGGTAACTGTGATTTGGTATTGATATAATGGTTGGACAGTTTGGAAGCCTGTCTGTTTGATCTGTAAGTTCTGTAACTCTGAAGTTCGGGGTGCTGACCTTTTTCCCCTGAACTAGGTAATGTATGTTTGTTTGATTAAAGTAAGCTTGTTAACCCATTTTGAGTTGCTTTCCTTTTGAAAAGCAGATCTAAGAACCTGTGTTGGCAGTCACCCTGGGGATATTGGGGTGCTTGCTGCTACACCTGGGTCACACAGCTAGTAAGGGTCTGAGGCCTGATTTGAACTCAGGAAGATGAGTCTTCCTGACTCCAGGCCTGGTGCCCCATGCACTATGGCACCACCTGCCTACCCCTTCCAGTTAGATAAGCCTTGCCAAATCTAGCATAAATTTCCAAATTTACACTAAACCCCATGAAGGGAAATCAAAGTAAGATTTTACTGGAGGCTTCGTAATCTGGAAGATAGAAAATATGAAATCTTATGGATATGGATCTAAATTTACAAAATGAGAACATCTATTATCCATCAGTCTTCATGCCATAAGTATCCTTTGTAGAAAAATCATCGCTACAATGGGATCCTCATTGTAAAAATCAAGGAGACTCAGTCCATAGCTCTTTGTGGACCCAACCTACCTTTTCAGCCTCTACTATCTCTTTTGTTTGCTCTATAGTCCAGCAAAACTGGCCCCCTCACACTTGGCATTCCATCTACCACCTCAGCCCCTTTGCACAGGCTTGGAATGCCTTTCCACCCCAGCAGTGGTTCTTAAGCTCAAGCATGGCCTTCTCTGTGAAGCATCCTCCTCACCCCATCCCAGCTGCTGGTGTCTTCCCCAGCAAAATTTACCTCTTCTTTAGGCTGTATATACTTTGTATTTATTTTTATACACGTCATTTTGCTCAATTAATGTAAGCATTTGCTTTTCTATCCCTTATCCCACAGCGCAGTACCTGGTACTTCAGTGTTTAACACAGTACTGGCATAATTCTGGCTAATAACAATGACTAAAATACAAAAATACTATTCTTTATTGATGGAGCAGAACCAAAGCCCTTTCAAGGATGTCTGATTAAAATCAGAATCTCCCCTCTTAGCAGAAATTTATCCAGGGAAGCAGCAACCTGGAATATCACAGAATCTCAAGCAATGTCTTTTTCCCCCCATAGCATAGCTACTCCACCAGATTTGGGTATTTGTTCACCACAGTGGGTAATGTCATTTTCACACAACTATCCGTTGAATGCTAAGCAATGGTAATTATGTCATTTGGTACAAGGATGCCTCGTAGGGACCCAATAGGAGTTTTGTTGTTTTTTTCTCTTCCATCACTCTCAGTGAACTTTTGTCATTGGCCTTTATTCTTCTGTCTGGGTATTTGGGGGAGGGACAAGCATGTAATTGATGAGAACCAAGGAAACTGGAGTGTTTGGTCCAGTTTAAAGGTGGGCTTGCTTGCTCTCAGTGCACCAGCCTGGCTCCATGGGATACCATCATAGATGTCTCTGAGTACTCCTGCCTGTAGCAACAACTGGTCTCCTGGAAATGGGGTGGGGCAGCTTGAGTGAAGGAGGACAAGGGGGAAACAGATGCTTTATGATGTCAGGGCCCCCTCAGATCCTCTGTCTGGGGTGAATGCCCCATAGTTCAGTCTTGCTTTGGGTGTCTGAGGAAGCACACATCTAGTTTTCTCTGAATGCCATGACACAATCCCCTTGGGGAAAAGTGCTTATCCTGAAAAAACTAGATTTTGCTTTTAGTTACTTTATATTTGTTGTGGATCCTGTTCCCCCTGCCCCCCCCTTTTTTTTAACTGTGGGGAAGCTTGTAACCAGCAAGAATCACAAGCAAGAATTGGGCTGGCAAAAATTGCGAGTATTAGAACATTTTGAGGTACCCTGCTCATCTTGGAGGTCCTGACTGGTAAGATCTTGGTCCTATGGTACTTCCTCTGGGTATATGTAGTAATGTACTTTGCAGGCCTTTAAAGTGCTATATAAATGTCAGCTACTGTGACGGCAACCTTATATTGGAACTAGTTAGGCTATGTAGTAGATTTCCTTTGCTAAATTCTCTGTTCAAACCCAGAAAGAGAAATTTTTGTTTTGAATCAGACCCTAGAGGTCTGACTTACATCCCCCTGAACCAAGGATAGAGAAATGCAGCTGTTTTAGTCAATTATTCACATAAAATATAACCAAATAGTTTTGTGCAAGGCAGAGTTCATTCGACATCCAGCAAAATGATGGAAGAAACACTCGCTTCCTGTCCACATAGAGTTTGCTATAGTAGGTATGATAACAAAAGGGACAGGACTATTTATACTTTTTGTTCTTATTGAAGGAAATACTGACTTAGTCAATGGAATGATGAGGCAACCAAGGACAAACATGAAATTTCATTTTTATTTTTCATGGAGCCAGAAGATCAAGATTTTTGTGTTTTGTGTCCCTGGAGAAGCCTGCCAATGGAAAGAGATCTTAAATCACTCTGACCTGAAAATATCCATGTAGACAATGGACACTTACCACTGTTGTGTGATGTTAGGACCTCAGGTCCCCAGAGCAGTTCTATTATAATGACCCAAGAATACCTAGTTTTCTCTGCCTCTTGGGATCCAACCTTTTCGGGAGGAATGTTTTGTTTTGTTTTTTTCTAAATAGCTTATTTTTATTTCCTCGATTACTTTTTTTGCATATTTATTTTTAAGACTCTATAAATCAAAGAAACTTTGAACCCTCAAGGGCCACTTTGCTATTCTCAAGTCCATTGGTATCAGGGCATTTGAAACACCCTGTGTCAGGTTCTCCTTGAAGATTCTATTGGTGAAAAACGCTGAGGGAGGGAGATAAATGACGGGGTCATTAGGATAATTAAGAGACAAAAAGAGGGGTTTGAAGAGATCTAGTTATTAGCTCTACTTGTTTAATAATCAAAATAGTTTCTGATTTTTTGAGGAGGGCATCCCAAAATTCTCCACAACTTCAAAATAAAATGTATTCATCACTATGGGAAATAAGAATATGAATCCATGTAAGAAAACTCCTTTGGTGAAATGAGGGATGGAAGCAGGTTTTAGGGAGTGAGCTTGAGTTAGCTCTTGGACAACTTGTGATTTCTTCTGATTCTGGAGAACCTGATTCCTCTGAGGCTGGGAAAAAGGATATTGAACTAAACAAATGCAACCAGACATCACAGGGGGTTAAATAAGGAATCTGTGCCTTGAAACTTCGTCCTTTTTGCTTGCTAAAAATGTCCACTGAAAAGCAGGTAATTCTCTTCTTTTGTCAGTGAATTTGTATGCTCAAGCAAGTGAGTTTCTTGGATCTTTTCCTTAGAGGAACTATTACTGGGAGGGGGCCAACCTTGGTTGAGGAGAAATGAGATGAAGTGGGATGGGGTTTGACTCTTAGAAAAGGTTTGGAAAGCCTGTAAAGCAATGAAAGAGAGAGACAGACAGATAAAGAGACAGAGACAGACACAGAGCACAGAGACACAGAGACACAGAGACAGAGACCAAGACAGAGAGACAGACAGCAATTTTACCTATTCTATTGATGTTAGTGATAAGATAAGGCTTGAACAACTTTGTCCCAAAACAGGGACCACAATGATCCCAGGCAGACAAGGGCTGGGTTAGAGGCAAAAGTGAAGTGAGTCATTTCCAGCCAGACTTTTAACTTGAATGATCTTTTGAAAAGATAAGAGCTCTTTACACTTTTCATTAACATATTTTCTCAAGGACACTTTTTGGAAGAAGAATGGAGAGAAGACCCAGGATTTTCCCCAAAGGTGAGAACTTTGTTTTTCAGACATCCCAACTTGGTCCCCATCACATCTCTCCTCCACTACCTTTTTTTTTTTGTGGGGGGGTGGGGTGGTTGCTTATTCATCTATTTGACCCCGATCCTATCAGAATACTCAGAATAAAACTCAATGGAGTGGAAAGACTAATGATCTAAAAAAAAAAAAGATCTGAACATAATGTTCCAGCCTTGTTCTGACATGTTAGCCACATGGCCTTGGGTCAGTCACATTAAATGCTCTGAATTTCTATTTCCCAGGTCTGAGTCCTGGTTGCCTATCATTTACTGCTCATAAAAACCTTGAGTGAGAATAACTTCTTATAAAATTGACTTATAAAATTAACTTCTTAAAAACTGCCTCTGGGTAGAGGGGGCAGGGAATGTATGGGGAAAAAGTGAAAGGCAGAATATAATATAATAAAATATAACTATATTATATGACAAAGTATATAATATACTTTATTATTAAATATTTTAAATATTTAATAATAATTTAAATATTAAATATTATATTGAAGTATAAAGTAAAGCTCCTAGATGCCTTTTCTTTCCTCATCTGTCATATGGGAATAATGATGCATACATACATTGTCCCACAAGCTTTCTTTCCTATGTGGTTCAAAGGAAACTAAGACACAGAGAGTGCTTTGAAAAAGGAAAAAGGATGGCAAAAAATTTCACGTATTAAGTACATATATATGTCATTTCTTTTCATTTCAGTTTGCTAAGTACTTCTTTAGAAAGTCTGGTACTAAATACCCTAGCACTGTCTTAGGTGGGATCATGCAAAGACAATCCACACCTTCTATTGGGAGGAAACAGCAGCAAATACACAGTTAAAGAAATAGAAAATATATGTAATGTAAAAACAAAGGAATTTCCAGAAGATTGGGGAGGGGCTGAGGAAAGGAGGGAGGGTGGATATGAGAGCAACATGAACAAATAGGAGAATCTGGTCTATATAGAAAGAAGGAGATGAGGTAGGCCTTGAATGGAACTAGGGACTGCAAAAGTTGGTGATCCAAAGGGAAAGCATTCCAGACAGAAGGCCCAGACTCCCAAGAGGCATGAGAATACTGGGAGGCCTGCACCAGGAACAAGGGACTGAGCATCTTGGCTAGGAAGTGGAGTGTGATGAGGGTGGAGGGGAGGGGGGAGTGATAGGACATCTGCAGGTTATGAAGCACTTTAAATGACAGAGAAAACCATTTGTGTGTTATCTTAGGACAGTAAGGAACTTATTGGAGCAAGGGAATTACTTTGGTCAGATTTGTGCTTTAGAAACGTCACTTTGGCAGCTGCTTACTGCTGACTGCTTGCTTGCTTTTCCCACGCAGCATAGTGGTTGTGGAATGTTCTGTTGCCCTCGTACCCATTATCTTATTTTCCAACAGAACTGGTCCATTTCCCTCGGAAAGGCTTCCAAAACAAGATGCCATCAGTGCTGTTACCTTGTCCCCCTCACCGGATTTCCCCTCTGTGGGAACAAAGCTGTAAGGCCAAGACCGAGCAGGTGCCCCACCTCAGCTACCAGGCCAGGGTCACTGAAACATCATCAGCTTGTACGTTCCTCAAGGATGCTGAGAGAACAACCTCAATGCAGGTGCTCAGACATCTGGCCATATCCTCCCCTCTGTCCCACACTGATAACAAGACAATGGCTGTCCTACTACCCTGTCTTCACTACCGAGGTCTGACTAAACCATCTCCCCGCTGTAAATACCGTGCCTTGGCCACAGTCATGCCTTTTCCTAGGTCTAACTTTAGGGCCAAGAAAATTGCTCTGAAGGTAACAGCTGATGAACAAAGTCTGATGCCTCTATCAGATCACAAGAATGAGCCTAACCATCTACTGGACCCTGGCTACCAGTTTTTGGGTCAGTCAGGCCCTGACCACCTTCCTAAAATTTTCTTGGGCTACAAAAATAGAACTGAGGCTGTCACACCCCTTGACCAAAAGGCTCCATCTCCAATAACTCCTGTCCACAAGGCTGAAGTTCCCTTATGTAAGGGTGAGAAGATCAGGCTGGGACCTATATGCAGCCCTTGCCCAGATTCCCAGACAGGAGCAATGCCTGGGCCGGTGAGCACTCCACAGCAGACTAAAGCTTCCCTGAAGCACAGAAGAAACCAGGTTAGGTCTGCAACTGTGTTGTTAGGATTTACCAAGAAGGGAGACAGACCTACAGCTTCAACTTCTTCCCACTGTCTTAAAGATTGGTCCAGGGCCAAAGCATTAAAACCACCAGACCTGGCCAAAGTATTGAAAAAATTCCATTCTGATCTCTGCCCCAGAAATACGGTATCACTGATAGGATGCACTAACCCTGAGTCCAGATCCCTGACTGCACCCTCATTACATCATGATCAGAAGACCAGGGTTAAAACTGTGCCCAATCCTGGCCATCAGGCTGAGGATATACAAGCTCAAGTCACACTTCCAATGGAGGTAGAGTCCTGGGAAGAAGCAACACCACCAAGGACAGATGACCAGACCACAACTGTAGCAGGTCAAGATCGTGAAACAATATCTCTACTTAATCAAGACAGCCCAGGATACCAGACCACACCAACATCTGTCTCTGAGGCTAAAGATTTGCCAGACCCAAATATCCATCTCACAGAACAAGACCAACAGGAACAAATGAATGAGGAAATAGAACACCAGGCTATAATCCCAGCAGGAGAACATCATGAGACAACATGTCCACCCTCAGTCCCACAAGATACTTCACCTGACCAGTGGCTCACACTTACACCAAACCCTCCTCACCAGGCTGAAGCTACACAATGCCTCTTTGCCCATATCTCGGTTCAAACAGACCAAGGCCCCATCACCCATGCCTCAGTTCAGACAGAACAAGAGAGTTGGCAAACAATGTCATCAAGAATAGATCCTCAGGCCACAGTGCTCATAGGCTCAGATCATGGGGCAACACCTCCACTGGGCTTAAATCCCAAGATGAGATTCTCTGGCCTCATCCACCATTCCAAACCCATACAGAGCCCAGACCACCAGGTGACTGGGAGTTTAGTAGATATCAATCTTCCTGTCACACTTCAAGCAGGGCAAGACCACTTGGGGGGAATGGAACGAGAAGTAGGCCTGGAGCAGGCCATATTTTTCACAGGTCAGGATCATGGGCCATTGTATTTAGGGCCTCAGGACAAAATTCTACCTGACTCTGACCAAGCTACAACACTAACTGGCCAGGATCCTGGGGCAATATCTCCGATGCCCTTAGGTCCACAGAAAAAATGTTACTTGAATCTGGCCAACAGGCCACATCTCTAACACATCCCTACCATTTGGCCAAAGAGACACAAGGCCACCTCGCCTATGTTTCAGTTAAAAAAGAGCATGAACCCTGGGTAAAAATGCTGGAAAAACATCAGCAGGCTACAACTCTAATAGGCCAGGATTGTGGTGCAGCATCTTTACTAGGTTTAGACTCCAAAGACACACTTCAACCTGGTCTTGATCATCAGACTACATCTCCACCCAGCCTTGACCATCAGACTGAAGATTTATCAGTACTAGGTATCCAGCTCATGCTTCAAGAAATAGCACTGGAAATACACCACCAAACTACATTATTAATAGACCAGGGCCCTGGGGCAACTCCTTTCAATATAGACCTCCAGGATAAATCTTTACTTGTCTCTGATGACTGGGTTACAACTCCATCGTACCAGGACCATGGGATAATACCTCCAATAGGCTTAGGCCTACAGAACAAAACCTTGTCTGAGCCTGATTCATTATGGTCCGTGGTTCTAACACGTCCTGATCACCCAAACCAAGCTATTCAAGACCACATTCTTGAAATCTCAGTTCAAACAAATCAAGAAGTCTGGCAAACAATGCCACCGAAAACAGGCCAGAAGACCACAACTCTAATAGGTCAAGATCATGGAGTAACAATGCCTGTACTGGTCTTAGACACCAGGGACACATTTTCACCTAGCATTGACCAGCAGGCCACATTTCCACCCAGCTAAGACCACCAGGCTGAGAATATACCAGATTCAAATGTCCAGTTCACAATTCAAGAACAGAACTCCTTGGGAGAAGTGGCACAGAAAACACACCACCAAACCACAATGTTAGTAGACCAGAGTCATGGGACAATATCTCCAAGGAACTTAGATCCTCAGGACAAAAATTTATCTGCCTCTGACCCCCAGACCACAACTGTAAGAGGCCAGGATCATGAGACTACACTTTCATTCACCTTAGGACTACAGAACAAAAATCTGTTTCAGTTTGACCAACAGGTCAAGGATATACAAAGTCATGTTGCCAAAGTCTTCATTCAAACAGGACAAGAGCCTTGGGAAACAATGCCACCAAGAACAGACCATCAGGTCACGACATTTACAGACCAGGATCAAGGGGCTATACTTCCAGTACATGTAGACCTGCAGGACAAATCCATCCCTGGCCCTGACCAACGACAGGCTTCAACTCTTATAGGTCAAAATTGTAAAACAACACCTCCACTGAACTTAGGCCCACAGGACAAAATCTTACTTGAGCATGAAAACTGTGCCAAACCTCTGCCACACCCTTGCCAGCTAGCTGGGAATACTCAAAGCCAGACTCTCCAGGCCTCATGGCAGATAGAACAAGAAGACCAAGAAATACTACCTGCTTTAACAAAGAAGGAGGCCACAATATTAAAAGACCAGGATCATGGGACTATACCTCCATTTGTTTTTGGATCACAGAGCAATATCCTACTGGAGACTGACCAGCAACTGTCCATACTACCACCACCTCACCAGCAGGCTAAGGATACACCAAACCATGTTGCTAAAATCTTAATTCAGACCGACCAAGAGACCTTCAAAACAATGCCACTAAGAACAGGCAGCCAGGCCACAGCCTGGATTATGGAACAACACTTCCAGTGGGCTTAAACCCCAAGAATATAAGTCCTACAGACCTTGACTACTGGGCCATATCTCGACATAGCCTTAACCAACGGGATAAGATGATCATAGACCACAATGCCCATGTCACACCTCAGCCAGATCTTAACCACTGGGAAACAATATCGCAGGAAAAAGACCTGAATCATATGAATTTAATAGTCGAGGATTTCTTGGATTCACCTCCTTTCTTGAGCCTAGATAACCAAGAAACAACTCGATCTGGCCTTGACCACTTGGACATACGTCCACCCAGTCCTTACTGCCAAGTTGAGGATATGAAATATCCTAAAGTAATGGTCCTACCTCAATCAGAACAAGACCAATGGGAGTCAATACCACAAGAAATAGAACCCAAGGCCATAACTCTCACAAGCCAAGCAATACCTTCATTAGCCTTAGGCCCACAGGACCAAACTCTACCATTCTTTGACCACCAGGTCATACCTCAAATCATCCCTGAACACTCAGCTGAGGATATTCCAGATTCTGATGTTCGTGTCTGTCCTCAAATGTTACAACAACTCTTGGAAACACTGCCAATAGGAAAAGGCCAACAGGCTGCAACTCCATCAGACCAGGATCCTGAGGCAACACTGCTACTGGGCTTAGAGGAGGATAAGATAGACCCTAGTCTCTCTCACCTCACGTATTTGTCCAGTGCTGACCATCAGTCTGAGGATACACCAGCATTTAGTGTATATTCCTCAATTCAAACAGAACAAGACCTATGGGAAACAATGCCCAAAAGAGAAGATCCCCAGGTCAAAGCACAGACTGATCTGGATCAGGAGGCAACACTTCTTGTGGATTTAGACCAGGATGAAGCTCTTACTGGCTCCGAACTCCAGGCCATAAGTTCACCTAGCCCCTATAAGCAGGCAGAGGATACACAAAGCCCCATTGCCCATATCTCACTTCAAACTGACCCAGAGCCATGGGAAACATTTCTACCTAGAATGGACAATCACACCACAACTCTCGAAGCTGAAAATAATAAGGCAGTACTTCCAGTAAGCTTAGAATCCCAGAATATAACTCTACCTGGCTTCAACTACCAAGACACAAATCTGCTCAGTCCTGACCAGCAGGTAGGAGATATACAGAGGCCCACTGCCCATGTCTTACTTGAAACAGAACAGGAGTATTTGGAAACAACATTACCAAGAATATTCCACCAGCAGCACACAGCTCTCAAAGGCCAAAGTAATGGGGCAATAGCTTTACTAATCTTAGACTCTCAGGACAAAACTCTATCTGGCCCCAATCTCCAGGACACAAGTAAAGTCACCCCTGACCAGCAAATGGAGCCTACGCAAAGTTCCAATGCCCATGTCTCATTTCACACCGAAGCAAAGTCCAGGGAAATGATGCCACCAAACATAGCCCATCAGACCACAAGTCACATGGATCAGGTTAATGGCTCTACATCTCCACTGGGATCAGTTCCCTAGAACCCAAATCAGTCTGGCTCTGATCACCAAGCCATCATATCTCCAGTCAACCCTAATCACAAGCCAGAGGTTGTTCTAGACTTCCAAACCTATACCACAACTCCCTCAAACAAGCATTACTTGCCAAAACTGTTGATGGATTGCAATCACAAGGTCATGTACAAATCTATTGCCAACCTCAAGCCCAGGTGAAGTAAACAGAATCCATGGTGTTTCAAGTATATTGAACCGTATGCTGTTAATGGAACAATGATTTCTACTGACATCATGCATACCATCATTAGTTCTATTCCTCAAGAACGAATAAAGAATGATGTCTCAAAACAGATTCTCCTAAGGAGGATGAAGGTCTCTTCTCTTCAAAGGGCTCCATGGATCTCCTCTAGTTATCCAATCTGTCTGATCTGCGCCTCCTGGATCCCAGATGACTGTCCCCATGTTCAGAGTTTGAAGTACTCCTGTGAGGCACGGCTCCTGGCCATACCAACCCCTCTGCCTAGTCCTAAGGAAGAGAATATGGGTGTGAAATTTGTCCTTCAAACACCCCAGACCAAATGCTTTACGTTTATTCTCCCAGAAATGCATTACCTTTCACAAATGCCCTCATACCGTTCAGCAGACTCTTCACTATCTCCTCCCACAGAATCTATGAGGACCTCTGTGCTCCTGAAACATCAAACCCACATGCCACCCCCTGTTCCTGAAAGGATAAAGGGTCTCAGCCTTTTAATTGACAAGTGTCACCAGCCAGGGCGGGGGGACACATTTAGAAGCCAGCAGTCACTCGTAGGCACAAAGCTCATGAGAGAGTACAACAGCAGAGAACACCAGCCAAGGGCACATCCAATATTTTTCAAGTCTCTACTGGAGAGATTTCAATTGAGGCAAAAAGTAAATTAAATGGCTACCTTTTCCTCTATGAAAAGTATTAATTCTCTGTGTATATTTGAAATTTGTGTTTAATTTTGTATCTTTTTTTAATGTAGTTGGATAAGGTGAGGAGAAAGCTATCTTTTTAATTCAGGAGGGAGCCAATTGAGGACTGTCTTAGGTGATCAGTGAGAAAAATTTCCTGTTTTGACTACTTTGGAAATATGTTTAATATGATTGTTCAGGTATAGCCTATATCAGATTGCTTGCTGTCTTTGGGAGCGGGGAGTGGAGGAAGGGAGGGAGAAAAAAAATGTAGAACTCAAACTCTTATAAAAGTGAATGTTGAAAACTATCTTTACATGTAACTGGAAAAAATAAAACACTATTAAATGGGGAAAATAAAAGAAAATTTTCATGTTCTTTCCTACTTTTCATGCTATTGTCTAGCCTCTGCAAGAGTGGGGAACCTGTGGCCTTGAAGCCATATGTGACCCTCTAGGTCCTCAAGTGTAACCCTTTGACTAAATGAAAATTTCATGAAATTTGGATATATATATACATGTAAAACTGCTGTCATGAGAAGATTGGGGTTGGCAAAAGAGTTTTGCCATTTCCTAAAAGCAATCCAGCCCATGGTTTTCCTCCTGTCAAACTCTGGGCACAATTCATTGTCCATTTGTGCTGTCTGTTCCATATAGACATACTGATGGACAAGCTCTATAGGTAATCCATTCACATGCATGTTGAAATCTGATCAACAGATATTCTTCATCCACTTCTTGAGTGGATGGATAAGTCAATCTCCTTTGAGTGATTATAGATCTCTTCCAAGGGGCTTTGCAATGTTCTATAGTTTGATGAGAATAGTACGATGTCATCCACAAACAGGGGCATCTGTAAGACCCCATCCACATGGAATTCCTCTTTGCCCTGAACTCTTTACCATATCTCCTCCTTCACAGTTAGAATCATTCCCCCAGAAGAAACCCAACCTAAGAAGCAGAAACCCAGAAGATCATAGTTTTCACTAAAAGTAACTATACATTATTATCCATAAACCTATTTATTCTGACCCACTTCCTCATCCATAACCCAGCCTCAAAAAAGGTCACACTCATAGTTATACGCTTCATCATTTTAAAACTTCAAAAGAGCCATACTGATCTCAATTCAAACACTTCACCAACTGACATACAGCAGAAATCTGTTGAAGTATAAGAGCTATTGTCCATTTTTACCTTTTATTAAGTTGAAAAAATTCCATCATCTGCTTAGTGATGTTTGTCTAACCATATTTGAGTCTTGTCTATGGCATGGCACACTTTACTGGGTTAATGACTAAAGCCTTTCCAGCTTGGCAAGAGCAGTGAGATTTGGCAGGGTTTTCAAAACCACCTACTCACTTCTATTCTATGAAGTTGGCACCAGAGTATGACTTCATGGAGAGCAAGGATCTATGGAACATAAAAAAAATATATGCAGGGCATCTAGGTGGCATAGTGGGTAGAGCACTGGCCCTGGAGTCAGAAGGACTTCAGTTCAAATATGGCCTCAACTACTTACTAGCTGTGTGGCCTTGGTCAAGTCACATAACCCTGACTGTTCCTCCAAAATCCCCCCCCCCAAAAAAAAAGAAAAGAAAGAAGAAAAATATATATGCTGTATGACCACTTATAGACAGAGCATCATTCTGTCTAACTTCCTAAACGGCAGTATTTACTCTCTCAGTCTTGGTACCAAAAATCTCACATTTAAAAAACCCATCTGGTATTTGTGGTAATGTTTTCTGCTGGATCCACAACTCTTTTTCAGACTTCTGAAGTTACTGTAGATAGAAGGTCTGAACAAGCTTCTTTCCCCCTTCCAATCCATTCCCCAGAGAATCAGCTTCCTAAAGTGTAGGCCTGACCAAGTCATATCCCTAGACATTAAATTCTAATGACTTTCTATTATTTCCAGGATCAGATAATTCCCCCCTTCCTTACCTGTTCTTTTCCTACCCTTTCAATGTTATTATGCATTACACCCCACACATACTCTGTGATCAGTGACACTGGCCTCATTGTTATTCTTCAAACAAAACATTCTATGTGCTGACTGACCCGATAGACATTTTTACTGTCCCCATGCCTGGAAACTTCTCCTCCTCATCTCTGCTTCCTGGCTTCCTTCAAGGCTCAGTTAAAATCCCACCTTCTGTAAGAAGCCTTTAGTGCCTGCCTTCTGAGATGATCTCTAATTTACCCTGTATATATCTTGTACATTATTGTTTTCATGTCTTCTTCCCCCTTAAACTATGAGCCCTTTGGGAGCAGTGGCTAATTTTTAATGCTTTTCTTTGTACCCCCAGGGGGTACAAAGTGGCATAGTGCCTGGAACATAGTAGGAACTAATTAAATGCTTGTTGACTTGGCAGGCTAAACTATGAAAACCTTCCCAATTACAATAATACCTAAAATACAAAAATACCCTCTCTGTTATTGATGTGGTGGAACCAGAGACTGGCAAAACCCCAGAAAAAACCTTAAGAAGGAACAATATGGAAGATTACATGATGTCAGGAAGTATCTTCGTCCTAGAATACCACTATCTATCTTTTTTAAGTTGGGGCTCCCAAGAAGTTGTTTGTTAGGAATTTAGATGAGCTTCTGTCAAACAAACAGCAGTGTTTTGGTTATAGAATCATATATAGAATGATATACTTAAAGGTAAGGAAGCCTGGGTTCAAATGCTGCTCCAGAAACTTTTTAGCAGTGTGACCCTAGGCAAGTCACATAACTACTCTAGGCCTCTCTGTTCTTCACCTGTAAAATGAGGAGGTCAAACTCTATGACTTCTAAGCTATGTTCCAATCTATAATCCTATGATTTTTTTTTCTATTTCCACGAGTCATGTTATGAAAGAAAACACAGAACAAAAAACAAACAAGAAAGATAAGAAAGCAAAGGAAAAGTATACTTCCATCTACATCCAGATTCCATCAGTCCTTTCTCTGGAGGTGTTGACATTTTTCGTTATAAGTCCTCCAGAACTGTCTTGGACCACTGTAATTGCTGAAAATAGCTAAGTCATTCACAGCTGATCATCATACAAGATTGCTGCTACTGTGTACAATGTTCTCCTGGTTCTGCTCATTTAGCATCAGTTTATGTAAGTCTTTTCAGGTTTTTCTGAGAACATCCTGCTCTTCATTCTTATAGCATTATAGTATTCTATCATATCAGCCATTCCCCAGTTGATGGATATTCCCTCAATTCCCAATTCTTTGCCATCATTGAAAGAACTGCTATAAATATTTTTGGCCATATAAGTCCTTTTCCTTTTTAAAAAAATCTCTTTGAGATCATACCTAGTAGTGGTTATACTTGGTTAACAGGTGTGCATGGCTTTATAGCTCTTTGGGCACAGTTCCAAATTACACTAGAGAATGGTTGAATCAGTATACAACTTCACCAACAGTGCATTAGTATCTCAACTTTACCACATCCACTCCACCATTTCTCATTTTCCTTTTCTGTCATGTTAGATAATTTGATAGGCATGGGGTGGTAGTTCAGAGTTGTTTTAATTTGCATTTGTTTAACAATCGTGATTTGGAGCATTTTTTTCATATGATTAGAGATAGATTTGATTACTTTGCCTGAAAACTGCTTGTTCATATCCTTTGACCATTTATCAGCTGAGGAATGGCTCTTACATTTATAAATTTGACTTATTTCTCTATATATTTGAGACATGAGGTCTTTATCAGAGAAACTTGCTGTAAAATTTTGCTTACAGTTATGATTACTGTATATTTCCCTCTATCTTGTTTCCTTCCCTCTTCTCTCTCCTTTTATCCTGTCCATCCTTGCTTCTGTCTTTTACCTACCCCAATACACCTTCCCTTCTACCACCACTCCCCCGCCTCTTGTCCCGTTCCCCCCTACTTTCCTGTAGGATGAAATAGATTTCTACACTCAGCTGAGTGTGTATGTTATTCCTTCTTTGAACCAATTCTGATGACATTAAGGTTCATTCTCTCTCCCCTGCCTCCCCTCCCCTCCACTGTAAAATCTCTTCCCTTTATGTGAGATAATTTACCCCACCCTACCACTCCCTTTCCCCTTCTCCCAGAGCACGCCTCTTTTTCATCCCTTAATTTTATTTCTTAATCATCCCATCATATTCAACTCATACTCATGTCGTCTCTCTATGTATACTTCTTCTAACTGCCCTAGTATAACCCTCTGCTTATTGACAAGTATGAGCTCAGCTCAGTCCTAGTCTTAATTATTACAAAAAGCTTCCAGATGCTAAAACTATCTCAGTCACTGTTACTGACTTCACTTTCAAAAAAAGCCTCACCATTCCTTCCAGCCAGTCTGCTCTCATGCACTGAACTGAGCCATAAACATTTCTAAGCTCTATTCCCCTTTGATTTAAAGTTTGATCCTACTTTTCCTATTTAACTGCAGATGGAGACTTATTTGTTCATTCCTGTTATTGTTCAGTCATTTTTCAGTTGTGTCCCATTCTTTGTGAACCCATTTGGGGCTTCTTGGCAAAGATGCTGGAGTTGTTTGCCATTTTTTTTTCCAGCTCGTTTTATAGATGAGGAAACTGAGGCAAATAAAATTAAGTGACTTGCCCAGGGTCACACAGCTAGTAAATGTCTGAGGTCGAATTTGAATTCAGGAGGAGGAGTCTGACTACAGGCTCAGTGCTCTGTGCGCTATGGCGCCACCTAGCTGCTCAATTATTTACTCCTATTTGTGGTAAATCCCAGGACATACTCTTGGTTGTATTTATAAACTCCTCCCCAAATTAGAGCGTTTTAGGAGTATGAATTCACTCCTTGTTTTAACCCACAAGGAAATAATCTCATATTCCAAAAGGATAGAATCTTCTACTGGTGAACAAGGGGTCTTCTGTTTCCCTGAAGACAGGAACATAATATTCCAAAACCTATACAAAGTCAAAATATTTTACTAACATCTGAAGTACTATGTCAGGCTAAGGCTCCTGATGCTTCTTTTCCTCATGTTTCTATCCTTCCCTGCCTTTGTCCTTGGCATTGGGAATTGGAGATCTTTCTCCAAGTAAACTCCTTGAATTTCTGATGTATTTGTTAGAGCAGTGGCAGTCTGACCCTAGAAGCAGCCAAGTAGTGCAGTGGATAGAGTGCTGGGCCTGAAGTGAGGAAGACTCATCTTCCTGAGTTCAGATTTGGCCTCAGACACTCATTAGCTGTGTGACCCTGGGCAAGTCACTTAACCCTGTTTGCCTCAGTTATCTCATCTGTAAATGAGCTGGAGAAGGAAAAAGCAAACTATTCCAGTGTCTCTGCCAAGAAAGCTTCAATTGGGTTCACAAAGAGTTGGACACAACTGAAATGATTGAATAACAAAATCTGATCCTATTTTTTTTTTACTACTGAAGGACAGGGAAAGGAAAAATCCATGAGGGGAGCTCAGTTTTCTTTTGATTAATTGCTCTGAAAGGAAATCTACACAATTCTCTGTTCATCCATAACCATGGAATCCAACTGCCTTTTGCCTTCAGATCTAGTTTTATGCATATCTATGACCCAGTGGAGGTCAGATTCCCATTCTATTCCTCCTTAGAGATTTAGATATGTGGCTAAACCTTGATCTGTATCTGATAAGGGTCCTCCTTCACCCTACATGGAATATGAGACCCTTGAAAGCAAGACATTTATCTTTTATTCATTTATTTATTTATTTTGCTTTTGGGAGGGCAATTGGGGTTAAATGACTTGCCCAAGGTCACACAGAGAGTACGTGTTAAGTGTCTGAGGCCAGATTTGAATTCAGGTCATCCTGACTCCAGGGGCGGTGGTCTATTCACTGTGCCACCTAGCTGCCCCTAAAGATTTATTTATCTAATAGAATAGCAGTCTCTCTCTCTCTCTCTCTCTCTCTCTCTCTCTCTCTCTCTCTCTCTCTTGTCTTTATTAATTTGTTTGTTTACTTTTAGTTTACAAGATTCAGTTCCACAATTCCTTGAGTTTCAAATTTTCTCCTCCTCCCTTCCCTTCTCCCCAACTCCTCAACCCTGCCTTCCCCCCCCCCCCAACTCCCCACCACAGTGGCATGCAATCAAGTATAGGATCTACAAATACTTTCACATTAGACATTAGTCAGGTTGTAAAGAAAGATTGTAACAGATGAAATGAACAATGGGAAAGAAGAAACAAAACCAAACAAGAAAAAGAAAGAGAGCAGGTAGTTTGCTTCAATCTGGATTCAAACTGTTCTTTTTAGTTCTTTCTCTGAATGTAGACATTTCTCTCCATCATGACTCTTTTGGAATTGACTTACAGCCCTGCATTGCTGAGAAGAGTGAAGTCTATAGAAGTTGGTTGCACACATATGTTGTGTCTGTAATTGTGTACAAATTTCTCCTGGTTCTGCTCTTCTCACTCAGCATTAGTTCGTATAAGGCTCTCCAGGTAAATATGAAGTCCATCTGTTCCTCGTTTCTTACAGCACAAATAGTATTACATTATATTTATATACCACAATTTGTTCAGTCATTCCCCAATTGATGGGCATCCCCTTAATTTCCAATTCTTTGCCACCACAAAAAGAGCTATGGTAAATATTTTTGTACATATGGGTCCTCCTCCCACTTCAATGATCTCTTTGGGATACAACCCTAGAAGTGGTATTGCTGGGACAAAGGGTATGAAATGTTTATAGCCCTTTAGGCATAGTTCCAGATTGCTCTCCAGAATGGTTGAATCAGTTAACAACTCCACCAACAATGCATCAGTGTTCTAATTTGTCCACATTCTCTCCAGCATTTGTCATTTTCCTGTTTTGTCATCTTAGCCAATCTGACTGGTGAGATATGGTACCTCAGAGTTGTTTTGATTTGCATTTCTCTAATCAATAATGATTTAAAGCATTTTTTCATGTGCTTATAGATATCTTTAATTTCTTCCTCTGAAAACTGCCTGTTCATATCCTTTGACCATTTATCAAATGGGGAATGATTTGTATTCGTATAGATTTGATTCAATTCTCTGTATATTTTAGAAATGAAGCCTTTATTAGAGACACTGGTTGTAAAAATTCTTTCCCAGTTTTCCACTTTCCTCTTAATCTTGGTTACACTGGCTTTGTTTGTACAGAAGCTTTTAAATTTAATGTAATCAAAATGATCCATTTTGCATTTTATAATGCTCTCTAATTCTTGTTTGGTCATAAAGTCTTCCCCTCTCCATAAATCTGACAGGTAACCCATTCCTTGCTTTCCCAGATTGCTTATGGTATCAGCCTTTATACCTAGATCATGCACCCATTTAGACTTGATTTTCATATACTGTATTAGATAATGGTCTATGCCCAGTTTCTGCCATACTATATTCCAGTTTTCCCAGCAGTTTTTGTCAAATAGTGAGTTCCTATTCCCCAAACTGAGGTCTTTGGGTTTATCAAACAGTAGATTACTATAGTCATTGACTGCTGAGTCTCATGTACTCAATCTATTCCATTGATCTACTACTCTGTTCTTCAGCCAGTACCAAGTAGGTTTTTTGTTTGTTTGTTTGTTTTTTGCTTTTTGGAGGGCAATTGGGGTTAAGTGACTTGCCTACAATCACACGGATAGTTTATGTGTTAAGTGTCTGACGTTGGATTTGAACTCAGGTCCTCCTGACTCCAGGGCCTGTGCTCTACTCACTGCGCCACCTAGCTGCCCCATTACCAAGTAGTTTTGATGACTGCTGCTTTATAATACAGATTAAAATCTGGTATAGCTAGTCCACCTTCCCTAGCATTTCTTTTCGTTTATTCTCTTGATATTCTGGACCTTTTGTTCTTCCAAATGAATTTTATTACTGTTTTTTCTAGCTCTGTAAAGTAATTTTTTGGTAAATTGATTGGAATGGCACTAAATATGTAATTTAATTTAGGTAAAATTGTCATTTTTTTTTTATATTAGCTCGACCCAGCCACAAGCAATTGCTGTTTTTCTTAGGACTTCTTTAAACTCTTAAAAACTGAGGACTTCCCAAGAACTTTGTGTTTATGGGGACTACATCTATCAATATTTATTCAAAATTAAAATGTCTTAGTATTATTGTGAGAGTAATTTTGAACTTTTAGACTGTCTGAAATGGTTTGTGAGAGCCCCAGGTTTTATTTTAAGACTTCTGTAACAGAGGCAAAAAATATTTAGGGGTCATAAAACCTGGATTTCAGTTCTCCTACTTTGGTAGGACCAGTTGTCCTAATGTTATCCAAACTATGAAGTGTATAATATAATGTCTGTATTACATCACAGGGCTAATGTGAGGAATTAATTCATTGAAAGATATGAAATCGGTTCAGAAAAGCACATGTACTTTAAAATATCAGGGAAAGGGACTAGACCCATGATTTCATTGTTATAGGGAACTCCAAGGTAAGGAAATTCCCATTGCTATGTCACAGGAGCAGAAGGAGAAGGTGGTTGGCTGATGTAGCCTCAGACACTCACTAGAAGTGTGACCCTGGGCAAGTCACTTAACCTCTGGGGTCTCAATTGGGGAAAAGCCATAAAATATGGTAATAAGTGAAAAACCATAAAAACTAAAACTCTGCGAAAGGTGGAAGCCTGAACATGGTGACCTGTTTAGAATCATAACTTAGATACTAAATTATATTTTAGACCCTGAGTCACTACTTAAGATACTATGACCTATGAAAGCCATAATAAGAAAAGCATGACCTATATGTGATTGGCACATGATCGATAGACAAAACTTATTTTTTGGGCATAACATTGGCTTAAATCCCAAGCTCATTACTAAGCAGAAAACCAAAAATATTCACCAGTCAGTAGTGACATACTCAATTGCTCCTCCTCCCTTTGTTATCTATAATTACCACAGGGATTTTGGGGGTTCTTAGCAGGGATTCGCTGATTGGTCTGGCTGCTGCCCCAGACTAATGATGATTAATATCTTAGCAGGGGATTGACTGAACTTTCTGGCCATAACCCCAGACCAAAGATCGACCTGTTTTGTAAGTATTCATAACACTTGATTAAACTAATAAATATAATCAATCTGGAAATACTTGACCTCTTCCTTTGGTATTAAAAAGAATACCCCATGGTTATGGGGGAAGTACAGGATTCCCCAGCCAGGGGAATTCCAGACGTTACAACCTCCAAATGCCTCAGTTTTTCTCATCTGTAAAATGGGGCTAATTATAGCACTTACCTCTCATGCGTGTTGTGAGGATCAAATGAGGGGATATTTATAAAGTGTAGTTCTTAAAGTGTGCTCTGCTAGGCAGTCAGATGAGGCCCATTTTCCTGTGCACTAAATAATAGCTAGCATTCAGGTTGCAAAGCATGTAGATGTGCGTGTGTGTGTGTGTGTGTGTGTGTGTGTGTGTGTGTGTGTGTGTGCACGTGTATCTGATATACCGTGTTAAGTTTTCGTAAGCTTTTCCCCATCAATCAGTCAACCAAACAATCAAAACACATTCTTGCTATGTGCCAGGCACTGTGCTAGGTGCTGACAGACGTGGTGATACAAAAACCAAATACAGGCATAAGGAATTAAATGGGGATTTTAGCAGAGTTTTGAGGAAGCCACAGGCAACACATAAAGTCCAGCAAATGAGGCAGAAAAAGTTTGGAAACTCAGAAATGCATAAAATACACATATAGTATTGCATAATATCAATATATTTTGTTTCTCAATGCCATAATAATTCAGATTTCTCTGGTATGAAAGGAGAGCCAGAACATTTTAAGCAGATTTTCCAGATGGCAGAAGCACCACGGCTCTAGCTCCTGTGATGTGAAAGGGGATAACTGTACTTGTCTCTGCTGTCCTCCTACTTCTTAACTCATCAATTTTGCTGATGTATTCATAAGGATGTATAGGAGATGCTGATAACCCTAGACAGAAGGTCAACAGTTCATTGAAATCTTCATCCCCAGGGAGCTTCCAGTTGTACCCTCAAGTACAGAGAGAGACTCGAACCCTCTATTCTACCACCAGAGTTGAGAGTCTGGACTTGTAAGAAGCCCAAATAACTCTGGTGGGAAACGGGAAGCTGTACTCACTCCAGAATGTGGCTAATGCTATTTCCATTACTTCAATATTTGTGTCATGATGTTTCAGTTTCAATTCTTTGCCTGGTACATAGTGCCTGGCACATAAATGAATCCTCATTGATTATTTGTTTATTTTGATCAGCATAATAAGCAACTGGAAATCTAGGCCAAAATTCACTTCAGAAATTATATTTCCAGACAGGATGGGGGCAAACAAGACACAATAGGGAAATTATCAGTCCAAGTCTCCACTGTTGGAAACCAGGCCATTTAGGTGCACAGATCAGAGGAAAACATAAACTCTCTGGTGGAGCTACTCTGGAATCACCACTGATGATTCTAGGTCCTGCTGAGATTGCTTACTGTGAGTGTTAATGCAGCTGTTGTTACTTCACTTGTGATTCTAACTCTAAGAGACTCATAAAGGTAGATAATTGAGCTCAGTGTGCAATAGTAGGGTGCTCTGAAAAGATTGTTCTCCTTGCAGTGTTCTTCTGGAATTTATGTCAATGGCATATAAGCTTGGGGGGGACGATTTCAGGTAGTGTCAAACAGGCAGTTTTCTAGTGAAGCTGTCAGACACAAGATGATGATGTGTCACTGTGTTTAGGGGGTTCAGTTGGCAGAAATGCCTCTATCCTTTGGAATCCTTATCTTCCTTCAAAGCTCAACTCGAGTCAACTCCTACAACCCCAGCTGATGGTGCCAATTCTGAAATAACTTTGTGAGTAAACTTCCTAAATATTGTGCATTCGAGGATATGAGTTCATATAATCTCCTCCAATAGAACGTAATAAAAGTGTCGAGGGCAGATTCATTTTTGTCACTGCCTCCACAGAAGCTAGCACATTACCTAGTGTTTAGTTGGAACTAGATAATTATTGTTGTTGCTCAGTTGTGTTTGACTCTCTGTGACCCCATTTGGGGTTTATTTGGCAAAAATACTGGAATGGTTTACCAATTCCTTCTCCAGCTCATTTTACAGATGAGGAAACTGAGGCAAACAGGATTAAGTGACTTGTCCAGGGTCATACAGCTAGTAAATATCTGAGGCTGGATTTGAACTCAGCTCCTCCTGACTCTAGGCCTGGCATTCTATCCACTGTGACACCTAGCTGCAATGTTGTTGAATAAATAAATGAATGAATAGGTGATAGAAAGTGACATGGGAAATTGGGTATGTGGATTCAATGCCTTAATAAAAAATGGGGGGGGGGCATATATCTATGGATGAACTTTTTCTCTTCCATCTCACATGTCTCAATGCTTCAGGAAATAGCCAGCTCTTGACTTTCTTCAGCACTTAGCATAGTGTCTGGTACACAGCAGGCATTTAATAAATGCTTATTGACTACTGACTATTGAAAGGGACTATGAACAAGGAGGGGGATAGCTAAATGATGAGAACCAACAGGAAATTGAGTGTCTGATACAGAACCAAGGCAGAGTCTCGCTTGTATCTACTGTCTCCTCACGGCTCCATGGGATGCTTTCATCTATCCCTGAGGTCCTGTCCAGCCCACCCTGACTGGTCCCCTAAATATGAGCAGGAGGAGGAGGACAAAGGACAAGTGGTGTTTTATGATGTCAAGGCCACTTCAGGTCCTCTATCTGGGATAAGAGACCAAAGACTTCAGTGCTGTACTAAGTATGTAAGGAAAAAACATCTATTTTTCTTTGTATCCCAGCATACAGTCCTCTCTGGAGAGAGTGCTTACTCTTCTGAAATGACTGGACTTTTCTTGTAATTACTTCATAATTCTACAGACCCAGTCCCTAACTAAGTAAGCCTTTCCCTACTGGAAAATCTTGTAACCACCTAGAACCACAAGCAAGAATCAGGCTGGCTGAAACTGCTGATCATTAGAACATTTGAAATACAGTGCTGTCCTTGGAAGTTCTTAATGGTAAGATCTCGGTCCTCTGGGACTGACTGATTACAGAGGAATATTTTTCCCAGGGACAAATGTGATAAATATGCTTGTGGGGCAAAATGAAAGGAAAGGAAAGGAAATCTATGCTCAGCAGTGAAAACTCAACATCAGTGGATGGTCAGCCCTGGGTCAGGCCTCAGGTTCCTGTTCCTGAACCCTACAATGCAGCTAGCTTCATTCTGACTTATGGATAGTCAGGATGAGGGCAGCCTCTGAATGGATTCTGACAATGGGAGAGTGGGGAGTTTGAAGTGGAAGCAGAAGGCTGTGTTGGGAGAGTTTAGAGCAGGGATTCTTAGCCTGTTTTGCGGTGTACCCTCTTTGCAATCTAGTGTAGCCCATGAACCCCTCCTCAGAATAATGGTTTTGAATGTATACAATAAAATTTGTAGGATTACAAAGGAAACCAATTGTATTGAGATACAGTTATTTTTTTTTCAAGTTCCTGGACCCCTGATTTGAAAGGCAGGACTAGATGACCTAGGCCAAAGATCCAAACTGTGGAAGTGATATTCCAAAGTAACTTCAGTTTAATATCTTGAGAAGTATCCAAGATAGTCACAAAAATGAGGATTTTAATTTCAAGTTAGAATCAGAATAATTTCAAATAATTTATGAGTTAATTCATGCCTAGTTTTCCAGTTGCTTATTATGCAGTAAAGCCAAGTTATGGGCCCAGATAGTATGCTAACTGTTGAGAATAAGGACGAGAATAGGGAGATGCCCTGAAAGCAATAATTAAATTTAATTCTTTTCTCCATACTATTGAAGCTGCACTTAAATAAAATCTAAAGTCAGCATATAAAAGAGCTCTAAATGTATTAAGGGCAGCTAATGGTACAGTGGACACAGGTGCCAGCCCTGGAGCCAGGAGGACCTGAATTAAAATTTGGTCTCAGACACCTACTAGCTGTGTGACCTTGGGAAAGTCACTTAACCTTATTTGCCTCAGTTTCCTCATTAAATGAGCTGGAGAAGGAAATGGCAAACCACTGCAATTACTTTGCCAAAAAAACCCCAAATGCACATGACTGTAAATACTTAATAACAAAAAAAATGTTAAAAATAATGGAGCAGAAGAATTCCCTTAAAAAAGGCATCTCCTGTTGATGTGTTTACTGGCTTTGCTTTACTTGCTTCTCTTTTCAATTCTTTGTTATAATTCTGGACACATGTATATGTGTGTTCTATTTGGAAACGAAGTTGATGTAAAAATAAAAGCAAAATATCAACCAAATAAAGAAAAATGAAAAGAATTGTCCCAGACAGGGTAGGGCTACCTTGGGGGGCCATCAGTCTTTAGTAGCCATTTTGAGGACAAAGAGAGAACTTTATACTCTTCCATTAATATGTTGTTTTTTCAAGGAGATCCTTTAGGGGAAGAATGGAGGTCAGAAGGCCCAGGATATCTCTGAAAGGTGAGAACTTTGGTTTTCAGTCAGCTCAGCTAGGCTCCTATCACCTAGAGATGATGCCCCAGCTCAGTGAAAAGAGGACTGCAAATGAAATCAAAGGGTCTGGATTCACCTCTCACCTCTTCTGTTTTACCTTTGTGAGCAAATTACTTCACCGCTCAGGGCCTCAGTTTACTCAGCTGTAAAATGGGGGAGAAGTGGACAAGATGGCTTCCAAGGTGTGTTCCCACTCTTGATGGAACATCTCAACCATTTCTCATGTTGCACATCCAATTATTCTTAATACTGTAAATTTCAGATATAACACCATACTAGGTGGAAAGAACGATGGTTCAAAGATCTAAAAAATCTGATATCTAATTCTGCTGCCATGTAGACTTTGGTCAAATCAGATAGAGGCTGCTGTCAGCACAATGGTTAGAGTGCTGGGCCTGGAGTATCGAAGACTCAGTTCAAGTCTAGGCTCGGGCATTTACTAGCAGTGTGGTCCTGGGCAAGTCATTTAACTAACTTTTGTGTCAGCACATTCCCTCATCTGTAAAATGGGGATAATAACAGCCCCGATCTCCTAGGATTGTTGTGAGGATCAAATCAGACATTTGTACGTTAAGATGAAATAAGATGTTTGCAAACCTTAAGGTGCTACATAAATGCTAGTTATTATTAATGTCACTTAAATGCTCGGAAACTCCAGTTTCTAGGTTTCCACTCCTGTCTGTGCAGCAATTACTAGCCACATATGTAACTTAGAGCAAGTCACTTACGCCCCCTGGGGTTCAGTTTGCCTCATTTACAAAATGACAAAGAACAGTGCCTGCACTTCCTGCCTCACAAAGCTGGAGGAAAACAAGCTTTTTTTTGGTTTTGGTTTTAATTTTGGTTCATTTGATTGCTTGGTTGGACTTTTTTTTTTTAGCAAAAAAATCCAGCATTATTATATAAATATGATCTTCGTCTGATATTTCCTTAAGTACAGTGAACCTCATGTATGGGAAATAAATGAGTATATGTGAAAGTGCTCTGAATATGATAAAGCAGCTGTAACAGAAGTTATGCCCTGGCTATCCCATATATGCATATATATCTGTGTGTGTATAAATGTGAATAGGTATACACACGTGTATAAATGTATAAAATATATACATATATGTATAAATACATAAAATATACACATGTGTATAAATATATAAGTGCATAATATATACATATGTGTTTAAATATATAAAACATGCATGTATATAAATATATACACACATGCATAAATATATAAAGTATATACATATGTGTATAAATATATGTATAGATATATAGAATATGTGTGTGAATATATACATGTATGTATAAATGTGTATACACCATATACATATGTATATAAATATATGGAATATGTTTACATAGATATATAAAATAAATATGTATATGTGTAACATATAAATATGTGCATGTGTATAAGTATATAAAATATATACATATGTATAAATATATAAATATGTGTATACATATAAAGTATATACGTATGTGTATAAATATACGACATATAGATATAGATGATATAGATATATGTCTATATATGTATACATCTATATATGTATATATAGATGATATATACATAGGTGTGAACATATAAATATACATGTATCACACATATGCATATTTATAGAAATATATGAAATATGTGTAGATATATAAAATATATACATATATGAATATATAAATATATATACATACATATATATTGTGTGTGTATATATATAAAATATTTGGTTCCCCTCACTCACATAGTTTATCCTTCATCAACAGAACTGGTCCCTTTCTCTAGAAAAAGCCCCTATTACCAGGCTCCACCAATGCTCTTACCATGTCCTCCACACCAGATTTCACCACTATGGAAGCAAAGTAATAGGTCTGCGACAAAGCAGATATCCCACATCAACCACTTATCCAGAATCCTTAAACAATCATCCCCTCCCTGCTCCTGGACCAAAACATCACCTTCACCGTGGCTCCACCATCTGGTTACAGCTCCACAGGTGCCTCACAGCTATCGAAAGCCAGTGGTGGCACCGTCAGGCCGTCTGCAGCACCCGGCTACAGCTAAATCATCCACACATCATAGAGGGCACCCATCAGCTTCAGCCAAGCCTTTTCCTAGGGCCAGTACTGGGACCAGGAAAACTGATGTGTCATTGAAAGCTGATAAACAACATCTTACATTTCTACTTAGCCCCAAACACCAGCCTAAGTCTCCTTTGCACCGTGATCACCAAACAGTAGATTCTTCAGGCCTTTACTCTCATTTTCCTAAGATTTACCGATGCCACAATCAACCAGTTGAGAAGCTACCCACCTCTAACCAGAAGTCCCTAATCCCACCATTCTCCAACTATCATACCACTGAAGATCCACCCTGTGAGGATCACAGGGCCAAGGCCGAAGCTATCCACAGCACATTCCCTGGCTCCCAGGACCTGGCCACACCTGCCCCAATGAGCCCCGGGCACCGGGACGAAACTTCACTGAAGTCTAGGCAGAGTTTTATCAGGCAGAAGCATGTCATAGTCATACCATCTTGTGACAATCAGTACTATTCTTGGGCTACAGCTTTTGAATCACCAAGTGAAGCCCAGCATGTTAAGACATCACCTCCTAACCTGTGCCCTAGGGAAACAGCATCACTGTTAAGATGGGCTGACCATCAGATGCCCAGGGCTCTGGGTGTAACTCCATCACATCTGGGTCAAAGAACTAGAGAAGCATCAGCACCCAGCCCTAAGGAGTGGACTGAGAATCTACAGACCCCATCTGGCCAAGCCCCCTTTCCAATGGAGGTAGAGTGCTGGGAAGTGACACCATCAAAGACAGACCACCAGACTGCAGTTGTAACAGGTCAGGATCATGGAGCAACATCTCCACTAGTCTTAGGTCCCCCGGATAAAACTTTACCTGGAATTGACTACCTGGATCCCTCTCAACTGAACCTTAAGTGGCTGGTTAAGGAATTTGAGCACTGGAAAGTGCTGCCACCAAGAACACTCCATCATGCTGCCACACAAACAGGTCCAGATTGTGGAAAAGCTCCTCCACTAGGCACAGAGGAAAAAATTCTACCTGACCCCAACCATGAGGTCACAACTCATACCAGTGCTGACCATCAGGCTAAGGATATGTTGTACCTGGTTTCTCAAGTTGAAGTCAATGTCTCAACTCAAACAGAAGAGTATTGGGGAACAATGTTACTAGGAACAGATCACCAGAACACAGTTCTGGGCCAGGATCACAAAACAACACCTCTTATGAGCTCAGTCTCCCAGGATACAACTCTCCCTGGCTTCCACCAGGCACTATATCCACCTGACTGTGATCACCAGTTAGCTGTTCCAGACCCCAATACTCATGCTTCATTTCCACCAGAGTACATAAAATTGTCAGAGTGTCCAGAACACCAATTCAGACCTAACCCCAACACTCTACCCAACCATGAAAACCAGGATGAGTCTATATCAGCCTGCACTGATTACCAGCAAAATCACACACCACGAATTAGTCTGAATGATCAGGAAACAGCTCAACCAAGACCCAATTGTAGGACTAGATCTCCACCAGGTCCTAGCCATCAGACACTAGATTCTAACCTTCAAGACCAGGTTCAAAATGGGCTCCAACAACAGGTCCAGACTGTACCAAAAAGACAAGGTCCATGGGGTTTTAACTACATCAAACCATATGATATTGAGGGGGCCTCTGGGCCTGCTAAAATCATTCATGCCATCATCAATTCCATCCCTCAGGAAAAAATTAAAAATGACATGAGCAGGAAGATTCTCTTGTGGAAGACTGAAGAATCTCCAACTCATTGGCCTGATCATTTCTTTTCCAGTAATTATATGGTCTGTTTAATTTGTGCCTCCTGGATCCCATATGGCTGTCCCCATGCACAAAAATCAAAATATCCATGTGTAACACAATTGCTGGCCATACCAGTGTTGCTGCCTGGTTCTAAGCAAAAGCTAAATGTGAAATTTGTCTTCCAAGTGCCCCAGACAACAGCATGTAACATTTTCAGCCTCCCATATACCCATTATTGTTTGCAAAGGCCCTTATGCCGCCCATCAACCTTTCCCACATCTTCCCACTCAGACCCTGTACTCTCTGAGCCTGCAAAGAAAAAGTGGCTTCACTTCATCCTTGGCAAGAATCACCAACCAGGGGGAAAAGTCACAATTTGAAGCCGACAGCCATGCATAAAAGAAATGCCCAGGAAGAGACGAAGGAGCACCAGAGGGGGCCCAAGGGGATTAAAACAGAGAGGGAATTAAGTACCTATTTATATTCTCTTTGAAAAGAAATGAACTGAAAATCTCTACCCTGTATATATTTGAAACCTGTGTTTCTCTGTCTCTGTCTCTATCCAACTGTCTGTCTCTTTCTCTGTCTCTGTTTCTCCTTCTTCCCCCCTTCCCCTCTTGCTCTCCCCCGATCCTTCTTTCTCTCTCTCCCTCCATCCTCTCTCTGTGTCTGTGTGTGTCTCCCTGTCTCTCTGTTTCTGTCTCTTTCTCTGTCTCTATCTCTCCTTCCTCTCTCTCCTCTCCCTTTCTCTCTTTCTTCCCCTCTTGCTCTCCCTCTCTCCTTCTTTCTCTCTCTCTCTCCATCTCTCTCTCTCTCTCTCTCTCTCTCTCTCTCTCTCTCTCTTAAAATATATCAGACAGTAAGAAAATTTCAGTTAGGGACTTTCTTGGGCATGCAGGGAGTAAAAGTCTCATATCTTCTTCATCTCATGCCATAATCTAGCCTCTGGTAAGATAGACTGTACCCTGATTGACTCCCCATGGAACAAAATAGCTTTTTTCTCTACCTCCCCTACATCCTATGTGAAAGTGGCTTGATCAGGCAGCTGGGTGGCACAGTGAAAAGAGCGCCAGCCCTGGAGTCAGGAGGACCTGAGTAGACACTTAACACTTACTAGCCATGTGACCTTGGGCAAGTCACTTAACCCCAATTACCCCGCTTTCCCCTCTCCAAAAAACAAACAAACAAAAAAAAAGGTGACTCAATCAATGTGTCTTCTACTGCATTAGTATGGGTAATGTATACCTGTTGTCCACCTTTCTCTTTATTCTATCCCTCTTCTTCACCCAGCTCCCAACTTTAAACGACATGCTCCATATTCATACTACAAAAAATTCCTAATGTGAATATGACTGTCTTCTGGAGTCTTATTCCAGTTATGTCACCAAAATCTCATTGACATTCTGTACTTTGAGGTCATGGGTTTTATAGACATGGTTGAATTCGTGGATTTTGTCTTTTGTGACCTCCTAAGGGTTGCAAGTCCCATTCTTCCAACATTGTCTCTACTTTCTATGGTGTTTAATTTGGTGGAAATGCATAGACAATTTTCCCCTTCCTCTGTTCTTTTCATTGTTAAAAACTTTTTGTTAGATTTACAAGAATCCATGTAAATCAGTCTTACTAGCCCTTGTTAGGTATACTACACCCTTGCCCAGGAGCCTGCCATTCCTATATATTAAGCCCTGGTCCAGACAGCTAAGCCTCATTCTCAGACACCATTTCTTTTTTTTTTTTCATTAATAGTATTTTATTTTTTCAGTTGCACGTAAAGACAATTTTCAATATTCATTGTTTTTGTTTTTTTCTTGCTTTTTGCAGGGGTGAAGGCAGGGCATTTGGGGTCAAGTGACTTGCCCAAGGTCACATGGCTAATAAGTGTCAATGTCTGAGGCTGGATTTGAACTCAGGTCCTTCTGACTCCAGGGGCAGTGCTCTATTCACTGTGCCACATAGCAGCCCCCTCAATATTCATTTTAAATAAGATTTTGAGCTCCAAACTTTTCTCCCTCCTCCTGCTCCACCCCCCTCTTCAAGATAGCAAGCAATCGAATATAGGCTATATATGAGCAATCATGTAAAATGTATTTCCACATTAGTCATACTGTGAAAGAAGAAATAGAACAAAAGGAAAAAAAAACATTAAAAGTAAAATAGCATGCTTTGATCTGCATTCAGATTCCATCACTTCTTTCTCTGGATGTGGACAGCTTTTTTCTATTTATTTATTTAAAAAAAATTTTTTTTAACAAATGCTTTATTAACTTGTTTTACATCATTCATTTCTGCCAGATTTTGAGTTACAATCATTTTCCCCCTGTTATTCCCCTACCCAACCTCCCAGAATAGCAGTCCCACAAGATATCACTTCCTCCAATCTGCTCTCTCCCATACCTTCTCCCATATCCCCTTTGACTTTTCCATTAGAGGAAGGTGAATCTTTGTGTCCCAATGCCTGCACATCTTATCTCCCAATTATAAGCAAAAGAGTATTAATAATAGTATTTATATATATTTGAAACATTTAATGTTAAGACCTCGAATTTCAGATCCATTTCCTTCCTCCTTGTCACCCATTCCCTCTGGGGAGATAAGTAATTCAGTATATGTTGTACATGTCTAGCTATGCAAAACATTATCATAGTAGATATATTGTACAAGGCTGCTTACAATTCCCTCCCACTCGTCCCACCCCCCACCTGGTCCATTCCCCACATGATCCTGTCCCTCTTCTATAGTGGGTACTTCCAACCTCCCCTCCCCCCAAGGATGCCCTCCCATCCATCATCCCTCCTCTCATCCCCCTTCCCCCTATTCTGCTGCAGGTTGAGATATCCCATTTAGTATGTATGTCATTCTCTCCTGAACCAAATTCAATGTGAATGTGGTTTTGCCTTTTTAGCCTTCCTATTCTCCCCCACCCTTGCAACCACTTCCCCTTGCTTCTTCTACATGGGTTAGTTTACCCTACCCTGTCTCTCCCCATCTCCTCTTGCCACTTTCCTCTCTCACCTCATAATTTCATCCCTTGAGTATTCTCCCTTCCCAACAAATTCAACCTATGCCCTCTATCCATATATAACTATAACCATATACACACACATTCACATATGTATTCATGTGACCACACACCCTTCTTCCATTATTTTCATAGTGAGAAAGATATCATCAGTCCCAGTTATTGCTTTTCCATATAGGAATGTAAATAGTTCAACTTTGATAAGTTCCTTTTGATTTCTTTTCCCTGATTGCCTTCTCAGGCATCTCTTCCTTCTTGTGTCTGGATGTCAAATTTTCTATTCAATTCTGGTTTTTCCTCAAGAATGCTTGAAAGT
The DNA here is from genome assembly GCA_011680675.1 of Gymnobelideus leadbeateri. Taxonomy (NCBI): domain Eukaryota; kingdom Metazoa; phylum Chordata; class Mammalia; order Diprotodontia; family Petauridae; genus Gymnobelideus; species Gymnobelideus leadbeateri. The sequence continues at coordinate 126,610 of WOXC01012321.1, read as the reverse complement.
CCTCTATTCCACTTAATGACCATATTTTCCCCTGAAACAAAATACTCAGTTTTGCTGGGTAGGTGACCCTTGGGTTCATTCCCAGATCTTTTGCCCTCTGGAATATCATATTCCATGCCCTTCGATCCCTCAGTGTAGAAGCTGCCAGGTCCTGGGCTATTCTGATTGTGTTTCACAATATTGAAATTGTTTCTTCCTGGCTGCTTGTAGTATTTTCTCCTTGATCTGGGGATTCTGGAACCTGGCTATAATATTCCTGGGAGTTTTCTTTTTGGGATCTTTTTTGGGAGGTGATCGGTGGATTCTTTCAACCTCTATTTTGCCCTCTGGATCTAAAACATCAGGGCAGTTTTCCTTGAGAATTTCTTGAAGGGTGATTTCTAGGTTCTTTCCTTGATCATGGCTTTCAGGTAGTCCAATAATTTTTAAATTGTCTCTCCTGGATCTATTTTCCAGTCAGTGGTTTTTCCCATGAGATATTTCACATTGCCTTCTAATCTTTCATTTGTTTGGATCTTCTTAACAGCATCTTGATTTCTCATAAAGTCATTAGCTTCCATTTGCTCCAGTCTAACTCTGAAGGAATGAATCTCCTCAGTGAACTTGTGAGATTCTTTTTCCATCTGGCAAATTTGGCTTTTTAAGGCATTCTTCTCCTCATTGCCCTTTTGGGCCTCCTTTGCCATTTGAGTTAGTCTATTTTTAAAGGTGTTGTTTTCCTCAGTCAGGTTGTTGACCCTCATTTCATACTTTTCCTGCATCCTTCTCATTTCTCTTTCCAATTTTTCCTCCACTTCTCTTATTTGATTTTTAAAGTCCTTCTTAAGGTCCTCTATGGCCTGCAACCCGCTCATGTTTTCCCCTGGGGCTTTGGAGCAGGACTTCTGACCTCACAGTCCTTTTCCTGCTCTATGCCCCCAAAATAGGAGTCTAGGGTTGCATTTTTCTGTTTCCTTTGCCTTGGCATGTTGCCACTTAATTACTTGACTTTTGGGCTTGTTGCCACACTATGGCTTTAAGGCCAGACAGAGGAATTTTCATCCTGAACGTGTGGGGGGCAACTTCCGTTTCTGGTAAGCTGTAAACCCACCCTCGACTTCCACCCTAGATCACAATCCAGATCCAGGGAGGTTAAAGCAAGAGCGATTACCCCCCAAGACTGATCGCTGGATCTCCCTACAATCCTCAGGCCAGGAGCTGGAGCTGCCTCTGAAAACTACAAAATGGCATGTCTCCTCAGCGGCTTCTAGCCCCCAGGGGAGGGAGCTGACGCATTCCCCAAATACTGGTCCCAAAGTCCATAGGACACTAACCTCTTACTTTGTCCTAGGCATGTCTATGTTGATAATTCTGGAGTCACCACAGCTGCTGGTGTTCTGGGGTTCCTCCAGCCGGCTGCTGGCCCTGCTGCCCTAGGGCTAAAACCTCAGCTCACTTGGACCTGGGCTCGGCTCGGCTCGGCTCCCCGAGCTCTGCGCACTGCTCGTTGCCGACTCCCAGACCGCTGCGCTGGTCCTTCCTGCAGGGCTGCTGGGCTGTCCTCAGCGGGAGGTTAGCTTCTCTGTGTCATTCTGTGGGTGCTGGGGCTCCAGAAGTTGTTCAGAGTCCCCTTTTACATAGTTTGGGGGGAATCTGGGGGCAGAGTGGCTTGGACAAGCTGTTTCTACTCCACCATCTTGGCTCCACCCTGGACAGCTTTTTTCAACATGAGTCTTTTGGAATTTTCTTGGATCATTGTATTGCTGAGAAGTTAAGTCAGTTATAGTTGAGCATGGCACAGTGCTACTGTTATTGTGTATAGTACCCTCTCCTGGTTCTGCTCATTTCACCTAGCATCAGTTCACATAAGTCTTTCCAGGTTTCTCTGAAATCTACCTGCTCATCCTTTCTTATAGCACTCATACACTACATCCTGTTCAGCCATTCTGCAATTGATGGGCATCCTCTCAATTTCCAGTCAGATACCATTTCTTAACCAGATGCTCATCTCCCCATCTGTCTTTTCTTTCTCAATCAATTACCTTTCATCAACAAGAGCAAGGAAAACACCACCTGTGCCCTAAGCTTTTGGTTGAAGGTCAAAGACTTTAATTTTCGGTAATATTTTTGGCCTTTCTTCTGGCAAGTTCGTTTATGCCTATATGAACCATCAGAATTGGTAGCAATCATCTGATTTGGCAAGACTTGGAAGGTTCTCTGCCAAATCATAGATACATTCTCCAAGAAGATGACACACCTCTATAAGACTGATACAGCAGCCTAAGTGCCCCAACCCAGAACTATTCATCTCTTCTTCCTCTGACCCTTAGTGACTGATCTATTGCCTGAGAGCACCTGTCAACCCATGGAGTGAAAACAGCTGCTTCCTGTTCCTAAGGTACAACTCCCTCCTCTTTAGAAAGAATCTCCTTTTTTCTTTAGTCCCAAGTTTTCTCTGATCCTTCTTTTTATTACTCTGCATGAGAGTCTTCCAGCCTCCAGCATCAAGTCAGGGTCTCTCATTGCTTCTTTAGATGTACTTTTTCTTCATTTTCACTTCAGAGCCTTCTTCTCCAAGGCACAAAGTCTCATGGGATTTTAGTTGTTTGAAACTGAAGTCTGAAGAACTTCTGAACAACAGCTCCCTCGATTCTGCCATTATGGCAAATGGTATCAGTTGGAGATACAGTCCTATGAACTTTTATGAGTCCATCATCTCACGCTATCTCTGGCTGACTATGAAGGTGTTCACATTATGGTAGCACTCATGAACTGTGGTATGGCAGTATTCTATTTATTCCTAAATCCAAGTCATTGTTAAAAATGTCAATTTGAAACAAGTGGAGTAATACACTGGAGGTCTCCTTTCAGGCTGACTGGCCCTTTCATTTACATTTTGGGGGTCCAGAATTCTCTCTATTCTCTCGTACAACCTCTTGCTGACAATTAAAGATGAAGATGTTGGTGGAACCTCATAGAGAGAAGTGGGTCCAGAGAGTACTTTGAACTTCAGTGGGGGGTAGCCTTATTTGAAAAACTCAGTATACAAATATACAAATTGGAGAGTGCCCTCTAGAGGCATCTAAGTGGTATGGCGGATAGATATGGCCCTAGAGACAAAAGATCTCGAGTTCAAATTTCATCTTAGATATTTAACAGCTGTGTGACTCTGGGGAAGTTACTTAATCTCTACCTCAGTTTCCTCAACTCTAAAATATGGATCATAAAATACCTGCCTCCCAGGAACATAGAAGGTGCTTAATAAATGTTTGTTTCTCTCCTCTTCTCACTACTGCATCCCCACCACATACCCTTCCCTGGGGGAGAGGGGTATGTGGGCCTACACTTATCAAATTTGTCATTGACACAAAAGAGTAAAGGACAGATAACACAATGGATGACAATTCAAGATTCAAAAAAGATCTTGACAGGCTAGACTGTCAAGTCAAATATAATTAGATGAAATTAATAGCAAAAGTGTAAAAATACTACATTTGGGTTCAAAAAACAAACAAATGAAAGCAATTGCTTTTTTTACAAACAATAGCAATATGTAAGAAGAAAAAAAGATCTGAAGCTTTATTGAACCCCAAACTCAATATGAATAAAAAATGTGACCTGGCAGGTGAGAAATACCATGTAATCTTAGACTGCATCATTATGAGAGAGGCATAGCACTTAGGAAGAAAAAGGTGATGGATAGTCTCATGTATTCTACTCTGCTCAGCCCACATCTGGAGCCCACTATGTTCATTTCTAAATAACCATTTCAGAAGGATGTTAATAAGCTAAAAATATCCATGGAAAGGAACTAGGATCATGAAGATCCTTGAGTACATGCCATATGAATGTCAAATGAGGAATGGGTGAAGGAACTAAACATGTGTACATTAGAGGAGAGAAAACGTAGCAAAGTCCTGACACATCTTTAAGTATAGGAAAGAGAAATTAGAGTTCTTCTACTTGGCTCCCAAAGGACTGAACTAGAAGTAATAGATAGAAGCTGGATAGGGGCAAATTTAGGCTTGAAACTAGAAAAAAAAAATTACCTAACAATGAAAGCTGTCCAAAATTGGAACAGGTAACTCCAGAAGGTAGTGAATTCAGTCACATGTGGCCTTTCAGTAAAGGCTGGACAATGGCTTGCTATATGTTATTTATTCCTTCTATGTTATCGAGGGAATCTTTTCAAAGGCATGGGTTAGTAGAGGGGATGCTTATATTTTTTTCAAATACTGGTTGGACTGGGTGGCCCCTGAGGTTCCTTCCTTGTGTAAAAATCTGTTTTTCTATAAAAACTCTGAAAAACAGAACTTACTCTGACAGTTTGGCCAGCTCCCCACAAGTGTTCTTGGGCTCCAGGAGGGTTTCATTCATTGCTACTAAGAGCCAGAATGTATATGGCAATTTAAGATTTGTAAAATACTTTACAAATAGGATCTCACTTTATTCTCACAATAATCTTGAGAGGTAGGTACTGTTATTATCCCCACTTTATAGATCAGGAAACTGGGGCAAGCAGAGGTTTAATTGACTTGCCCAGAGTCACATAGCTGGCCAGTGAATGAGGTTAGATTTGAATTTGTCTTCCTGACTCCTGGCCAAACACTCTACTCACTGCATTACCTAGCTACCAATATTAAATGCCAAATATGCATTGGCCTTTCTACTAAAGAAGAGTAAATATAATTTTCTGTGCTAATAAATTATGTTTTATTGTAATGAATATAATTAAAAATGAAGATACATATATGCACATGTTATGGTCCCACCACTTCTAGCTAGCACTTATAGATACCTTTCCGGTCATCTCCTCGACCATGGCCACCTCCATGACCAGTATCTCTCTGGTCACCTGCTGTGACCCTTCAGACATCTCTGGAATGGACAAAGGAGTCAGACCCCAGAGGTGGAAGTTCGTTGCTGTCTTTATTCTTCACATCCTCTCCATTAGCCTCATGTCCCCCTTCCCCTCAGTTCCTCTTCCACCTGTCTTCCACTTCCCTGCTCTCCCCCTCCTTGCTCCTTATCACCTCTCCCGATTCTGCCCCTTCACATGCCTCAGCAATAGGCTCCTCACGGGAAGGGAGTGCTCTCCTGTTAGCGGCACGTGCTCAATACCCCACAATCCTTGAACCTGTGGAACAGGATATGGTTCATAGGGCATAACATATGCCTTAGGCGCCTCTTGGACCCAGCCTGAGTTGCACTGTCATTTGCCTGAGTTCTCCCTGAGTTCTCAGAGTTCCGGCAAAGTCTTAAAGGGCCCTTACAAAATATATATGTATATATGTGCTTCCAGAGCACACTCGATCTTCGAATGACTCTCCTCTCCATGCTGGGGATCTCTGTAACACCAACTACAGCCACCTCCACAAATTAGACAGCCTTGTGAAGAAACGCCTCTGGGGCACCTTGATGAACTTGCTCAGCTGTTCCAACAGGCTGAGAGTTGGCTCCCTCTTTAAAAACAGAAAAGGGGGAGATGTAAGGGCCCTTTAAGACTTTACCTGAACTCTGAGAACTCATGGAGAACTCAGGCAAATGACAGCACAACTCGGCCTGGGTCCAAGAGGCACCTGAGCATATGTTCTGCCTCAGTGAGTTCAAGGATTGCGGGGTATTGATCACATGCTGCTAATAGGGGAGCACTCCCCACCCATGAGGAGCCTATTGCTGAGGCATGTGAGGGAGCAGAGTCGGGGAAAGGGGATAAAGGAGGGAGGTGAGGTGAACAGGGAACGGGAGAAGGGGAAGAGAGGAGGATGTGAAAAATAAACAATGAGCTATACACTACACCTTGGTGTCATACTCCTTTGTCTATTCCTGAGGAGCAGGAACTCTCCAAAGGGCATAGAGGTAACCAGGGTCACCGCAGGTGACGAGAGAGGTACCAGTCGAGGAAGCAACCAGAAAGGTATCTATAAGTGCTAACACAATATGGCAGGATCCATACAATATTTGTATGTGTATATATACACATGTATGTATATTTCAGTTCTATGTTCTGGCAAACAGAAAGGAGATACACATACACACATGTACACATGGAGAGAGAGAGAAAGAAAAAGGCAGAGAAAAAAGATACAGAGAAATAGAAATTGGCATAGAGAGAAAAACAGCAAAAACTGACATGCTCCCTCCATCCTTTCATGGAATAACAGCCCCACCTTTTGGTTTTGGAGATAATTTTTATTAAGCTGATGATCTGGAATGCAGAAAAATAACATCAAAAACTGTGCTGGGTATAATTTATTTTTCTTTGATCATTCAGGATATTCCATTGTCTCTGGGTCATATTTTTAAACCTTGGTTATCCCATTATAGAAGTATGAAAATAACATTGAATAGAGATGTCTATAGCCAGAAAGGCAGAAAACTGCTTACTGCAATCTGTATTTCTCAAAAGAAAATGACTCCACAAACAAGAAAAAAATCATTTTAAATAGGAAAAGAATATAATGATTTTGAAAGCTTTCTCATCATTATAATTTCATAATCACTACTGTGCAAAGATAAGAATACTGATAGAAAACCCCAAGAATCAGATTTTTCATTGTTCTTTCAAATACTGTCAGTATAATCCATCCAAAAAAATGCCTATAGCCTCTCAATTGACATTAGTGATGTTAACAAATGTGAACAGAATTTAGAAGGGGGAACTATGAAGTCTTCCTTCCACCAGCACTTCCTAAATAGGGTCCCACAGGACCTTTCCTTAAATCTTTCTAAGGGTTTCCTGAAAGAAAAAGTTGTGATGCCAGACAAGTCCTTAGAACAACCCACTTGCTTTGCTGTCTGTCTCACCTTACTAATATAGCTCAGCAGATGTGGAGGATTTATAAATTCATTCTACAAGTATTTCTTTATTAAGTTCCTATCATGTTTTAGTCACTATGTACTGAGAGTTGTTATTGCTGTTCAGTCATTTGAGTCATGTATGACTGTGTGTGACCCCATTTGGAGTTTTCTTGGCGAAGATGCTGGAGTGATTTGCCATTTCCTTCTCCAGCTCATTTTACAGATGAGGAAACTGAGGCAAACAGGGTTAAGTGACTTACCCAGGGTCACACAGCTAGTAAGTGTCTGAAACTGGATTTGAAACCAGATCTTCCTGACTCTAGGTCAATGCTTTATCCACTGAGCCACCTAACTGACCACATTGAGGATATAAGGACCAAAAAAATGAAACAATTCTACCCTCAAGAAATTTAGATTCCCCAGGGGTAAACATATGTACAGATATGACAATACAAAATGTATAAAAGCTAAATAGAAAAATAATACCAAGTAAACCAAGAAATTTCAGGGAGGAAAGAAAGCACTAACAACTAAAGAGATGAGGGAAGGTCTTGTGGAGGAGATGGTATGTGACTGTACTCAATGGTGCTTAAAAAAAGCTAGGGATTCTCTAGAGTTGAAGGTGAACAGGGAAAGCACTCTAGGCATGGGAAACAGCCTTTGTTTTTTTGGTCTTATCCTTATTTATTTGACAGCTTTTTAAAAAAATGCTTTATTAACTTCTGGTTTACATCATTCATTTCCACCAGATTTTGAGTTACAATTTTTTCCCCCATTTTTCCCTTACCCACCACCCCAGAATAGCAGTCCCACAGGATAGCCCCTCCTCCAATCTGCTCTCTCCCATATCTTCTCCCATACCCCCTTTGACTTTTCCAGTAGGGCAAGGTAAATCTTTGTGCCCCAATGCCTATATATCTTATTTCCCAATTATATGTAAAATGCTATTAATAATAGTATATATATTTTTAAACATTTGATTTTAAAACTTTGAATTCCAGATTCATTCCCTTCCTCCCTTGTCACTCACCCTTACTGGGAAGATAAGCAATTCAGTATATGTTGTACATGTGTAGCTATGCAAAACATCACCATAGTAGATATATTGTAAAAGACTGACTATATTTCCCTCCCTCCTATCCCACCTCCCACTTGGTTTATTCCCTACTTTGATCCTGTCCCTTTTCAAAAGTGGTTGCTTACAATTTCCCTCCCCCACTTCCCTCCTGCCCTCCTTTCCATCATCCCCACTCTCATCCCCTTCCCCCCTACTCTCCTGTAGGGTGAGATATCCTATTTAGTATGTATGTCATTCTCTCCCTGATCCAAATTCAATGAGAATAAGGTTTTGCCTTTTTGCCTTCCTGTTCTTCCCCTCCCTTGTAACCATTTTCCCTTGCCTCTTCTATATGAGATAGTTTATCCCATTCCATCTCTCCCCATCTCCTCTTATCATATTCCTCTCTCTCCTCTTAATTTCACCTTTTAAGTATTATCCCTTCCTATTAAATTGGACCTGTGCCCTCTATTTATGTATACCTGTAAACATATATATATATATACACATTCACATATGTATTCATATGCCCATATACAGTTCTTCAACTATTTTCATACTGAGAAAAGTTTCCTCAGTTACAGTTATCATTTTTCCATGTGGGAATGTAAATAGTTCAACTTTGATAAGTTCATTATGATTTTTTCCCCCTGTTTACCTTTTGAAGCATCTCTTGCTTCTTGTATCTGAATGTCAAATTTTCTATTCAACTCTGGTTTTTTCCTCAAGAATGCTTGAAAGTCCTCTATTCTACTGAATGACCATATTTTGGTGATTCTTGGTTTTAATTCCAGCTCCTTTGCTCTCCAGAATATCATATTCCAAGCCCTTCAATCCCTCAGTGTAGAAGCTGCCAGATCCTGTGCTATCCTGATTGTGTTTCCACAATATTGAAATTGTTTCTTCTTGGCTGCTTGTAATATTCTCTCCTTGATCTGGGAATTTTGGAACCTGGCTATAATATTCCTAGGAGTTTTCTTTTGGGGATCTTTTTCAGGAGGTTATCTGTGGATTCTTTCAACCTCTATTTTGCCCTCTGGTTCTAAAACATCAGGGCAATTTTCCTTGAGAATTTCTTGAAGGATAATTTCTAGGTTCTTTCTTTGATCATGGTTTTCAGGTAGTCCAATAATTTTAAAATTATCTCTCCTGGATCTATTTTGCAGGTCAGTGGTTTTCCCCATGAGATATTTCACATTGCCTTCTAATCTTTCATTTGTTTGGATCTGCTTAATAGCATCTTGATTTCTCACAAAGTCACTAATTTCCATTTGCTCCAGTCTAATTCTGAAGGAATGATTCTCCTCAGTGAACTTTTGAGATTCTTTTTCCATCTGGCAAATTTGGCTTTTTAAGGCATTCTTCTCCTCATTGCCTTTTTGAGCCTCTTTTGCCATTTGAGTTAGTCTATTTTTTAAGGTGTTATTTTCCTCAGTCAGGCTACTGACTCTCATTTCATACTTTTCTTGCATCTTTCTCATTTCTCTACCCAATCCCCCCCCCCCACACACACACACACTTCTCTTCTCTGCTTCTTAAGGTCCTTTATGGCCTGTAACCACCTCATATTTTCATTTGGGGCTTTTGGTGCAGGAGTTCTGACCTCACAGTCCTCCTCCTGTTCCATGCTTCAATCCTTTTTGCCCCCAAAATAGGAGTCTAATGTTGAATTTTTCTGTTTATTTTGTTTCCTTTGCCTAGGCATGTTGTCACTCAATTACTTGACTTTGGGGCTTGTTGCCACAGTAGGACTCTGCCGCCAGCCAGGGGAACTTCCGTCCCAAACGGGGTTTTCTCAGCTGCTGGAGGTATTAGTTGGGTGCCCTCTCTGAAGCCTCACATGTTCTCCTCACTAGTCCCAGGGTCCACAGGGCACCAACCTCTCACTTTGTCCTTGGCATCTATGTGTTGGTAATTCTGGAAACACCACAGCTGCTGGTATTATGGACCCCTTCCAGCTGGTTGCTGGTCCAGCCGCCTTGGGGATAAAATGTCTGACTCAAGTGGGCCTGGGTTTGGCTCCCAGAGTGCTACACTGGCTGCTCCCTGCCAGGCTGCCAGGCTGTCCTCAGTGGGAGGTTAGCTTCTCTGTGTTATTTTGTGGGTTCTGTTGCTCTAGAGTTTGTTCAGAGTCCCCTTTTACATAAATTTGGAAGTGGTGGGAATCAGAGTTGTGCAGAAATGCTGTTACTACTCCATCATGTTGCCACCCCCCTCAATTCACTCTTTATCAATTCAGATAGGTTTTCCCAGGTTTTTCTGAAACCATCCCTCTCATTATTTCTTATAGTGCAATAGCAGTCCATCATAATCATATACCACAACTTGTTCAGCCATTCCTTAATTGATGGCCATCCCCTCATTTCCAATTCTTTGTTACCACAGAAAGAGATGCTATAAATATTTGTGTACATATAGGTCCTTTTCCTTTTAGGATCATAAGCTTTTAGGCTTAGAAGGGACCTTAGAGGGGCAGCTATGTGGCACAGTGAATAGAGCACAAGCCCTGGAGTCAGGAGGACCTGGGTTCAAAGTTGGCCTCAGATACTTAATAATTACTAGCTGTGTGACCTTGGGCAAGTCAGTTAACCCGGATTGCCCTGCCTCAAAACCTTTTCAGAAAGTTATTGTTAGTTCTGTAGAAAGAGGGAGAGATAGAGGTTGAATGAATGCTTTCAAGGCATCAGCTAAGAGCCTTGACCTCATCTGCCTGCAGGGCAGGATCAGAGAGTCAGAGATCTGAGAGAATCTCCTTTTAGATTATGTTTCTGAACTTAATAAAAAGTTGAACAGGCCCCTGGGTTTCTTTTCTGTTGGCACTACTCAGGACACATGGAGGTGTTGGCCACTCTGGATAAGATCATAAATCTAGAGCCAGGAGAACCTTTGGAGACTATTTAGTATAACTTCTTCATTTCATAGATAAGGAAGCTGAGGCCACCAGGCTAAGTGACTTCCTTGAAGTCACACAGGTGGTATCAGAAGTAAGATTTCAACTTAGGTCCTTTGATTCCAAAGACAGCACTTTCCCTGCTATATCACTTTGGAAAGAACCTTTGGAATCATGGTGCAAAGCAGGAGGAAGCAGGGAAGGGGGTCTGGGCATAGGGCAAAGAACACAGGACAAGAAGTTCTACCTTTACATCTATTTCATTTTGTACTCATAGCCAAGTCATTTAACCTCTTCATGCCTTGGCTTCCTCATCTATGAAATGGGAACAGTAATTATTTTGCATATATTTTTCATATAAATGTACAGCATAAATATATGTGTATTATTACCTATTCCAAGAGAATGTAAAGTCCTTGAGGACAGGGATTATTTTACTTTTTGTCTTTGCAACACAGAGGAGGCACAAACCCCTAGACCTTTGCGAGAGAAATAGGTTAAGAAGAAAAAAATGTACCAAGAAGTAACCCTTCACTGATACTGTGTGAATCATATGGTCTGTGCAAACCCGATGGCTTTTAAATACTATAAGGAAGGTGGGCTCCCTAGGGACTCTGAGCCACACAGTCTATATCACTTTCTAGAAAGAAAAAAAAAACTTCATAGGTCCCCCTGAAAAAGGAAATATACTTTTCCTGATAGCTGTGGGATCATAGATTTAGGCCTGACAGAAACCTTAGAGGGGCAGCTAGGTGGCGCAGTGAATAGAGCACTGGCCCTAGAGTCAGAAGGACCTGAGTTCAAATCCAACCTCAGACACTTAACACTTACTAGCTGTGTGACCTTGGGCAAATCACTTAATCCCAATTGTTCTGCCCCCTCCCCTCCAAAAAAAAAAAAAAGAAGCAATAAAGAAACCTTAGAGGCCATAGAATCCAACCACTTTGTACAGATGCAGAAACTGAGTCAGTTCTAAAGATGTTGTAACCTAACCAGTCACATGGTTGATAGATGTCTGAGGTGGGATTTGAACTCAGATATTCCTGACTTCAAAGCCCGCATTCTGTCCCCTAAACCACCTAGCTACCCAGGATAATCCAATTCTGTTCTTTGGTCAACTTAAGTAGAAGTTATCCTAAATTTAATGTCTTGTTAGCTTTAGTGCTTGCAAGGGAGGGTCCCTTTAGGGATAGCAAAACCAGCAAGAAACTAATCTCTCTAGATTTTTCCCTGGGGCACAAGCTAGAGAGATTGCATGTAAAATATCCTCCAAAATTGTATCTATGCCTTCATGTGAGAACTAGAGAATACCCTGACACCAGGATTACATTAATATTACTCTTTCCTACCTTGTAGGATAGTTGCAAAGGCCTGTAAGCACAAGCAAGGTGGGATTTTTGTTGTTTTCTTTTTGGATTCAGTTTCCCAGGTTCAGGCTAAACTGTAAACATCTGAAGGATTAATATCCTATGAACCCTGATAATTCACAGCTGTGCTGAGTCAAGTAGGTTCCATGCCTTCTGGCTCTGAGCCAATTGGGGCTGAGTCTTTGTTTTATTTTCTGGGAGGTTGGCATTTTGCTTTCTGGTTCACTCATAAGAAGGACAGTTTGCTTTCCTGGTCAAGACTCTGAATAACCTTATGTTCAGAGCTCCCCTCCCCCACTTCCAACTACTCAGATGTTGTCTGTGCTCCCTTGATCAAGCGAAGTATGTAAAGTGTATAGCAATATTGCTTTACTCAGACATCTGGAGCCCTGTCTGTTGGTCTTTGTGCTAATTTCTCTAGTTGCATTTTCTGCAAGTTCAGGGTGCTGACCTTTCCCCTGAACTAGTGAATATGATTAAAGTAGGATTGTAAACCCCTTTTGATCAGTCTTTCCTTTAAAAGTATATCAAAGAACCTGTGCTTGTAGTCCACCCTGTGTGCTAGGATGCTTGCTTTTACATGATCTCACATGAGATCATGTATTATGTGACTTGAAGAATTAAATATAATGTGAAAATATACTATATTATTATTACTTCTTTTATCAAGATGGAAGTGGAAGCATGAAATAGTGGATAGGGAGTTGACCTCAGAATATCTGGGTTTCAAGTCCTGCCTCCAACACATACTATGTGACTTGAAGCAAGTTATTCAGCCTCACTGTGCCCTAAGCAACTCTCTAAAATCATATGTTTCCAAACAGATGCTAATCTGTGCTAATAGAGTAAAGTTCCTAATGGAGAATTCTACTTACCAATGAAATTACAAGGTCTAGTCTCCAATAAGAACAAACCCTGAGATGATATACTCAGAAAACTAGTTCATCCCATGTGGTGATGCCAAGCATGGGCATTCTCTCTTTCTCCTTTATACTATATAACAAACAGAACTTGTGTGTTCTTGTTGTACCCAGATGGTACAAAGTGTGTGGTAATATCTTGGAAGCCTCTGTTGCTTTCTGTTCTAGCTGGAACCAGCCTTATTCAGCACCAGCTGACCTAGAGTTTCCATCCAGAATAATAATGTGAGAACATCAAAGCCAGGATGGGTTTTACCACATTACCAGATATTTGGGCTTATTTTTCTCCAAGGGAGTGCCAGCCCCTATCTTGGTCTGGTTGTGACCCAAAATATCCTCTGCCCTAGGAAAACTCTAAAGGAAATTCCAGGTCAGCTGCAGAGTATGAAAGAGAGACAGAGAGAGAAACAGACAGACAGCGACAGACAAGAGAGAAAGAGAGAGAGAGAGACAGAGAGAGAGACAGAGAGACAGAGAGGATAGAAAGGCTCTCAGAAAGGGCCAAAGTCCAAGGTCCCTGGATTTTCTCTCTTTTTTTATTTTGGAGGGAGGAAGGAAGGGCAATTGGGGCTAAGTGACTTGCCCAAGGTCACATGGCTAGTAAGTGTTAAGTGTCTGAGGTCCTCCTGACTCCAGGGCCTTTGCTCTATTCAATGTGCCACCTAGCTGCCCCCTGGATTTTCTCTTGAAAGCAGCTTAAAGCTCTTAATTTTCCTGCAACATTTGCTGTTCAGTCATTTCAATCGTGTCTGACTCTTTGTGACCATGTTTGGGGTTTTCTTGGTAAAGACACTGGAATGTTTTGCTATTTCCTTCTGCAGCTCATTTTACAGATGAAGAAACTGAGACAAACAGGGTTAAGTGACTTGTCCAGGGTCACATAGCTAGTAAGTGTCTGAGGCCAGATTTGAACTTGATGGGTCTTTCCAAATCTAGGCCCAGTGCTCTATCCAATGCACCACCCAGCTGCCCCTCTTGCAACATGGAATTTAGAAATTCTAGATCCATCCTGTAGCAAGTCTTACAAGAATGAGGTCTGAGATTTTTGTTCTGTAGGGAGGAATCTTGATAGCTTCGTATTTAACATGTCCAGTCAGTCAATCAATAAGCATTTAAGAATAGGAATTATCTGCCTCAAAGGTGGGAGTTTCAAGAAAGGACCTAAAAAGATTCTTCCTATTGTACATTCTATAGTTCTAGAATAAAGTCCTCAAAAATTTATGGAATCATAGTTCTTAGAACTAGAAGGAGACTTAAAAACCATCTAGTCTCACCTCTCAAAGTTACAGGTATACTTTGCTTAACTTTGTTAGTTCTAACATTAAGTACAGTGCTCTGTATACAGTAGGCCTTTAATAAATAGTGCGGAATTGTTGGTCTCCCCTTATCCTTGTCTATGTGAAATGTCACAGAATCATAGGATCATTGGTTTAGAGTTGGAAGGGACTTCAGAGGCCATCTAGGCCAGCCTCATCATTGTCCAGATGAGAAAAATGAGTCCCAAGAAGTTGTGACTTGATCAGAATCAGAATTATACAAGTGACAAATGACAAAGCTGTCCTCAGGTCCCCTGACCCCAAATCTGTTTCCTCTTTGGTTGCTCCATTCATCTTAGAAAAGAGAGCAAAACCATCAGCCAACACAACTTTTAAACCACTAAATGAAACTCTAAAGATATAGTAGCTTATTGTACTGGGTGGGGGGAGGTAGAAATTATATTTTCAGGTTATAGAACAAGCCCAGGTCAGGTTCTGCTTAGTAAATTAGAAAGGAAAAGAAAATTGCTATGAATTCAGGGAAGGATGAGACCATTTCGTTGACCATCACTGCAAAAAGAAAATCCCATTGCAGACTAAGAAAAGGCACTTACCAGGAGGTTATGGGCAGCTAGATGGCACAGTGGAAAGAGCTCATCAACCTGGCTTCAGACACATTAGCTGTGTGACCCTGGGCAAGTTGGTTAACTCTGCCTCAGTTGTCCCTTGTAAAGCATGAGCTGGAGAAAGAAATGGCAAGCCACTTTAGTATCTTTGCCAAGAAAGCCCCAAAGGGGGTCGCAAAGACTTGGACAAGAGTGAAGAAAGACTAATCTTGTTCAGTCAGTAGCCACTCCTAAGGTACCATGGGACCGGGGATTCCTTTGCTGTGTTTATCTTGTGTGTGTCTAGCTTCTTACAGACTGGCTCCCTGCATGGGAATGTAAGCTCCCTGAAGGCAGAGGCTGATTTTTCTCTTCTTTGTATCCCAACAAGTAACGCAGTATTTCACATAAAGTAATGCCTTAATAAAAGTTTGTTGTTGGACTGACCTCTACATCCCTGACTCCTCTTTGTGCCTACAGCCCTCTTCTTCCTGGGGCTGTACATAATGCTAAAATGTAAAACAAGGTAGTGTGGTCTTCCCGAGGCTGCAGGTAGACTGCTGAATTGAATCTCCATAGACTACAGCTTTCCTGTTGCTGGGCACTCCTGCCTCCCATCACTTCCATTTCATTTTTCAAAAAGCATTGCCTGAATTATCTTTAAGTCCTGACTGGCTGTTGCTAGTAAACGAGCCAGCACAGGATACAGACACAGGGAAATCAGTTTATTCACTCAAGAGTGTCAAATCCAACATGTGTATATGATAATTCAGCAGATGACATGCACATGTGTATATGTGAATGCGTATTTTATATATATATATATTTATACATATGCATACAGACACATATATAGGGAAAGAATGTGTGTGGGTGTGGGTGTGTGGGTGTGTATGGAGAGAGAGAGAGAGAGAGAGAGAGAGAGAGAGAGAGAGAGAGAGAGAGAGAGAGAGAGAAACGGAGAAGATTACTTCTGGTCAGAGCAGGTACAACACTTAATGCTGGAAAAATAATAACAGCTAATGGCAGTAGCTAACCTTATATACCACTTACTATGTGCTAAACACTGTGCTAAGTGTGTTACAAATATCATCTCATTTGATCCTTACAACAACCCTGGGTGGTAAATGCTGTTATTTGCCGTGGGCTGCTCAGTGTCCAGCACTTAGCATGATCCAGAGACATGAATAAGAAATGACCAGACCATGTGGGTAGTTCAAGGAAGAACGATGAACTCCATTTATTGATTCTTAGGACAAGGTTTTTATAGAGCAAAGAGACAAAGGGAAGGGACTCAAGTTTTCTTGTCATTACCTTAGTCTGTTATATCCTGGAAGTAGCACAGAATAGATAATTTGATAAGGATTTGATCTAGGCCTCAGGTACCTGCTAATGCAGCCGCAGTCATAAAGGGATCCAATTGAGAGCTGACCACCCAAAGATACCTGAGTGCTGAATCAAATATTTTGGCTTTGAACAACTAAAGCCTCGGGGCAGAGCCTGTTGGTCTCAGAACTCAAACAATATCCTTATAAGTGTAACCCATATCAAAAGAACTCAGGAGCTAACTTGACAAAAAGTCGCATCTCAAAGAGGTCTTTGATATTCTGGTCCACTGATATCAAGGTAATTATCTGAAGTCCTGGCTCAGGCCTCTTTGGCTCCCCACAGTTATTATTCCCATTTTTCAGATGGAAACTGAAGCAAACAGATGTGACTTGTCCAGGGTCACACAGCTGGTAAGTGTCTGAGGCCAGATTTGAACTCAGGGAAAAAGAGGATGTTTAATACTCACTAGGAAAGAAAAAAATATGTCCTTATTAGCACAGTCGTTTCTATTGAACCAAAAAATATAATACCTTTTTGTTTTTTTGCTGCTTTTTGAAGGGGGCAGAGTAGGGCAATTGGGGTTAAGTGACTTGCCCAAGGTCACACGGCTAGATTTTGTGTTGTGTCTGAGGCTGGATTTGAACTCAATTTCCCCCAGTGAATAGTGCTCTATTCACTGTGCCACCTAGCTGCCCCTACTATCTTTTTTTAAATCAGTCAGTCAGTCAATAAGCATTTGTTAAGTACCAACTATATGTTTTAGCAGATAGGTAAAGAAAAGGGGATAACTTCCTTGAACTATTGAAGTCCTCTTGAGTTTCCTTTTGTACAGTAATTAAAAGGCATGGAGATACAGGACTGAAGGTGACATTTTGCTGTCCCTGTGGTAGGTCTAGAGACATCACAGAGCAAAAATGACAAATACTGAACAAAATGGAATTAGTTATGGCAGCTCTTTACAGATCACTTCTTTCTAGCTCTTAAAAACCACTCCTCTTCCAACAGCAACAACCTGCCCCCAAGAGAAAACAAAATCAACATCTCTCCTCCTGCCCTGAGTTCTATGAAAATTCTGTTATCAGACATTTTAACACACAGTTACTCTGAAAATATGGGCATACAGATATGAAGGTTTCCCTGGGTGGAATGGGCAGATGAGAACATCAGGCTTGAATGACTGTGGAAGAGAGGCTACAACTTTGTGCAACTCTGCCTCACTTAAATCCAATTGCACAAGTCAAGACATCACCCCATGATGTCATCGGTCTTCTTAGAAAATGAAGGATGAACAACAACTGATGCTTGTGCACTGTCTGTTCCAAATGCTTTCTTTCTCCCTGGGCAGAAGCTCTGTCTTTGCTGGAGAGAAGTCAGTCTGAGGTGGAGAATTCAGAGGAGGTCAGGGGCTCCTGGAATAGGTAAGTTTTTCACTTGCTTTATGACAAGTCCTCACTGTATAAGCTGGCCTCTTCTTTAGTAACATTAAGGGCAAACTTTGAGGCAGCCAATGTAATGGGAAACATGCTTTATTTGTACAACCTAGTCCTGACTCCTTGGGGAGCTTTGCTAGGACATGGCCAGATCTCCTAAGATGGGGGCACTCTAGGTCCCCCACCAAATGGGTGGGTGTATGTAGTCTCCTTTGATTGGCTGCATAGCCAGAAAGGTTGTGTTTTTTAAAACTGGTGAGATTGAGACAAGCCCCCCTCTTTCTACCAGTGACTCAGACTCTTTCCTTCAAGTTCCTTCCTCCTTTGTCTAGAGGATGAAGATCCCAGTTCACCCACAGTGCTACCCCAGTACCATGTGTAGAACCAGTGAGAAGGGAAGGATTTGATCTCCTGCTTTTCTGGCTGTTTGTTGACATCTGTCCTCTCCATTTCACGTGCTGGTGGTCATGCCCACTTGACTCAGGAGTTTGAGCCATAATGACATCTGAGCCAGGATTACAGGCAGGATGATGTAGCCAGCCTGGCAGGGAAGCCCAGAGAAGCCTGTGACCCTAACACAAGGAAGGTTTTGAACTTGGAACTTGGTTGTTGTTATTGTTCTTACTTCTCCAAGAGGACCATGATTCAAACTGTGTGTTCTAAAGGAGCTGCACTTAACTATTAGACTAATCCCTTCCTTCCTAGAGACTGAGGAGGTGCAGGAGGTTTGGGGGAAGGGAGAAGAATTATGCTTCCCACAGGTTAGCAGGTAAATTCGTATATTTGTGGTTATATCTTTGAGTGAATGTTTCCTTGTAAAAGTGAATCTGATTGTTAGAGGTAAACTGAAACTTAGATGTAAGGGACTCCCCCTACACTGGGGGAAATCACCATTGGTTGGGGCTGGAGCCATTTGCTAGTCATTTCCCCCTTAATCCCCCTAAAAGGTATCAGAGAACATTGGGGATGAGACATAATGTAATACATAATACTAACATATTATATATAATTTTACAACATAATTATCATATATATAAAACAATATATAATATATTACATATTATAATATACATAATAATGTATAATATAATATATTGTATGTTATATACTATATATTATATATAATAATATATACTATATAATATACAATCTAATAATGAAATAATATACACAATAATAAACAATAATATAATGTAGTCTGACCTTCAGGCAGTGGGGGCCAAGGTGATTAGTGTTACATTTGAATTCAGAAGATCTGGGTTGCTCAAGACAACAGAAATACAGTAAAGAAAAACAAATATCACACCCAGTAACATCAACAAAAAGAACAACAGGGAGACTATTAAGAGATTTCTTTCTATAAGTACACAAGAAAAGCAGGGTGTAAGAGGAAGCCAAATAGAAGAAGAAATGGTGGAAAAACAGGTCTGAAACATGATAGAATAAAGCTCATGATACCCTGCCTACAGGTCTATCAATGCTTGCATGTGGAGCAGGGGAATTAATTGCAAAATGTGATGGTATATCAAAGAGAAGGAAGAAGATACCAAGCTTATATGAGCCCCTCTTTCTATGGCATCTCAGTATTCTCTCCAAGGACATGCCACCCTACTGTTGGCATACTTAGGGCAGAACAGGTTCTATGCCCTTACAGTGGTGGCAGAGCCAGGCGTCAAACCTCAGTTTCTCAGCTTCCTAAGAAAGGGTGCTTCCCATCATGCCATGCTCTCCTTTAACAGATCGAGATTTAGAGGAAGTGACTTCAGAGGCTAGCTAATACCACCACTTCATTTTACTTTTTAAATTTTATTTGACCTTTTTCCAATTAAAAAGCATTTATTTTCTCTCCCTCCCACATTCCCCCTCTCTTCCACACAGTTGAGCAAAAAGTAAAAATTAAAAATTGACTCTTCACAACAAATTTGTAAATTCAAAACAAATTCCTACATTGACCATGTCCAAAAATGCAAGTCCTTTATCTCTCTGTCAAGAGATCATCTGGAATACCACTCAGTCATTGCACCAATCTTTCAAAGTTGCTTTTATTTATAATATTGTTGTTACTGCATAAACTGCCCTCCTGGTTCTGCTCACTTAATTCTGCATCAGATTATATAGGTCTTCCTAGTTTTCTCTGAAGCTGTCCATTTCATTATTTTTTATGACACAATAATATTTCATTATATTTGCATACCAGAATTTGTTTATGGTACAAATGGACACACCTTAGTTTCCAGTTTTTTGCTACTACAGAAAGACCTATGATTAATATTTTTATACATATCCAATCCTTTCATTTCGCAGATAAGGAAACTAAAGCCTTAAATGATTTCGTGAAGGTCCTATATAGGTAGTAACAGCACAGATGAAATTCAAATCCAGATCCTCCAATTTCAAATCTCATTCTTTCCACCCAGGAGGAACAGGCTTTCATGGTACTTGTACACAGTTGGATCCCTGTAAATACCTACTGCTTTTTTTTTTCTTTCCTCACATGGCTCTCTAGGAATCAGCATTCCTTTCTATTGTTCCCACCCATGTCTGCTATGACAGGTACTATGCTGGAGCCCACACCTTACTGAAAATGGGCAGACTTGAGTGGGAGTGTGGAGTGAGAAGGGGTGTGGGGCAGGGTGGGGATGAAAAGGCTTGGAATGTGTTTTAGACAACAAGGAAGGGCAAACACTGACAAATGGCTGAGTCTGACTTGCTCTAAGGGGAGGGAGGCTGCTAAGAAGCTCTTATAGAATTAAGAGCATCCTAATTAGATTAATACTGTAATGTCTCCTAGCTGTCAGCCCAAGAACCTACAGAGAATTGAGACTCCCCTTTTCCTTTGTTTCTTCTCACCCCAATCCCATTAATCCACATTCCTTCCTTCTGCTCCCTCTCTAGGGAGGGAGCCTACGCTCCAGGGCCATGACAGATCCTAAGTCTTCTAGAAAATGGACTTATTGGTGTCTACCTATACATGTATGTCTATGTGTGCAAAGAGGGGAGGGGAAGGGAGTGAGTGGAAGAGAGGGTTGAGTAACTATTGAGCAACAAGGAAGGACAAACATAGGTCACTAATTCTGCTAACAGTTCCTGTCTCTCTGTAACAGGTCCAGGAGAAGCCATCTCATACCCCCAAGGGATCATTCAGTGATAAACACCTTACTACCCCCTTGCTGCAAAACCCAGAATCAACAAAGAAATGAAACTCACCTTCCCTACCGTATTATCCTTTGGGATACTAGGTGAGTGACCAGGGATGGGCGGGGGCGAAGGGGGAGGAGGGAGGAGATGATAGCTTTGCCATAACTGATTGCTTATCGGCAGCAGAGAGATTAGATGTCCCAGGAGTGCCCAGGCATACTCCAACTTACCTGCAGCCCTCCTGACATAGTAGGGTTACCTAGCATCTAGAGCCCTTTGTGGACAGGGTAGCTTTCCCAGTCTCTGGGAAACCTCCATTGTTGACAGTCACCATCGTCGCTATGTTTTCTTCCTTCCTCCATTTACTGCTTTCTTCCTTTTCACAAAAGGGCCTCTGGCCAGGGAAGAAAAGGGAATCACATTTAGTGACTTGGTCGCCCAACAGGCCAGGTCCCTCTTACAGAATCTTTCCAGATTGGCCAGAGCTATAAAGATTCTGTGTTGCCTGCCCTGATGGTACTTCTGCTTGGCGGAGCCTGGCTCCTGCTGAGGTCAGATGGCCTGTTTGCCTTCCTCCCATCCCCTAAAGCATCCTACTCACATCAGGGAGCTCTAGCTAAGTGCTTCTGGGTTAGAGGAAAAAGCAACTAAGCTTTTTTCCCCTTTGACTTCTCTGGCCAGTTTGAAAGGTCTCCAACCAGAATACATGATCATGGGACCATGGTTGTTATGGGTAAGGAAGGTAATAAAAAGTTAAAAGTTTAAATCCTATTCCCCGGTTTTTAAGCTCCTCCTCCCTCTCTTCATGCAGACTGTGAGGCCAAGAGGGCAAGTTCCAGTCGGAAACCTACCTTTTTGCCCCAAAAGATAAGGCTGAACATGTTGTTCTTTAATTTAGAACCAGGAGAAGAATTTTATTTAAGGGGACCCATTGCAAAGTTTGCATTTTTAAAGTAAAATTTTTTCATTAAAACAATTTATTTAAGTTTTAGTTTCTTTATGTTGTCTGAGAAGCATAATGAGGGCCTTTATTATTCTGCTGACTCTGGAGTGAGGAGCCTGGAATGATACTGGGACTTTGACACTTAGTGACCTATGACTGAGAAAATCATTTAACATGCTTGGACACTCATTCTTAAAATGAGGGGCTTGGACTTTGAAGGGTCTGAAAACTATTGCCCAAGGACCAAATCTGGCCTGTGGCCTGCCTGCTTTTGCAAAACCTGCAAGTTAAGAATTTTTAAATTTTATTTTACTTTTAATTCAGGGGACAAAACAAGCATTTCCAGAACACATTACAATAAAAAAAATAAAAACGATGATTGCATATGAAATTGCAAATCTACCATGTACAATTTGCTATTCCCTCAACAAAGTTATCATGTAAATTTATTTTTTTTCTTTCCTTTCCACACCCCACCCCTGCCCTAGAGATGGTTACCATTAGACACAAATATATATATATTTGTATATATATATATTATGTAAAATTGTTCTATACGTACTTCTATTTATTTAACATTTTTTTCTCTGGATGCAGATAGCATCTTTCTTCATGTCTTTTGTAGTTAATTTGGGTATTTATAATAGTCAAAATGATTTAATTGTTCAAAGTCATTCTTTTTTTTTCTTTTTGGAGGGCAATTGGGGTCAAGTGACTTGCCCAAGGTCACACAGCTAGTTTTTGTGTTAAGTGTCTGAGGTCAGATTCCTGACTCTAAGCTCTATTCACTGGGCCACCTAGCTGCCCTCTCAAAGTCATTCTTAAAACTATATTGCTGTTAATGTATACAATGTTCTCTTGGTTCTGCTCACCTCACTCTTCATCATTTCAAGCAAATCTTTCCATGCCTTTCTAAGATCACTGAGCTCATCATTTCTTACAGCACAGTAACATTCCATCACCATCATACTCTACAACTTATTCAGTCTGAGGCCGGATCCGAACCTAGGTCCTTCTGACTCCAGGGCCAGAGCTCTACTCACTGCACCACCTAGCCACCCCTAGTCTAGCTATTTCTTTAGGGATAGTTACATATGTTTCTTGTAAGCAAGCAATGTAATAATAATACCACCATAATAAAATGTCCTACAAATATGCATGACAGTTCCATTCATCCTCTTCAGTAACTTTGTAATAAACACCTAAGAGAATTTAAAATGGAATTAGCTTTTAGAAGTTTTTTTTAGGGGGGGGAGGGAGCAAAATAAGGAGGCAAAGGAACCCTCAGCATTTCCCCAATATAAGCTTCTTCTGAAGCCACCAGCAAGCATATTGGAAGGTAACTGAATTTAAAGCATTTTTTCCCTATGATTATGGATAGCTTTGATTACTTTGTCTGAAAACTGCCTGTTCATATCCTTTGACTATTTATCAATTGAGGAAAGTCTCTTATTTTTATAAATTTGACTCATTTCTCTACATATATGGGACAAAGATTTTAACAAAGAAATTTGCTGTAATTTTTTTTCACAATTATGATTATTATGTATTTCCCTCCATCTTGTTCACTACCTCATTTATCCTCTTCTCTCTCTCCTTTCATCCTGTCCATCCTCAAGAGTGTTTTACTTCTGTCTTTTACCTACCCCAATCCATCCCTCCTCTTATCCCCTTCTTTCCTACTTTCCAGGAATTTGAAGGCAGCAGACCTGTATTTGGCACAAATGAGGGCAGACTAGAGTTCCTGATCAACTTTGTTCTATTTTTGTGGGAGGGTGAAGGACTGAGAGGGTTGGGAGAAGGAAGGAAGAGATCAAATAAACAGAAATACAGAGACTGAAGTTTCTTAGGAAGATGTAGAATGATACACACTTTGGATTATGGGCTATATTGGACTATTTGCCAAGGCATAAATAGCAAGGGATGTATGTTACTTTGCCCCAAGATCAAACATAGAGAGACATGTTTCCTTCTTGGTTGGAGGGTGGCACTTCCTCTCCACAGTTACAACTTTCCCCACATTTTGCCTTACTGGTACTTCTGTGTGGCACAGTGACATGTTATCTCTAAGATCCTGTCACCAAGGTGCTCCTCTTCCACACCTACCTTCCCCTTCTCCTTTGAAATCCTCCAGAGTCAAGAGCCAAACGACCCCCATCTCTGAACACAATGGTGCCTGTGACTCGGCTATCTTTTGGATTTCTGCCACTTTAACCACCCCCTCCCCCAGGTTCATTTACAACTATTGTTGCTCCTCAATCCCATAAAAATGCCTAGCTATATCTCAGTTAGTCCCTATATCTCAAGCATGCCTTATGCTTTGCCTTCCTTTGCTCGCTATTCATACTTTTGCTTCTGTCCGGCAACCCTGTAAAACTACTTTTAAAAATTCTGCCCTATGAAGTCCAGTTCAAATGCTACTTCATGACTTTCTAATACACCTATACCCTACTTGTAGGGAAGAGATCCTTTTGCATCGTGTCATAGGTTCCATGAGACAAGCAGCATTTACATTTTTTAAAATTTATTTTTTAAATTTAATTTTTATTGCCAGTTCTAAATTTTCTTCCTTCTACCCCCTTCTTCACCCAATTAGGTGGAAAGAAATATAATACCATCACACACATAAAGTCATGGAAAATATGCTTCCACATTGACCATGTTCCCCCCAAAAAGCAAGAAAAATAAAAAATGGAAAAAAAACTCCTATTAGTCCATCAAGTTCCAATGGATAATATTTTACATCACTAGTTCTTAGGAATTGTGGTGGACCATTGGATTGATTTACTAAATTACTAAATCTTTTGCGATTGATTATCTTTACAATTACTGTTACCATATGCATTGTTCTCCTGGACCTCAGTTTGCTCATTTTACTTTGTATAAGTTCATATAAATCTTTCCAGATTTTTCTGAAACCATCTCTTTCTTCATTTCTTACAGCACAATAGTATTCCATCATATTCATATACTATAACATTGAAAAAGCATGTATTAAGTATTTACCAAATACTTAAGCACTAGCACTGTGTTAATCATTGGGGATACAAAGACAGGCAAGTTAAAAAAAAAAACACAGTCCCTGCTCTCAAGGAGTTTATATTCTTTTTTTTTTTGCTCTTTTTGGAGGGCAATTGGAGTTAAGTAACTTGCCCAAGGTCACACGGCTAGGTTTTTTTGTTTGTGTGTGCATCAAGTGTTTAAGGCCGGATCCGAACTCAGGTCCTTCTGACTCCAGGGCCGACGCTCTACTCACTGCGCCACCTAGCCACCCCAAGGAGTTTATATTCTTGGGAGGAAGATAATATATAAATCTCTAGGTACAGGCATGTGCAGAGTATATGAGGGTATTCTAAAAGGGAAATGCATTAGCAACAAGGTGGGTGGGTGGGGAGGCACTAGAGAAGGGCCAGGAAAGGCAAGATCTTATATTAGAAAAGAAGTGGAATTTTGGGGAAAAGCAATATTGACAAAGACAGGCTAGGATCCTCCCTTCCTTAAAGTCTTCCTTCAACATTTCCTCTTTCCATGGTAATCCTTTATTTTCAAATCCTTTGCCAGTAGAGAGAGCAAACCCTAGTAGATCTTCTTGATTATCTCCAATTTATCCCATATATATTCTGTTTGTATTTAGTTTTTTGCATTAGACTCCCCCATTAGACTGTGAGCTCTTTGAGTGCAGGAACTGTCTTTTGCCTTTCTTATCACAATGCCTGACAAATTGGTGATTAATGAATGTTTATTGACTGACTGACTGACTGACTTAGGTACTACCAAACTTGAGAGTTTTTAAAATAGGAGCCTAGTGTGTCTATTGTCTCAGGACCACTTGATCAACAGATTTTAAAGCCATAAGGGACCTTAGGGATTTTCTAATATGAATTTCTGGGCTTTATAGAAGGGGAAAATGAGGCTCCTTGACTTAGCCAAGGTTACACAGGTACTGAATGGAAGATTCAAACCCAGGTTCTAAATTCAGTTCTCTCTTTAGTGCACCACCTTGCCTCTCAATCCAGTTGAATTCAGAGAGACATCCCCAGGTGAAGGCAAGAAGTGAGTAGAACCAGGAGAACAACACACCCAATGACTACAACAATGAAAATAATAACAAGACTCAAAAGAACTCAACTCTGATTAGCTGTGATGAATAATCTTGGTTCTAGGAAAACAGACAATGAAATATACCTCTTTTCTCTCAGTAGAGGTGAGAGACTATCAATATGGATATATGTTTTGCATGACTTCACATGAATAATGGTGAACCATATTGCTTACCTTCTCAATGGATAGAGAGGGTAGAAGGCTAGAAGGAGGGAGAGAGAGAACTTTGGAACTCAAAATTTTTAAATGAATATAAAAAAGAAAAAAATTAAATATAATTGAAAAAGAAAATAGAAAGACAAAGAATTAAGCTATTTGAATTTTTTTAAGAAAAAGTATAGCCAATTAATTGTTTTAGTCAGAGGAGATTAAGGAGTATTATCTATGTAGAGAAATGAACAAATGCTTATGGGAAAATAGATCTTAATGATGTAGTTTGAGGGGGTTCAGGGACCCCTCAAGGATCAAAGTACAGGAAAGGGTGATCTGGAAGGAGATCACAGACTCAAGCATTCTTTAAGTTAGCAAAGATTTATTGTACCGCTAATATGACAGGCAGAGCTCCTTAGGAAACTTGCAACCTAACAGTAATGATGATAAAGTTTATATAGGAAAAGTAGTGGGTTATGTGGCAAGTATGCTAATTAGGTGATAACATACAAACTTGGTCACAGGTGTCATTCACTACTTGGAAACCTGGTGGGGGGAGTTCCCTAAGGATTGTATTTTTGGTCTGTTATGTCTGTAGCAAGATAGTTTTGAGAATCAATATCTATAGCTTGGCCTCTGGATTGTATACAAGAACTTTGGTAATCAATACTTGATAATTCTCCTTGTACAAGATGGTCCTGTTTTTACAAGGGAAATTCTACATAAGTCAGCTTGTTCTTGTAACAGGGAAAGATAGTCTATCTTAATAGGGCCCACTCATGAGTTATTGCTAGGCATAGTGTCCTTGGGCTTGGGGAAAACTGTTAGGGATGGTGTTTTGAGGTTGGGGAGTAATGTGATCTTCAAAGTGGGGTCCACGAACAAGTACCCAAGCACCCCATCATTATCAGTTTCTAAAATAAACAATATTTAATAAATAAACCATCTAGTCATCTGGCAATGATTACAAGGGAGAGATGTTGCATTTTTAGTAATTAATATGGAAATATCAGAACATACTCCTTGATTTCTATAGCATCAAATAGGAGAATGAGTAAGGAAAATTAGGTAGTGACAGGTTGAGAAAGAGGAAACCACGCCCCCTAGGATATACTTCCCTAAAACCTGTATCAGTTATTAATGATTGTTGAAGGTAAAGATATCATCTTAATCCATAGGTAAATCAAGGACTTTGTTACTCCTTCTCTAATAAAATGTAAAAAATACGGAAAAAATGTAAAAAAAATGTAAAAACCAAACAACACAAAAAGCAAACTAATGAAGAACAAACTAAAATGGGAGAAGTTGTTTCCTTTTATTCTCCATGGCTTCCCCACCACCAATAGGAATATTAATGGTAAAAAAGGGAGGAAGCATAGCAGTGCAATGGAGAAGGGGAAATATCAGGAGAATAAAAATATCTATTCTGGATAATCAAAAACTGATGGTAAAACAAACTCTCCTTTAAGAGAGTAGAACCCATCTTCTTCCAGGACAAAGAAGGAGCACAGCTATCTATCTTATATGTGATTGTGGAGCATCAAAATGGAAAGTGCCCTGCTGTGTTCCTAAAAATGACAACAGGAGAGAGGATATGGTTCCTGCTAAGAGCTCTGACTTGCCTTTTTTCTGTTGCCAGCAAAAATCTCTCTCAGCAAAGATTATGGAGTCACTTACTTCCTCCATCTCCCCCTCTGGCTTCTTTCCACTAGGGCTGTGCCTAGCTACTACTGACCAACAAGTGAGATGGTGTGTCCAATCAGAAAACGAGCAGGAGAAATGTAATAAGCTGAAAGAAGTCTTAATGGGTACCACAAGTTTGACCTGTGTAAAGAAAATTTCTTATAAGGACTGTTTCAGGGCTATCTGGGTAAGTATCTTGAGGGAAGGAGGAGGGTGTCTTCTTCCACTCCCACCTATTTCAATAGACTGCTATCTCCCTAGTTGGCTCATCTAGGCAGTGAGATGGCATGCTGGACAGAGTGCTGAATTTAGTCAGGAAGATCTGAACTCTGTCTTACTACCTCAGATACTTAGTAGATGCTTGGTCTCACACAAGTCCTTCAACCTCAGTGTCCACATCTCTAAAATGAGAGAATTGGTCTCACAATCCCTGAAGGTCTCATTCAGCTCTAAAACTGTGATCCTACTATCTTTAGAATTTTCCTGGTACTCAATAATTCTAGAAAATTATGCTCCCCATTATGTAGATGTTAGAAAATTCAATACTGAGACAGAAAATAAAAATTTTAAAGTAGAGAAAAATGAAAGAGGATTAAAGAGGATAAAAAGAGGATTAAAAAATCCAGAAATAATCAATGCAAAGGCAGCTATAGTACTTTTAAATGCTAATGAATATAGCATTTCCTCTGCTGCCTTATTGTGGTGCCTCATTAAAGCTCTGAGAAGGGAGAGCAAACTTTGGCAGGGAATGCCAAGCTGGAAAGCCTTTGAATGTGCATATAATGACTGCAATAAAGAACTTTAAATCACTTCTGATGAAAGGACCAGAGAAATTTCAAAATACAAATACAGGTGTCCAGAGAAACCTAGAAAAGTAAGTTTGTTTGAATGATTGGATGGAGCTATATGATGATGTTGTACTGATGGTTTAATAGGGGTAAAAGAAACAAGGGTTCCTTTAGAACCCTAATGTCTTCCAAGAGAACTGTGAGAGTTCAATAAGAAAAACAGGACTTTACTGGTTCTGTTCTGAGGTTGTAAGGGAAGAAAGAGGAGGAAGGGTGAAAGGAGGACTACACTAGTGTAGAAAGGCAGAAGAGTGGGGGTAGAACATGCTATTCTCATGATTGGGGTACATAACAAAAAGACTATACAAACATGGAGGAAAGGGTGTGGGATTTGACATCAGGTGAAGCTCACTTATTTTAAATTGGCAAAGGAGAATTGAACACATAGTTTGGCATAGAAATACATGAAACAACAGGAAAATAGGTGGGGATAGGGTGAAAAAGGGTTAAGAGGGAAGATAATACTAGGGAGTGAATGCATAGTCACTCGCAAAACAAACTTTTTGATCCCAAAAGGGAGATTAGAAGAGAAAAAAATTGCCTATTAGATGATTGGGAAGTGACCAAACAAATTATGATATACGAATATGAAGAAAAACTATTTCGCCATAAGAAATGGCAAAAGAGAGGCTTCTGGAGAGTCTTGGGTCATATGAACAATTATACAAGGACAGCAACAATGTAAAAAACCCAACAACAACAACTTAGCAAGATTTAAGAATTCTAACTGATGCAATGGCCAACCACATCTCCAGAGGACTTATGATTAAGCACATTACTCACTTCATGACAGGCACAAGATACAGAGGCAAACATCTAAGGGCACAACAACTGTGTGGATTTGTTTTACTTGACTATGTTTATTTGTTGTAAGAGTTCTGTTTTTCTCACTTCGTTTTTAATTGAGGGGAAGGGATTGATGTAAAGATAGACTAGCAATAGTGAGGATAAAAAAGATGTCATTGTAACATTTTAAAAATGCACAGTACAGACAAAAGCAGGAGAGTTTTGAAAGTGAAGTATTTACCTCCACACAACTGTCAAAATGATAGAGTATAACTCTGCTACTCCCCTGCTCAATAAACGTCTGTGGGTCCCTATTATTTCTAGGATCAAATATTTGGTTTGGCATTTAAAGCCTTCAATTCAAGCCTAACTTCAAGCTACCTTTCCAGTTTTATTACACACCACTCCCCTTCACATCCTCTATAATACAGCCAAATTAGTCTTCTTGTTATTCCTCATGCACAATATTTCAGCCCCTGACTTTTGTCATTGTACAGTCTGTCTCCAGTGCCAGCAATGCACTCCTTCATTATCTCCATTATTTAGAATTCCCTAGTTTTCTTCAAAGCTTAAGTCTAATATCACTTCTAATAGGATGACCTTTTCTGAAACTTCCAGTTGCTAGTACCTCCCCACCAAACCTACCTCTTATTTTCTCTATACTTATATATGGTTCCTAGGTGGTGAAGCAGGTAAGCCTTCTGGACCTGGAGTCAAGACGACCTGAGCTCAAATCTAGCCTCAGGCACTTCATAATTGTGTGACTCTGGGCAAGTCACTTAACCTCTGTTTCCTTTGTTCCATCTGTCCTCTATTGCGGGCCACTTGGGTACCAGCCCCAAGTGTGAGCGGAGACGTGGTAATGAATTAACCAGGTGGGTAGTTCGTAGGATAGAACTCCATTTATTGATACTCAGGGAAAGGTTTTTATAGAGCAAAGAGACAAAGGACGGAAAGGAAGGGAATTCATTATCTCAGTCTGTTGTATCCTGGAAGTAGCAGGGCAGTAAGGCCTTTTGATCCCTAGGTGCCAGAAAGTCTTAGGAAAAGTCAGTTATCTCCTATCACATGCAGTCAGTTACATCTCAAAGGATGCTCTTGAGAGCTGGCCTCAAAGCCTAATGGTCAAAGCTGCATCATCAAGTACATCTGCATAGGAACTGACTTCCTGCAAATGTTTTGGACAACTAAAGTTTTGGGGCAGAGCCTTAGATCTAGGTCTCCAGTACTCCTTAATGCAGCCGCAGTCATAAACAGATACAATTGAGAGCAAACTTCAAAGCTGAAGCGCAATCCTCAAAAGACATCATGTTTAGAGCTGGCCGCTCAAAGATACCAGAGTGTGGAATCAGATATATCCGGGGACAGAATCCTGTTAATCTCAGAACTCCAACAACATCCTTTTAAATGCAACCTATATCAAAAGAACTCCAGAGCAGACTTAATGAAAAGTCACATCTCAAAGAGATCTTTGACATGCAGGTCCACTGATATCGAGGTAATTATCAGAGTCCTGGGACAGGCCTCTTTGGCTCACCACAGTCCTCCTATGAGATGAGTTGTTGTGATGATAAAATGAGATAGTATTTATAAATTTTGCAAACTTTGAAGCACTATATAAATTATAGGTAGTAGTAGTAGTTATAGGAGGAGGAGATGTTTCTCTCAACAGAATGTAAGCTTCACATGGGCAGGGAATACTATTTTTGTCTTTAAACCCCCAACATCTAGCATAGCACCTGGCACATAAGCCCATAGTAAGTGCTAACTGACTGATTTTTAAGGACTATATTGACTAGAAGTAGAGATCATAAGAAAGGACCTTGCTGCTTAGGGTAGAAAGGATGGAGATAATGGATGAAGAGAGAAATGGCTGTTCTATTCAACCATTCCTTGGCTTATTTCAAGATCTAGCTCAGCCCTGGAGTCTTGAGGACCTGAGTTCAAATGCAGCCTCAGATATTTACTAGCTGTGTGACCCAGGGCAAGTCACAACCCTGACTACCTCAAAAATGAATTAAAAAAGAAAAAGATCCAGCTCATATTTTCCTTTCTGGAGGAGACTTTTCTCAGACGATCCCTACCCTCAGCTACTAGTGCCTTCCCCTTTGAGATTACCCTCCATCTGCTCTGTATAAATTTTGTATCTACCTTCTTATTTACGTGTTGTCTCCACTATTAAATCATGAGCTCCTTGAGGGCAGGGAACATGTTTTTTGCCTTTCTTTCTTTGTATCCTCAGCCCTTAAAACATCATCTGAAACATAATTAAATGCTTAATGTCTTCTTGGCTGACTGCTAAAAAGAAGGAAGGAAGGAAAGAAGGGGGAAAGGAAGGATACAATTTGTTATAGATAGCTTGGTAGGGGCAGCTAGGTTGCTCAGTGAATAGATCACTGGCCCTGGAGTCAGGAGGACCTGAGTTCAAATCTAGCCTCAGAACACTTACTAGCCGTGTGACCTTGGGCAAATCACTTAACCCAAATTGCCTTGCCTTTCCCCCTCCAAAAAGAAAAAAAAAGTATAAATATAGATAGATTTGTAGATAGATAGTTTTTTTTAAAGCAAGTAAAATGAAATAGATACAAAATTATAATGATTAAGCTTGTCCTCAAAGAAAAAATATGAGAAGGCAACTCACTTCTTACTTTGGAAAAAATGAAAGACTATAGATATGAAAGTTTCTTTAGATTTTTATCAATAAATAATTGAAATTTTTTTGATGTATTGACTGGTTTTGCAAAAGAGTTTTTCTTGCTGTTTTATTTGTTATGAGAAATGTCTTTCTGTGAAAGGGAGAGGCTATATAGCAGGAATTATAACAGATATATAAATAGAAACTATTAATAAAATTATTTTGAAAATTGCAAAATGCTGTTATAAATGTTTGGATATAAAAGATATTTTGCTCCTTTTTGGGAGTATATGGCTAGTTGGGGTATCAGGGAATATATAGTTTAGTGACATTTCAAGGCATAAATCCAAATTGTGTATAGAATTGTTGGACCAAATTATATCTCTACCAAATTAATGTCCCTGTCTTCCCTGAAGTTTCTCCAACATTTATTAATTTTGTCTTTTATCATCTTGACCAATTTAATGGCTGTGAAATAAAACTTCACAGTTGTTGATAACTTGTGTTTCCTCTTTGGAAAACTGCTTCCTTTGACCACTTATATATTGGGGAATGCCTCTTGTTCTTATACATTTATGTCAATTTCCTATACATCTTGGATCTCAGACCTTTATCAAACATGCTTGTTGCAAAGCTTTTATCCCACAATTCATTTTCCTCTAATTCTAAATGCACTGATTTTGCTCTTGCAAACTTTTCAATTTTATGTAATTGAAATTGTTCATTTTCTCTTTTTTGATCATCTTTATCCTGTGGTTAATAAATCTTTCCCTAGCTTTTCATTCCCCTCTAATTATTTTTTTTTATATTTAGGTCTCATAACTATTTGAAATTTATTGTGGTATATGGTATAGGATGTTAATCTAAGACTAATTTCTGCCAAGTTCTTTTCCAGTTTTTCTAATAGTTTTGTTGAATAAGCTAGTTGTCCCTGGGGCACCTAGTTAGTCCTCCATGTGCCCTTCCAATCTCAATACCCCCTAATAGTTGGTGGTGAGCTTTTACATGAATTTATGGGAAAGGAGGTCTTTATTCTAGTGAAAGACATTTCCCATGCCTAAGGACTATGAAACACTGGCATGCATTACTAAGTTACTAAGGGATATTAAGAAAATTAATGGAAGAGAACCGTCCACCATGTTTATGTGCTTTGTGTTCAAAGGCAGAGCCATGGACTAGATGATCCCATGAGGATTTCTTTAGTCCTGATTTTCTATCAACTACAAACCTGACATATATTCCAGCTTTTCTTTTTTTTTTCCAGAGGTAAAGGACTTCTTTGTTTTGTTTTGCTTTGGCTCATCTCTTACAGAATAATGAAGCCGATGCCATTTGTGTCGATGGTGGCTTAGTCTATGAAGCGGCCATGGACCCTTTTGATCTGAAGCCTATCATAGTTGAAGACTATGGCTCTGAAGAAGGTGGGTTCTCCCTAATGTGAATTTTATTGACTCATGTGCCAGGAAATCTCATATCTCTTTGAATGTTTATAGAACAAATCTAGGTTATTCAGAAATTGAGGTTGGCTTTTAGTACCAAGAGAGATCTTTTAGGAAGTAAAGAAATGGGGTTTCTGCCAAAAACTCCTCCTCAACTGCTGGAAATGTCCTGGGTGGCAGAGGCCCCGATGCAACCAACATACCTCACCCACCTATATTTCTACCTCTTTGTTCCTCTTAGAGACACACTTTTGGTGATGGGGAATCCAGACAAATGATAGAAATGTAAACACACGCACACACACGCACACACACACACCCCACCTTTCCCTTAGCTACTTTCCCAGTTCCTGTTGGCATTAAGTTGGTTGGATCCCAAAGGACAATTTACTACTCTCCTCCTCAGGGTTCTAGGGCTAACCTTTGGAAGTTTGGTTTTCTCATTTAAGTTTATTAAGGACTCATGAAAAATTCCCCATATATAAATCTTTTTAGGAGTACCTTACCCTGTATTAGTTATAGGCAGGTAACACTATGATTGAATTTCTATATGGCATAATTACATAACTATAACAAATATAGGACAAGGTGCTCCCACATGTAAAGTATACACAAGACCAGTGGTGACTCACTGCTACCTTAGGATTAGTCTTTTTTTTTTCTTTGCAGAATCCTTATGAAGTTCCCCTTAGCTATCACTTTCTACTGGGCTCCAATGGTAGATGCCCTTGTGGAGTAGCCAAGCTAGTTGTCCCTGGGGCACCTAGTTAGTCCTCCATGTGCCCTTCCAATCTCAGTGCAGGCTCTGTTATCAGCTACTGCTGCTTCAAAGACACTGCCCCTCCAAACTCAACTGTTCCAACTTTTCAAAGTTTCCATGATCATCTTCTGGTCAATATAGAGGAGGTGAGTGTGAAGGCAGAAGAGAGAACTCAATCTTCCCCCACTCCTTCAAGGGTAATTCCTTTACCATCCCTAGACTGTCTTGTTGGACTTGCTGACTGGAATGCTGGATTCCAGACTGGCTTGCTATAACTACACATAGTCTCAAAGGTATGTCTGATTCTTTCGAGTAATTCTAATGCCTTTCCTGTGTGGCATTCCTGATTCACTTAATGATCCAACTCACCAAATTGATTAAGACCTTGTTGGCCCCTAGTTGACCCCTTTGGTTGATTGATTCAATCAAGAATTATGATTCCTATGTTTGTTTTGGGGGGAGGATGGACCCCTCAAACCCTTAAAAAAAAGAAACAGAGGAAAAGAGAAAAATCCACAAGGTATAATCCTTCAGGGGGAAGCAATAAAAAATATTCTAGTCAAAAAATTTCCTGAAATAGACTGCAGAGATTATGCAAGTGCCATTTATGTGTAAAGTATGCATGTGAGACCAAAGGTGACTCACCACATAGGTGGTGGGGATTTGTTTAGGGTCACACAGCTAGTAAGGGTCTGAGACTGGATTTGAACTCATCTTCCTGATTCCAGGTATGAATACAACTGTGCCACCTCCCTGCTTCTGTCCTCTGAAATCAGTCTGAAAATGTAATATGGTGCCTGATTGTAAAGGTCCTTTTTAATGAGAATTAAGAGCTCATTTCTCAAAATTTTGTCATGCAAGTCAAGGGAGTTTTCTCATTCTTCCTTCCCTTATCAGGTAAAAGTGAAGAATCTGAGACCCCTTGACATCTTCCTATCCCTTGAGACTATTGCTCTGGAAATCTTCCCTAATCCTCTACCTCTTACAGAACGGCAAATTTACTCCTTTGCTTTGGCTGTTGTGAAGAAAGGAACCGATTTCCAACTCAGGGATCTCAGAGGCAAGAAGTCCTGCCACACTGGCCTGGGCATGTCAGCTGGGTGGGTCACCCCCATTGGCAAACTTGTGCAACTTGGCGTGTTGGACTGGAATAATATCAATTATCCTATTGAGAATGGTAAGCTGGCAAGTGAACTGAAAGCACTGAATTCAGTGAGTGGCTTCTGGTGGCCTGAAACTACATTTATAAAATGATGGCTTATGACTAACATGCATCTTCGTTATAATATGACTGTCATATGGCTAGTCATAATATAACATAATAATAGACATAATGTGACATAACATTGCATGACTGCAATAACCATATCACATTGCTTGTCTTCTCAATGGGGGGGAGGGAGAAAGGGACAGAATTTAGAACTCAAAATTTAAAAAAAATGTATGTTACAAATTGTTTTTACATTTAATTGGGGGAGGAGTCAAATATTAAATAAATATATTTTAAGATCACGTTTTACAAAGCGAGCAATTTTTATTTGCCTTTGTGCGTGAGCTTTGGACACACAGTGAGTAATGTCTGAACTTAGATGTTCAGGAAAATGATTAGATCAGAGACTCTGAACCTTTTTTGTGTACTGACCTTTGGCAGTCTGGTGAAACCTGTGGACCCTGCCCAGGAGACTACTCTTAAACACATAAAATAAAATATTAGCGATTACAAAGGAAAACTAATTAAATTGAGAAGTAGTGATAAAAACATTTTAAAAACAAGTCTTGAGAACCCTTGAATTCTAGACAGATGAGAACAAGCAGCAGACACAACACATTTGGCCGCTTTAAAGGTAACCACCAAATCTTTCAGTGCATAAAAGTTCTATTTTGTAAAAGATGCATCTTTAGAAGCTTTGGATTTTTATTCAAATTCTTATTTCATACCTGAAGCTCAATTTCCTTAATGCTTACCTGCATTTTGATACTCATATTGCACATACATGCATGTATATGCATGCAGATTTATTCACAGAACACAGGCAGAAACACATACACACATAATACTAACACCATACACCTATACTTACACCACACACATACAAACACACACTACACTCACACCACATACATATACTTACACATCACATATGAATACACACATATACATGTATACTTATACCACACACATATACTCTCACCACACATGTATATACATGCACAAACATCATACACATGCACACAACACCACACACACGTACTCACATGATACAATGCACAATATACTCACATGCCCATACATACATACATACATATATACATATATATATATATATATACACGTACTTTTGCACCACATGTGTGCGCACATATACTCAGGGAAAGGAGCATACATACATTCATATGCTCTGTGCACACATGTATATATACACATATACTCAGGGAAAAGACACATACACACACATACACCACACACGTGCACACAGGCACACACACACATACAGACACATATACTTGCATCACAGATACCCAGACATCCCATAAACACACAGTCCTCAGCTCTTCCATGACTTGTCCTTTCCTCTGTGCAGCGGTAGCTGAGTTCTTCTCTGCCAGCTGTGTGCCTTGTGCTTTTTGGACAAATTCTCAGCTGTGTCACCTGTGCACAGGAGTAGGGCCTGACAAGTGCGCCTGTTCAGACAGAGAACCTTACTTTGGAAGCTCAGGAGCTCTCAAGTAAGTGAGACCCTCCACTTAATTGCAATTCAGACATTATCTGAGCTGTGAACATTTTCTATCTCCTATAAATTTATTCTGGTTCCCCTAAAAACCTTATCTTAGCTTCACCCATCCTCTCTGTATTTTCTCCATTGTACCTGAGTAGGAAAACACAAAGTTGTCTGTGCTTCCCTTCCCTTCTTTTCTTTTTTATAAAAGCTTTTATTAATACTTTCTTTTTCTGAAATTACCTTGGCTATCCCAAGAATCCCTCCCATAGAACCATCCCATATGATAAATAGTATTTTTTTGAGAGGAAAAAAATCAGCCCATTTGATTGGTACATTGAAAAAGTCCCAAAATATACACAATGTGTAACACCTATGCAGGGGTGTCTTCTCATCTCCATTCAAGTCTTGTTGATCTTTGTTACATTGACTTTTAGTTGCTTCATTGTTCTTTCCATTTATGCTGTTGCTGTCACTGTGTATAGTGTTTTCTTGACTCTGCTTACTTCTCCCTGTATCAATTCATGTAAATCATTTCCATGATTCTCTGTATCCATCACAGACATCATTTCTTGCAGCCCAGTATAATTCTACTACACTTATGTACTTTTATGTGTTTAGCCATTCCCCAATTGATGGCTGCTTCATTTTTTTCTTCCCACAGCACTTAGGTCAAAAATTCATATCCCTTGAGCTGAAATAAGTCTCTGTCATTTCACCTAACCCCTCCATTTTTGAAGTGGAAAAACAGGCTCAGGGAAATTTAGTGATTTGCTTCAGGTAACACAGGAATTAAGTAGTTTCTCTACCTTTATTAGGGTATGCTCCTTCTATTTCTCCTCAGTCCCACCTCACAGATGAATTGGAAAAAAAATTTTCTATTCTGGAATAGAAAATGAGCTCTAGTATCTGAGCATCTGCTGAGGATATCCCTAGGATACTCTAAAAGGGCTCCCCACCTAGAAAAAAAGCTCCCTGATATAGATCTCCCTCACACTAAGCCTGGTCTCAGGAAGACTTAAGTTTAAACCCAGCCTCAGATACTTATGAGCTGTGTGACCTTGGGAAAGTCATTTAACCTCTGTCTCCCTCAGTTTCCTCAACTGTAAAATGGGGATCATACTAGAACCTACCTTCCAAGGTTTTTGTGAGGATCAAATGAGATAATATTTGTAAAGCACTTAATATAGTGCCTGGTACATAGTAGGCACTTAATGAACAGTTTTCCTTTGTCTTCCCTTCATGTTACAGTTGTTGTTTTTTTTAAAGCAATTGGGGTTAAGTAACTTGCTCAAGGTTACACGGCTAGTCATTATTTGTGTGTGGGTGCTCATTTTCTGAGGCTGGATTCGATCTCGGGTCATTCCAACTCCGAGGCCAGCGCTCTTACTCACTGCGCCACCTAGCCACCCCTCATGTTAAAGTTCTTAAACGTTCCATTTTTTTTTCTATTTTTTTTTTTTTTTTGGTCTTGTCTTTTCAGTAATCAGTGGAAAAGGGAGCATACAGACTTCATGTTTTGGCCTTTGTTAGGTACTATAGGAATA
The DNA here is from genome assembly GCA_011680675.1 of Gymnobelideus leadbeateri. Taxonomy (NCBI): domain Eukaryota; kingdom Metazoa; phylum Chordata; class Mammalia; order Diprotodontia; family Petauridae; genus Gymnobelideus; species Gymnobelideus leadbeateri. The sequence continues at coordinate 88,229 of WOXC01012321.1, read as the reverse complement.
CAGAAGAACTAAAACACATCGTTTCTGTTTTGAAATAGCTCATAATCCAGGATCAAAGGCAAAAGCAACACCCAAGAAAAAAGTCAACTATACAATGTAGTATAAAGATGGCTAGTATTTCCATAGCACTTAGGACTGATTTTCTGTTCCTTGTGCTAATTTTGGCCTAACACTTAACACCGTCCATACGTGGGAGCATCAGTTACAACAAATGGAGAAGTTTTGAATGCTGTGGCTATTTGCTTACCTTGACAATATGCTTTCCAGGGATACACACATTGATAATGAAGTTGATGCATGCATTGCCAGAGCTATCTTGGTATTTGGGAGGCTCCAAAGGAATAGGAGAGAAAAGCATAGGAGAGAAAAGGTATTAGACTGACTACCAAACTGAAGATCTGCAGAGCTGTTGGGCTGACCTCATTGTTGTATGCCTGTGAATCCTGGACAGTATTACAGAGCCATGCCAGGAAAGCGAATAGCTTCACTTGAATTGTTTTAGGAAGGTTCTGAAGATCACCTGGCAGAATAGGGTACTGACTACTGAGGTCCTTTCTCAAGCTAAACTGCCAAGCATTGAAACTCTATTTCAGAGAGTACAACTCTGATGGGCTGGCCACACTGTTCAAATGCCAAATGATGCTTGCCCAAAAGACTATTTTATGGAGAACTCACTCAAAGAAGGCACTCATGGGGAGGCCAGAAGTGATACGAGGGCACTGTCAAGGTCTCTCTGAAGGACTTTGGAATCAATTGTGTGACATGGGAGACACTGGTACAGGACCACCCAGCATGGCATGTCCACATCAAAGAAAGTGCTGGGCTCTATAAGCAAAACAGAATGGCAGTAGCTCAGAAGCAGCATGGGATGTGCACATTTAGAGAATGTCCACTCCAAATGTTCACATGGACTATTAATATAGCACTATTAATCAAATGTGGCAGAGCCTTCCGAGTTCATATTGGTCTGGTCAGCCACAGTCGGACACTGTACCTTGACTCTAATATAGTGATGTCTTTTTGGTCCTCTTTACGAACAAAGGACAACAACCAACCAACAGTTTACAGAGGGACTTTACATATGTTATCTCATTTAATACTCACAAATCTAGGAAGCAAGTGCTATTATTTTACAGACGAGGAAACTGAGGATGAGAGAAGTTATGTGACTTGCCCAGGGTCACACAGCTAACTGTCCCTAGAGGGATTCAAACTCAGTTCTTCCTAATTTCAAGTCCAGATTTATCCACGGGACCACCTTGCTGCCATATGACTAAGTATTATTACATATTATTAAGTTCTGATTTGTGTGGTATAGCCTTATGGTGTAGTGGTAAGAGAACTCCTAGACTCCTAGCTCTGCCACTACTACCTGTGTGACCTGGGGAAAGTCACTTTACTCTCCAGGGACTCAGTATCCAGATGAGGAGGGTTGAATTAGATGTACTCTGAGGTTCCTATGAAATCAGAAAATCCATGACTGAGCACTGTGGGAGGTCAGATGCATTAGCAATGGCTGGACTCTAACCATTCTTATGTTTCCCCTTTTCTTAGGTGCCTGAAGGATGGTGCTGGGGATGTGAGTTTTATGGAGCATACAACTCTTTTAGGTAACTACCAGAGTCTACAGATCCATCTCACCTCTGGGCCCAGTCTTGAATATTGCTCAACTTCAATCTTGCTCACTCTGTTTCCTAAGCTGCTGTTCTTCCTTACATCCCTCCTGGGAAGAGTAAAGAAAAACACCCTTTGTGACGATCTCATTTTTAGCCTAGACTTCCTCCACTGAAAGTTAGACTCATAGCACTTTTTAGGGCTGCATTCAAAACCATAGGCCATGAGCTCCCATCCAATTTTTCCCCTACCAGACCATGCCAAGGGACATATTAATTTAAAGCAAAGGCATGTAATTAAATAGAATATCAATATTGAGAATGTAGAGGGGTGGCTAGGTGGTGCAGTGTACTGCAGAGTACTGGCCCTGGAGTCAGGAGGACCTGAGTTCAAATCTTGCCTCAGACACTTAAACACTTACTAGCTGTGTGACATTGGGCAAGTCACTTAACCCCAATTGCCCAGCCTTCCCCCCTCCAAAAAGCTAAAAAAAATGTAGAAAAATTCCCTCCTCCCTTAAACACAGTCCCACAGATTCCCATGTGCCCAGTGGGAGAGGAAATGCACATAGATAGCAAGGATCATATCCCCATCAGAACAAGTCAGGAAGCCAAGTCAACAAATATTTAAGCACTTACTATGTGCTGGACACAGTGCAAAGCACCGAGAATACAAATACAAGCAGAAAGAAAAATAGTCCCTGCCCTTAAGGAGCTTACCTTCTAGTGGGGGAACATAATACATAAAGGAAACTGAAAAAGTTGGGGGTGGTAGGAAGACATACATGTACCAGATACGGGAGTATGGTAGAGAAAGTTCAGAAACTAGTCAGGATTGTGGCCTGGAGAGGAAGGAAGACATGGCTGGCCTGGGTATCCTTTTTAGAATAAAGGTTCTGGGAGGAACCAGTCAATCAGAGGGAGAAGCAGCAAGGGAGACAGATACTTCCAATATGAGAAACAGTCCAAGGGTAGAGTGAATTTCCTAGAATAAGAGGTTTCTGTGTCATGATGGAGAATACCTTTCTGCCTACAGACCTGTTGACTGATACCCTGAGAGGTGATGCTAACTGTCACCTGCTCTTCTGCTAGATGGTTTTCTCATTGGTGGGTATAGCTGCTACCAATAATTTCTCTACTGAGCTGCTACTGCCCTCTACTGGGTTTTTTTTAACTGAATTGTAATTGTTTTTAATAGTTTTGCCTCCATTGAATTTGGTCTGACAAACTCTGGTCAGACCCAGCCTGCCAGGAGGAGATCGAAAGGCATTAAATTAGAGAAAACTGAAGGATGGATGACACAGGAGGTGGCTTTTCCCTTGGACCTGTGCTCATTTGCTTTTGTTTTGTATCTAATTCTTTCAGAGACACTCCCAACTGCAACTGAAAGGAATGCCTTTGAGCTACTCTGTGAGGATGGTACCAGGAGACCAGTGGATGAATACAGGAAATGTCACCTAGGCAAGGTCCCTGCTAATGCTATTGTGACCCGAAGAGTGAATAGCAAGGAGGATCTGATCTGGAGTCTTCTTTCTGAGGCACAGGTATGGACCATCTTCTCTTCATGCTTAGTTTTCCTCATCTAGATTCTCTCTATCTGTATGCCCCTCTTTAGGCAGCTAGATAGCACAGTGGATAGACCACTGGCCCTGGGTACAGGAAGACTTGAATTCAAATCCAGCTTCAAACACTTCCCAGCTGTGGGACAGTGGACAAGTCACTTAGCCTCTGTCTGCCTCAGATTCTTTATCTGTAAAATAGGGACAAATAATAACAGCACCTACTTCCCAGTTGTGAGTATCAAATGAAATAATATATGTGAAGCACTTAGTGTGCCTGGGATATAGTAAGGTGCTTAATCAATGCTTTCCCACCCCCTTCCTTAAATAGTTTTTAATTCTAGAAGATACTTCTCCCTGTGACAACCTCCCCAACAAAAATATTTATTATTGTGTAATATTCATACATCACCTCCATATAACACTTTACAGTTTATGAGACTTTTTTGGGTACACCACCCTCCATTGCCATTAAGGCACTATGTTATATTGGAAAACTAACACTAACTGGACTGGAAGTATGAAGACTTGGATTCAAATTCTGGTTTTGCTTCTAATGACCTTGGACAATTCTCTGCAACTTTGCAGACTTTGGAAGTAATACCAGAACACACAAAATGCTTCAGTCTCTTGTAGCCTTGAAGTACTCTGTAAATGTACGTTATTCTTATCCTTTGTTTTTCACAACAGTGCTGTGAGATTGGCAGGGTTGCTATTACACCTGGTTTACAGATGAGAAAACCAAGGTCTAGAGATAGTAAACAGAACTTGAAGTCAAGTCTTCAAATTTTGTCAGAAAACATTTATTAAGCCCCTAATATTTGCAATATATTTTGCTAGGGGCTGGACAAAGGGACAAAAAGGAAATAGCTCTTGCCTTCAAGGAATTCATATATATTTTTTTTGTTTTTTTTTCTTTTTTGGAGGGGGAAGGTAAGGCAATTGGGGTTAAGTGACTTGCCCAAGGTCACACAGCTAGTTTTTGGTGTTAAGTGTCCAAGGCTGGATTTGAACTCAGGTCCTCCTGACTCCAGGGCTGGTGCTCTAATCACTGTGATACCTAGCTGCCCCATGGAGTTTATATTTGGTAAAGGCAAAACAATTGTATGGAGTGTCTTTATTTGAATCAGTGTAACTCAAACAAATGTTATTGGAGGTCTGAGTGTCATTGACCATAATAGAAACAGATTAATAACCCATGAATTAGTAGGCAAGGCCAACATGGGTGTGTGTGCTTGTATGTGTTTTTGTGAAAAGAGACAAAACAAGATATTAAAAAAAGAAATGCACTCTTACTTCAAATACCATGCAGCATAGCCATCCAAACTTCATTCAATCCTATGTATACATGGAAAATCCTGTTCTTTATGGAGACTGTATATCTCAATAACTCTTCACCCTGTCAGTGTCAGATGGCATATAAGATGTTTCAAAAGAGCCAAAGTTTGATCAGTTTAATGATTCTCTCAAAAAGTGATGCACCATGCCCCATACATTGGTGCCTCCCTACTCTAGTATGTGCTGTACATACCTAAAGTCCGTGAAGGCCATCTCCTGCAATGCTGACTCACTGATCAGAATTTCATGAGCCTATACCTTTCTGCCAGATGCTAAACTATGCCATCGAGCAGTGGTTTACAAACATCTTGGTCTTGGGACCATTTTATATTCTTAAAAATTATGGAGGACTCCATTCCTAAGGATATGTTTACATGGCTTATGTTTATCAATATTTACTGTATTAGAAATTAAAACTGATCAATTGTTAGAATATTTATTAATTCATTCAAAAATAACAAACTATTATATATTACTATAAATGACATTTTAAAGAAAATATATTTTCCAAAACAAACAAAAAACATTAGTGAGAAGAGTAGCATGGTTTTACAAATCTCTTTAATGTCTGGCTTAATAGAAGACAGTTGGATTCTCATAGCTGCTCTGGATTCAATCTATCATGACACATTGTTTTGGTTGAAATGAACCATATAAAGAAAATCCAGCCTCACACAGATATGTAGTTGGAAAAGGGAGGAATATTTAATAGGCAAATAACATCTTAGTATTATTTTGAAAGTAGTTTTGACCTCACAGATTCCCTGAAAGGGCTTTGGCAACTAAGAAATGAGAAGTCCTACAGAGAAACCCACCACAATCTCTATCCACAGTTACATTTATGTTTCCCCCTATGGAGCTATTTTATTCAAATATTCCTTTCCCCTTTTGGCCTTTTTCCTTCTGGCCCAAGGATTCTCCTTTTGTGGCCTCATTTTCTTGTCCTCTTAAACATGGAGTTATGCCCTCCCTGGTCATCTGCTTTCACTCATGGTTCTCTTTTCCCTTGAATAGGAAAGGTTTGGCAAAGGCAAATCGGAGACATTTCAGCTCTTTGGTTCCCATCATGGAAAAGATCTGCTGTTTAAAGACTCAACCAACAGGTTTCTGAGGCTCCCTCCTAGGATGGATCATGAGCAGTACTTGGGTTATGAGAACATGAAGGCTGTGAAAACTCTGACAATGTGTAAGCAATGACTCTAGGCCATACCAGAGGGGGTTGGGCAGTCTGATGGGAGCAGTCCCTAATAACCCTAGATTTGCTGCAGGTATTAAGCGACATCTTAATACTTTGAGGAGTAGGGTACTTTGTGTCCCAAAATGTGTCCCTAAGATTAATAAATTAATGAATGAATAGGCAGATAAATAAGTAGACAGACAGATAGATAGATAGAGAGATAGATAGACAGACAGACAGACAGACAGATAGATAGATAGATAGATAGATAGATAGATAGATAGATAGATAGATCTGTACGTAGGTAGATAAATAACTCTGGCAAATGAACAACCAGGGGAACTAACATCCAGAGATTTAAATGACCTCTTTCCCACAGGTTTTCACAGATTCCTGACTCACAGTTTTTTGACATATTGGCAAACAAGTCCAATTGCTCCCTTACCATGATTCTCTTTTCACCTGAGTCTGGTGAACCACTAGACACACTCAGCTTCTTTTCCTGTGTTGTGTTGTGAGCTCCTCTGGCACTCTGGTGAAATCTAGAGACCCCTCCTCAAAATGCTTTAAAACAAAGTGTCATAATTGGAGGAAATGTTAAATTTTGGTGAGAGGTTAGTGAAAATAAGGATATTTTTCTTTTTCCAATAGAAATCTCCAGACCTCCTACAATCTATCCATAGACCCCAGATTAAGAAGCTCTGTATTAGACTGTTCAATGCCGATGTAGGACACCGGCACATGTGTCTAGAACCCTATGCTGTGCTTCTGTGCTGCCTACTACCCAGTGTCCATTGACAAAGTACAGAGAAAGTTTTCAGAACATCCCTTCCAATTTCTTGCTGTGAAATTTCCTCCTTTACCATAGCATACCAGAAAATCTCTCTTGCTTTCCCAGTTCTAATCTGTCTCCATGGAGGAAATACAACATCCTAAACTATCAGAGCTAGAAGGAATGTGACGATCATCTGGTCCTCCCCATTCATTTCCTAGACAGGGAAACTGAAAGCTCAGGGCGGGGAACTGACTTACCCCAAATTGCACATCAGTGTTAGGTCAGTCAATTTACTTTGGAAGTGTCTGGAAAGTTGCTTGTCAGCTAAGTACCATCACACTAGAGGTGAGAGCACCAAGTTAAGAGTTTGGGATTGAATCTTGGTTCTGTTCTTTCCTATGTGAACTTGGACAAATCATTCAGTTCAGCTTCTTCATCTGCAAAATGATGAAATTGGACTATATTATTTCTAAATGCCTTCTTACACCTTACTCTCCAACACATACTCTTCAATCTAGTGACTGTTCCTTGAACAAGACACTCCGTCTCTCTGCTCTGGGCATTCTCTCTGACTGTCCCCCAGGCTTGGAATGCTCTTCCTCCTCATCTCTGCCTCCTGGTTCCCCGGCTTCCTTTTAAGTTCCAGCTAAAATCTTACCTTCTGCAAGAAATCCTCCCTAATTCTCCTTAATTCTAATGTCTTCTCTCTATTGATTATCTCCAAGTTTTCCTGTCTGTAGCTTGTTTTCATATAGTTGTTTGCATATTGTGTTGCCCATCAGACTGTGAGCTCCTTGAGAGCAAGGACTCTTTTTCCTTTCTTTGGATGGTTAGCACTGGCACATAGTAGGTGCCTGTTGACTGACTGAACTTCCAACTCTAGATCTTCTGATTTGCTAATATTTTTGTCTTTCTCCCTCAACAGCTGCTCTTCTTCTTGCTGAGTCTTGCTGAATAGGAAAAGAATCCATTTCTGGGCACTTTTAAAAATCTTCTTTCTAGACAATCACAAGGAGTTATTTGTTAAAACTTTTGGATTTTGTGGATCTGCCTTGTCAAAGTAAATCTGGATATTTGGATCAGTGAGTTGTGTTTTAATGCTGACACCACCTTGAGTTAACATTGGTGATGTGTTCATAGTGAAAATCTGGGCTGTATGATCCAGATAGTAAAATTTATTAGTTAGAAAGACAGTAAAATTAGATATAAATCCAAGGGTTCATTGACTTAGACCTGGAAGGGACTTCAGAAGTTATCTCATGCAACCTCCCATTTTACAGATGAAGAAACTGATGTCCAGGTAGTTTGAGTGACTTGCCCAAGCTCCTACATATATTAAGTAACAGAGTTAATATATGAACCCAGGTCATAGGACCATAGATTCAGAATTGGGAAAGATCTTACATGTTATCTGTTTCAACCCCTTCATTTTACAGATGAGGAGAGAGACAGACAGACAGAGACAGAGAGAGATACAACCCTTTTGTTTTCTAGATGTGGACAAGGTGGTCCATAGAGTCTTTCCACAAGGGTGCCTTTTTAGTCTCTGTCCTCCATGCCTAGAAAGTTCTGTCATTTTATCTCTGTTTCTTCATTTCCCTGGCTTCCTTCAAGACTTAACTCATATGTCACATTCTGCAAGGAGACCTTTTCTGACCTCCCCAGCGGCTTCCCTTCCCCTCTCAGATTACCATCCATCTACACAAAGGTGTCCTGGGGCCAGTTTAAATCAGCTCACAAGAGTTGATTGTTAAATTTACAGTGTGAGCATTTACTTGTCAGAAATGTGCAAATCAGATCTTGATTCATTGTGCTGTTGATTGCCCAGACTTAAGAAAGGCATAGAGAAAATGTTGATAGTAAAATGACAAAATATTGACAATATATATTAAACTTATTTTGGACTTAATACTTTTTTTGAGACCCAGTTGTTAAACACTCCTTTCTGTATCTTCTCCATTAAAATTGAATTCCTTGAGGGTTAGAACTATTTTTTCCCTTTTTTTGTATTCCTAGTGGTTAGCACAGTGTTGGGCACATAGTGGGTACAAAAGAAATTTGTGTTAACTGACAAATGGGAACAAGTGGAAGGAAATTAGTTCTGGATGTAAAGTGCTCAAGATGTCTCACTGTTAAAGGAAATGAAACAGCTGTTATTACTGGATAGCAACCTCTGTTTAAAGCTGGCAAGTTTCAAAATAATTATTAGTACAGCCCCTCCTCTTCCTACTGCCTTAAGAAATAAACAGAAAAGCAAACTCTGACCTCTTTTTCTTGCTTCTGTCCTAGCTAAGACTTCTCCCATGATATCCAACAAAGTGAAGTGGTGTGCAGTGAGCAAAGATGAAGAGTCCAAGTGCTCTGAGTGGAGTATGGTCAGTGGTTTAGCCATTCACTGTGTTGTGGCAGAAACCACAGAAGAATGCATCAACAAGATTATGGTACAGAGTCACCATATTGCCATTGCATCTCCATTCTTGGGTTCTCGAGGACAGAGAACTTGGACCTGAATCCTAGTTCTCCTACTTACTTGGTGGGATGGTACAGGGGAGGGAGTATTTGGAGTCAGAGGACCCAGCTTAGAATCCTAACTCTGCCTCTTGCCACTTGAATGGACTTCAGCAAGTCACTTAATGACTGTGGACCTCAGTTTTCTCATCTATAAACTAAAGGGGTTAAACCTGATGACCTTTAAGCTCTAACTCTATGGTCACATGATCCTAAGTTGGAATTAATTGAATATGTAGCTCCATGCTTCCTTATCATTCCAGACCTCTCTATAGGTATCTTGTGAGTCTGTCCTTTTGGTCTGTCTGACCAAAAAAATGGTCCCAAACACCTATCACTATGTTTACTTTTACCAGTCAGTCACCATACTCCTTAGTTGCAATGTAATAGCAATAATAGTATTCTTCCCATAAACCTTTAGCTTACTTTTTCACAAATTAAAACACACTCATTGTGAAGAGTGGACCTGCGTAGGAATGCTGTGTAAATGTGTGTATATGTGTAAAGCAGTATACGGACAGTGGTCACTATTATTATATTTTTCTACATCTCTATTCCATGTGGCTGATCCTTTGAATAGTGTCTGGCAGAAAACCTAGTCTTGGGCCTTCATTTGCCAGGATAGTCACCTTATATACAATGAAGCTGTCCTAATAGAGGACTGCAAGGAAGATGGGACAGGAAACAGTCCAGTTGCTTTGCTAATGATCAAATGATGTAATATTTGTAGTGCTTTGCACCATGCCTACAACATGGGATGCTCTTAATAAATGCTTATTTCACCTGTTCATCCATCTAATTTTGCTTTGCCATTGTAGAAAGGTGAAGCTGATGCCATGAGCTTGGATGGAGGATTCATCTACATGGCTGGCAAATGTGGTCTGGAGGTTGTCCTGGCAGAGAATTATAGTAAGTTCATTGAGATCTTCCCTTTGTAACTGACTCTGTCTGGTTCATAGAAAAGTGATTATTTCGACACATAGATTTTATTGGGCTATTTAAACAGGTTTGAAATGCCTGGATGGCAGGTATAACAGAATGGTCAATAATCATGGGAAGCTTAAGTAATTTGAAGTTCAGAGATCATCAAAACATCTTAGTTTAGTCATTTATTTTAAATTTCTTTCATCATACCAAGGAAGAAGTTTCAGCTCTTCTCTCTTCCCCTGCCTATTCTCTGGGGGATGGAGGATCTAACAAGCAATAGAATGGCCACAAGAAAGAAAACAGATAGAAAAAAGTAAAACAAAAAAGCCTGGGTTATCCACAAGTTATCCATGATTAGATAATAACTAAATGAGAATTGACTGAATTTAATCAGATTCTTTTAAAAATTTACTTTATGTTAAAATGTAGAAAATCAATAGATTATGATATCAGTTATTACTAAAGATGCCTGATACCCAACTCAGTAAACGCTAATGAAAGAGGATCTCTCCTTTATCCTTGTACTTTCAGAAACTAAGGATTCCAATCATGGGCGAGGGCCTCTTTGCTCCATTCAACCAATTGAAGGTATGTCTATATTGGTAACACAGATAGTGGAAGTGTTGAGGTTTAGGTGTGCTGGGACTCCAAAATAGTGAAATGTGGGTCCTGCCTTAAATGAATTCTACCCAAGCCTTCTTTAAGTCAAAGACAAGGTTTATTAGAACGCTGATAGAGGGTGGGTATGATTCTAAAAATCTATAATATTGGCCAGACTCTTAAGGAATGGAGACCTTAAAGTACCTTAATGGAGACAAGATGGATCTTATATACAGAAAGACTGTGGGAAGGATCTAGGAGTGGCCAAGCAGTCTGGGATGACTGGGAGGTGATAGAGAAGGGCCAGGAATGCCAGGAACCTGGACCACTTTGGCAAGGGAGAATGGGGTCTAGACAGGATCAAGGGTGGGAAGTAGTTGGGGCGGGGGCTATCCAGAAACAACAGACAATGAAGGATTGGTCTAGGTTAGGGGTAACACAGAATTGGGAGATTGGGTTTAGGCTACAATTGAAAGACTGGAATAGGTTGATGCCTCAAGAGAACACTAGAGACTTGACTAAGTGGGAAAATTCAAGAAGAATTCAGCAAAAAGTTCAAGGTGGGGTTTTCCAGGACCTATGAACAAATGGGGCCCAATTATTTTTGTGTAAAGGGCAAAGTTTTGGGGTTGGGCCATACCCCATCAGAAAGAAATTTCTGATCCTTGAGGGGAAAAAAAGAGCTGTAAAGAAACTCAATTTGATGAATCTGTAGAAAGCCAAGTTCAGTTGTGAAAATGTGCAAGGGTTACTGGGTAACTGCTTCTGTGGCTGTCAGTTTCTGGATATGGCATAGCATCAGGTAAGAGGCTATGAATTATTAGCCTAGGTTAAACTCAAGAACACATGAATAGTCTTTTAGTAACTGAATCTTGATCATGATGAAATCAACCAGTGTGGATGAAATGGTAATATCCAGCTCTAAAGACTTACAAATTATTCTGAGTGTAGTAAAAAGGGAAGAATGTAGAATGCAAGCTCCTTGAGGACAGGAGCCATTTTCATTTTAGTTTGTAGATCCCCCTACCTAGTATAGTGACCCAAGAGTCTACTAGCACATTTGTTGTACCAATCATGTTTGACTCTTTGTGACCCCTTGTAGGGTTTTCTTGGCAGAGACACTGTAGCAGTTTGCTATTTCCTTCCCAGCTCATTTTACAGATGAGGAAATGAAAGCCAATAGGGTTGAGTGACTTGCCCGGGGTCAAACATCTAGTAAATGTCTAAGGCCATATCTGAACTCAGGAAGATGAATCTTCTTGACTCCATTCCTGACACTCTATCCACTGTGCCACCTTGCCAGCCTACTAGCATATAGTAGGTGCTTGCATGACAAAGAAGCAGCTGGTTTCAGGATTAGGACAACTGGGTACAAGTTCAGTGTCTGACACATAGGGGCGTCTCAATGTCTAGTAAACTCAGTCTCTAAGTCACAGAAGAGCTGCTGTACATCTCTATTGATGAAGGAATTTCCTCATTGAAAAGTTCCCTACAAAGATGGCATCACAGGTCAGAACCAAAAATAACTAAACAAATGACCATTGAATGGAATATGTATTGAAAGAAAAAATACAAGTTTCCCTATGCTTATACTATATGCTATATGCTTATATACATAACCATATATACTATATGCTAATAATAGCAAAATCTGACAGATGATGCAATACTTCACAGATTAAAGCCCTTACACATGTAGCCATAAGGTTTTTTTTTTTTTTAACATCTCTGAAACACCCAGTGCTATTCTTTGGAGGGAGGATCCTGAGGGAAGAAACACCTTATAACACTCATTTATTAGAGCATTAACTATGTAAGGGATCTTCAAGAATCCCAGAATTTCAGTTAGAAGGGTCCTTGTGCTTCATCTGCTCAATACCCCTTTCCTAAATAGGAGTCACTTCTAAATCTAGTCTCATTTCACAGATAAGGACATAGAGGCACAAAAAGGCCACATGATTTTCTTGCGGTCATGCAGTGAATTAGTGGTAGAATCAAAATGATTCCTAGCTCTCCTCGTCATACTAGTTCCATCAATGATCAAAAGATCAATTTTTAAAAGTATTTATTAAGCATCTATTGTGTTCCAGGTCTTTAGGGCTACAAAGACAAAAATGAAACTGTCTTTGCCCTCAAGGGGCTTACATTTTACTGGGGCAGAAAGAAATGCACATAAATGAGTATATTAAAAACATATGGATCTGATCAGTGTTTCCACTGATAAAGTCAGTGTTCACCCTGACATGATGAAACTCCCCCTACCAATGTAAGCCAGCACCTGCTATGAAACTTAACGTCTTGATTCAGAGAACTGCCGAGGCAGTGCCGATGGGGCTGCAGGTGGAAAGCTGAAGCAGCCCTAGCCTGGAATACGGAGCAGTCACATAATTTGCCCACAGTCATCTAGCTAGTATGTGTCAAAGGCAGCATTTGCACGCAGGTCTACCTGGTTCCTCAGTCTGCTGCTTCTAATAGAAAATAGATAAGAAAATAAATGCAAAATAATTTGAGAGAAGGCTCTGTCTGATGGAGGCATCAGTAAAGGCTTCATTTGGAAGGCTATGCTTGAACTGAGCTTTGAATGAAACTAGGGCCTCTAAGAAGCAAAGGTGAGGATGGAGAGCATTCCAGGCACCAGCATAAACAGGAATAAAAAGAAGAGTAAGAAGGCCATTTTGGCTGGATTGTATAGTGTGTAAAGGGCAATATTGCATAACAAATCTAGGAGAGTGGCTTGGAATCAGGTTGTGAAGGGCCTCAAATTCAAAACAGTTAATTATTAAACAGTTACTAGAGGAGGCGAGGTAATGTAGTGGATAGAGTGCTGAACTTGGAGTCAGGAAGACCTGAATTCAAATCTGACCTGAGACAATGTCAGCTATGTGACCCTGAGCAAGTCACTTCATCTCTGCTTTCCTCAGTTTCCTCAGTCATAAAACAAGGATAATTTTATCACCTACTTTATAAGGTTGTTATGAGGATCAAATGAGATAATAATTGTAAGGCACTTGACCCAGTGCCTGGCCCATAGCAGGTACTATATAAATGCAATGCTATACTAATAAATGACCTTAATATTCAAGATCATATTATTTTTTAAAAATTAGAAAAGAAGCAAATCATATATACCTCTCACAGCTATTGGTGTGCTTAACTAAATGAGAGATAGGGGTGATTACAAGACTTCAAACTGAAAAGAAAACACAGAAAGCACCTACTATGTGCCACGCAGTGAATTATGCACTGTGAATACAAAGAAAAGAAAGATATAATGGCTGCTCTCAAGGAGTTCATAGTCTAAGTTGGGGGTGAATATGAATAAACAAGCTATATAAAGGACAAATTTAAATAATCAACAGGGGAAGGCATTGAAATTAAGGGAGAATCATGAAAGGCATCTGGGAGAAGGCAGGATTTTAGCTGGGATCTGAAGGAAGCCAGGGTAGAGAGAAGGCAGAGATGAGAGCAGAGAACATTCTAGGTATAGGGGTCAGTCAGTGAAAATGACCAGAGTCAGGAGATGGAGTATCTTGTTTGGGGCTGGAGTAACTAACTGCATCTCAGAATATGTTGGGGGAGGGATATAAGACATAAGAAGACTAGAAAGGAGTGGGGCGGGGGGCAGGTTATGAAGGGCTTTAAACACCAAGTAGAAGGTTTCTATATTTAACCTTAAAAATAATGACAATGGTCAGAGCAGTTTGTATTTAACTTCAGAGGTATAGAGAATCACTGAAGTTTATTGAGTAGTAATGTGAGAAGACTTATGCTTTAGGAAAATTACTTTAGTAACTGTATGGGAAAGGGATTGGGGCAGCGACGTTGTGCAGTGGAGAGAGCAATTGGCTTTGGAGTCAGGAGGACCCGAGTTCAAATCTGACCTCAGACACTGACTAGCTGTGTGAACCTGGACAAGTCACTTAACCCTGTTTGCTTAAAAAAAATGGATCAAAAAAGGAGAGAGACTTGAATGGGAGACTATTGGGATATTCCAGGCAAGAAAGATAAATAGTACTAGAACAACAGATCTGGAAGGGATGTCTGAGATCATCAAACTCAGTTTCTTCATTTTAGTAATTCTAAAGCAACTCCAAATAGCTTCAAAACTGTTTGAAAACTGTCAGGTGCTTTAGTGATACTTATGCCCATAGTGAGCGCCATCTATTGCTGGAGTAAGTCTATACACATCACAGAGCTCAAATTCTGTTAGGAAAGGTCTAGAGCAGGAGAAACCTATGAATACCTTAAGTATGCAGCAACTTAAGAAAAATTGCTGATAATTTTTGTTCCATGTGTTTAAAAAATGAAGGACACAAAATAAGATTTTGAAAGCCTAGATTGAGCGGCATTATAATATGGGGGTGGGTGGAAAGGCCTGACTGAAAAACAATCTGTTGATTATCTGAGCAAAAATCACCTACAACTTACTCAACAAGTAACCATTCATTTCTGGCTGGAATTCCATGGAGGAGAAACCAACTACGTCTCAGGGCAGCCCATGCCATATATATATATATATATATATATATATGTCTAACTATAGGGAAGCATTCCTTTCACTGAACTTAAGAACTGTGTGAACTTGGGCAGATTGATTGAACTCTATGATCTTCAGTTTCTTCTTCTAAAAAGGGAGAGAGTGAGACTATAAAGGGAGGGGAGAGATGTGGGAGTTGGGGGAGACCTTCTTACATACCCCCCAGGGTGAAAAGAAGATTTGGGTGGTCAGAAACCAATTGAACCTGATGAAATACCTAAATCAAGGACTCCTCCTGCCCCTGCATTAATATTTGCTTTTCTGTGTCTTGCAAGGCTATTATGCTGTGGCGGTTGTCAGGAAATCAGATGTGGAACTCAAGTGGGGCTCTCTGCAAGGCAAAAAGTCCTGTCACACAGCACTTAACAGAATGGCTGGTTGGAACATTCCTATGGGCATGATACACAATCAGACCAACTCCTGTGAATTTGGTAAGAAAGTTGTCTGTGAGTAATAAGAACAGGGCTTTCCAGGGGTTGAAATAGAAATAGGTTAGAGTATGCAAACCTTGGTAAAAACACATTGCTCCCAAACACGTAAAACATTTTTATACAGGTGAAATCAGGTTAAAATAGACACAAAGAGCCTCCCTCTGAAGAGGGAAAATAAATCACCAAAGAACTTGGGTGATAGTGGGAGTTTGTAAGCCGTCTTTCTATATATAGGAGACTCCAATCTTTGGGTGTTTTTTTAATCATCAGCTGATAGTTATTTTCCTTTCCCTGAACTGGGCACCTTAATTGCCCATTGACTTTGTGAAGGTTCTTTATAAACCTCAAATTTATTTCAGATTCTGATATTGTGACCATATGCCCCTATTTAATTTAAGCAATTGTGCATATTAAAACAGAAGTTTGTAACATGGTGGGAGGAGTAGGGGATGATCAAGGAAGTTCCAGATCAATTTGATGAATTCTCCACTTAACAGGATGAGATTGACCTTTGGGGACAGCAGAGAGGCATCCTCCCATGGAGCATAGGTGTGCTTACTGGTACTTTGTGGAGAGGATGCAGTTAACACAAGATAATTAGTTGATGAGGAGTAAATTTCCCTTTTGAGGAGAGAAGCCCTCCACATTTTTTCCTTTTCTGTTTTTAAATTTTTTTTCTTTTTTCCCCTCTTTTCCTAACTGTTTTTGAGGCTGGGACAGGCCTTAGCGACCACAAGGCAGGCCTGAGCTTTAGGAACTATACCCTGTCTCCTCCTTCCCTAATAAACATACTGCATCCCTCTAATCTAGAGGTTCTTAACCTTTTTATTCCTGTCGTGCAATCCTTTGTCAGTTTGGTGAAGCCTATAGAGGGAAGCTTTATCAAATAACTTTTCCATGCATCAAATAAAAACATATATGATTACAAAGAAAACCAAAGTTTAGTGAAAATAAATAAAAATTACAGATCAAGGGGTCCATGGACTCCAGGTTAAGAACCCCTGATCTAGAAGGTCTAATCCCTCAACTCTTGAAATTTTGGGAATTTGGGAAGTCTTGAAATTGAGTTTACCTAGGAAACATCTCCCAAAGTTGATGCTGTGCAAGTAATCTCTTTTCTCTGGCTAGAAAATTAGAATCTAGGACAATGCTATGTGGGTCATTTCATCTCAGAGGAAGATACAAGCAGGCGTAAGGGTGAGGGTGGGAAAAACCAAGGGAAGATCTCCTGCAGAAAGGATTTGAACTGAAATTTGAAGAAAGCTATGAAAGTTAGGAGTTAGAGAGAGTAAGGAGAGCATTTCAGGTATGAGGGATAGCCAGTACAAAGGCAGAGTCTGGAGATGGATTCTTCAAATTGTCATTAAGTGCTTGGGGCCTTGTAGTAAAGAAACTGCACATAGAGAGTCTCTCCCACTCCCAGAATGCAGTTCTGTTCTGCTCCTTATTGGTCTGTAATGAGAGAGAGAGAGAGAGAGAGAGAGAGAGAGAGAGAGAGAGAGAGAGAGAGAGAGAGAAAAAGTTGGTCCTTAGCATATCTTATAGATCAGGACCAAGGACAGCTCCTTCAAAACCTGTCCATTCCTGAGTCTTGGGCAAACTGTCATCTAGAGACTCCTGTGTAATTTCTGTTGGTATCAGTGGGCATGCTTACACTCCATGGGCAAGGGTCTCTCAGTTGCCTCTAAACTAAGGCTCATAACCTATAATCTAACCAGATTGATTTGGAGTAAAGTGATAAAGGAACATTCTGATCACCCCCTTCATGCTTGTAAAGGGCAGGCCTTCTATATTGATTCTGTCTTTGCTCTGTGCAGATAAATACTTCAGTGAATCCTGTGCTCCTGGTGCTCATGTTAATTCTAGTCTCTGTGCCTTATGTGTCGGCAATCCAGAGACAGGGGGTTTGAACAAGTGTGCTGCCAACAGCAAAGAGAAATATTATGGCTACACAGGGGCTTTCAGGTAAGTATGACAGAGAAAATCAGTGTTCAGGTAAAGAGTTATTTATTTTCCTTCCTTGAAGGCAGTTCATTTTACTATGTCAGTAGACAAACAGCTATACCTTCCTCCTAAGAAATGAGTGATAAAGAGTTGTCTGAAGAAAAGCAATGGGTCTCCTCTATTCTACATGATCTAAACTCAGCAGGATGGAATACTACTGGTTCCTAGCCCTCTGCTTAAACCCTAGTACTATGATTTCATTAGAATAGGAAACTCCTAGGTGAGGAAACTCTGCCAATGCAAGTCAACACCTTCTAGTGTTAAAGAGTTTTCTAGAGAAGGGGCATCAAACTTGCAGCATATAACTATATGCAGCTGGAACCAGATTTTGATATAATTAGGAAATGTTTAATAAAGTAAATTAAAAACAATAAAACAGATAATGTCAATTTGTGGTTTTCAAAGTCAATTTCCACCTGAAGTTGAAACCATTGATCTAGAGCACTGAAAATTCAAGTGACTTTTCCCAAGGTTACACTGCCGGTATGAGTCAGTGGTCTTCTTGTAGTTGACACCAACTCCGTATCCACTATGCTATACTGCCTCTGCTAAATGAAATCCTATTCACATCACCACTACCACCAGTTTCTATCCTTTACATTCTAGGCACATTTCCAATAATTATCTCATTTTTCCTGCTGTTATTCCAACTTCAGGAAGCCTACAACACAATGTAGAGGAATCAGTACCAACCTCTTAATATGCTATGTCCCTCTGAAGGTAGATGTAGCTTTGAATAGAAGCTTTTATCTTCATTTCAAAAGGGAGGGGACTTTTTTAAAATTATAGGATCACAGATTTAAAGCTAGAAGGAAAATTAGAAGGCATGTAGTTCAACTCTTTCATTTTACAGATGAGGAAACTGAGGTTAAGAAAGGGTAAATGACTTGCCCAGGGTCACACAACTAGCTATCAAGTATTTGAAGTGAAATTTGAATCATGTCTTCCTAACTCCAAGTCCAGGGTTCTATTGACTATGGCTTACTGCCTCCCAGTTGAAGCCCATTAAACCATAGGAAAAATCCATTGAAGCTCACATATAAGTAATAAGTCAACACATTCAGTGTTGTTTTTAAGAGAGAAATATTAAACATCCTAGCCATCACCTTTAAAATTAAGAACAGAAAACATTCACAAAATGATGTGCCTTTACTGTAATTAATAGAATAAATAATTAAAATAACTTCAGTTGAATGTGATGGTCAGTTAAGAAATAGGGATGGGAAGAGAGATGGAAAGAGCAAAATTCATGGAGAGACAGACAGAGATATTGAGATAAAGAAAATATAGTATAGAGAAAACAAGAGGAAAAACAAAAACTAAGCACTTACATATAGTCATGCACAAACAATATTTCATGGAATAAAATTCCATTTTTGGCTTTTAGAATACTGTTCCTTCACCCAAAAAACTGGAAGCTATCAAACAGAACCAACACTAAAACTATAAAGAATATAATTTTATTTTATTTGACTAATCACAAGCTTCCACTCTTTTGGGGTCATGTTTTTGAGTTCTAGCTACCACACTGTATATGTGCGAATATGTCATTGAATAACTATTTTAAATGGACAGAATGGCAAAACACAGCTCCTAATATAATCTGCATTTGTCAGAAGAAAAAAATTAACTATGTCTCAAGATCATTTTTAAGGGGACCGAGAAAGTAATAATAGAGGAAGGAATGATGTCATTTCATCCCTCATAGAGCTATTGTTCAGGAACAGGAATCCTGATGGAAATCTCTAAGAATTAATTCTCTCAAACTCTATTACATTGTATAAACCAACCAGACAATATGTCTTTAGCCTTCCAGTTACCATTACTGATTTTAATAAATGTAAACAGAATTTGAGAGAAAGAGAGATGCTAAACTACATTTGGGAAATTGTGCAGCATTTTTTATAACCCTTGTCCCTTTCCCCCCAAAAAAACCTTCTTGAAACAAAATCCCACATTTTTATGGTCTCAGAGCTCTCCTGGGCATATTCTGTGACTATGAGTCATGGAATTCTATCATGTCTGTGGAATCAAAATTGTAAATTATCCAAAGGACAATGGAGAAAAAATAAGCTAGAGCATGTTATGAATGATGAATGGCATACAAGAAGAGGCATAAAAGATATCATATAGGAGACCAATAGGAAAAGGAGGACCAATCAAATATAAGAGTGAAGGATAATGGATTACTTGATGACATTGGTTCTCCATGTAATGTTAAGAAATCAAGAGGAAGGTCTTCAGACCAGAGGCCCTGGTGAAGAATTTATAGAAGGACCATGGACAAATGTTGCATAGGATAAAAAAGCTTATGCTTAAGTTGCTCTCTACAGTGCTGGAGGGAGCACTCATAGTTAATGAAATCATGCATACGCTGAACTATTGAAGTGTGTCATTGGTAATACATTTTCAATATTTTTTAAAAAATATTTCAATATTAAAACCAAATATAAGCCTCAAAGTTTTATTTAAGTAAAAGTTTCTGATGAGGCAAAAAATTTAGAAATATTTTCTTAGCCCAAAAAACTTAATGGAAACTTCCTTTTTTCTCTTTATTTTTGGTGACAGTCATGGATTGTAAGTTATTAATGCTGAGAAGATGGAAAGCATTGCATATGTAATATGGCTCCCTTAAATAAAAGGTGTATGACCCTAAATGAAACGCCTTCAGGGAAAGATTCTCTTTCCCTCTTTTACCTGATCCTCTCATCTCCTCTCTCTCCTCTCTTCCCCTCCCTCCCCTTCTCCTCCCCTCTTGTCCTCTCTTGTCTTCTTTTTCATATAGGAGACATATGTCCTCTCTTGTCTTCTTTTTCTCTAGGTGTCTGGCTGAGAATAAAGGAGATATTGCCTTTGTGAAACAGAGCACTGTCCTGGAGAATACAGATGGTATGTCATTGACTATGCTTTTATCTTTATTTATCTTTTTAATATTTATTTATATCTATAAATATTTATTTATATTATAATAACAATCATATTATCCAGGGTGTACTCACCTCTGTGGAAGTCAATTAATATGTGAGGAAGTTTCATGAACTCTACATCTCTACGATTCCAGGAACCAACATTCTTCCCTGAAAAGGACCAATAATTGGTCTTTCATGTGTCTAAGCAGAATAGAAAGTACAGAAGGTGATGCATTTTTATTATTACCTGGATAAAGGCTTACATGACATATTCAAAAAATTTACAGACCTGATTTATAAATCCACAAATTTGCAGATTAAACTGAGGATAGCTATCACACTTAGACTAAAGAGTCAGGATACAAAAATGTCTTGAAGAGCTAGGGCATTGGGCTTAGTCTAATAAGATGAAATTCATTAGGGACAAATGTGAAGGCTTACCTTTAATTTAAAAAGTCAGCTTTACAAATACAAGATTGGGGAAGGAGACACTGTGAGACAGTAGTTGTTATGGAAAGGAACTATAAGTTTCAGTTGACTTCAAGGTCAATATGAATCAGTAGTGTCATGGGACAACTGAAAAATCTAACTCCTTCTTGGGCTGCACTGAAAGTGGCATAGTTTCCAGAAGTAAGAAGTGATAGCCCCTCTGTACTCTGCCCAGACTATATCTGGAGTATCTTGAAAGGTTCTTGGTATCACAATTTAAGAAAAATATTGATAAACAGCTGGAGAACGTCTAGAGGTCAACCAAGATAGACAAACCAAGTAAAAACTAGACAACAAATATTTATTAAGAGCCTACTATGTGGGGGCAGCTAGGTGTCGCAGTGAGTAGAGCGTCGGCCCTGGAGTCAGAAGGACCTGAGTTCAGATCTGGCCTCAAACACTTAACGCACACACAAACAAAAACCTAGCCGTGTGACCTTGGGCAAGTTACTTAATCCCAATTGCCCTCCAAAAAGAAAAAAAAAGAGCCTACTATGTGACAGACAATGTGTTAAGGACTGGGATACATAGAAAGGCACAAAAAAAAACCTAGCCCCAAACTCATAGTCCATGATCTCAAGGAGCTCATGGCATAATGCCATGCAGACCACTATGTATAAATAAGATATAAACAAGATAAATTAGAGGTAGTTTCTGAGGACCTTGAGTCCATTTCCTATGAGGCTGGTTCAAGATGGTTATGTTAAGCCTAGAGAAAAGGAGACCCAGAGAAAACATAGCTGTTTTTTAAGGACTTTTAGGGCCCTCATGTGGAAGAATCAATAGATGGACTTGCTCTCCTTGACCCCAAACTAGGAACAATGGATAGAAATTGTAAATAGGTCAATTTAGGTTTGATATAAGGAAGAAGTTCATAACAATTAGAGCTGTCCAAAAGTGGAATGTTCTGCTTTAAGAGATGGTGGATTCTTTCTCCTTGAAGGTCGTCTAGTAGCAACTACATGTGTCAGGTATGTGACAGGAAGAATCTCTCTGAGATATGTATTAGACTGTGGGTTAGTTTACCAACTCTCAAATTTTGTGATTCCATGAGTCTTTACATGAAACTTCTACAGTTCTATTCAACAAATATTTATTAAGTACCTACTTCTTCTACAGAACAGTATAGCTTTACTTTCTTCTCTACATGGCCCAGTGAGTCCATGGCCTACAGATACAATTCAAACCCTGTCTAATGTCCCCTTACTCCTGAAGGTACCAGGAATGTCTGCAGTTAATCCAGGCCATACATACATCCTAACTCAGAAGAGCAGAGGAGGGAACAATTATATGGGAGTGGTCAGGGGTGAGAGAGGAAAGAAGGGGAAGAATTGTAGCATATTAGAGGAAAGAAGGAAAGAAGTGGGTGAACAATAGGGAGGACAGACAACAGCAGCAATTCTGTTCATAGTTTCCAATGATCTAGATAAGCCATAAGTTACTGAGAAGCTACCTTGCCCATGAAGAACTGCACTGAGGCCATGAACCTCATATAGGGGTTGGAGAAGGAGGGGCATGGATGACTTAGTGGTGGTGAACTGTGTCATGAGAGGGTTGGAGCAGATGATTTCTGAGGTTATTATATCCTTCTAGCTCTCAGTCTATGCCTTGTGACCTACGCACGGCACAAATATATGATTCTATGACCCAGCAGGTCCGATGAATGGGTACTGATTATCCCTTGTGCCAGCCCTATAGCATTCCCACTAGACAGAGAAAGAAAAGAGATTTTTGCTAATTATGAACACATTCTCTCTACAGGTCGGAACCAAGAGAACTGGGCCCAAAACTTAAAGAGTGAGGACTTTGAACTGTTGTGCTTAGATGGCACACGGAGGCCTGTGACAGAGGCTAAAGACTGCCACCTGGCTGAGGCCCCAAACCATGCGGTGGTCTCACGGCCAGATAAGGCAGCATTTGTTCGCCATGTGCTGCTGAACCAACAGGTGTGTGGAACTTAGGGCCTCAATAATAATAACAATACTATTTACATAGTACTTTGGAGTTTGCAAAAAACTTTACAAATATTATCTCACATTATTCTTTTTTTTTTTTAAAGCAATTGGGGTTAAGTAACTTGCTCAAGGTTACACGGCTAGTCATTATTTATGCGTGGGTGCTCATTTTCTGAGGCTGGATCTGATCTCGGGTCATCCCAACTCCGAGGCCGGCACTCTTACTCATTGCGGCACCTAGCCGCCCCTTTAGGGCAATTGGGGTTAAGTAACTTGCCCAAGGTTACGCGGCTAGGTTTTTGTTTGTGTGGATTAAGTGTCTGAGGCCGGCTCCGAACTCAGGTCCTTCTGACTCCAGGGCCGGCGCTCTATTCACTGCACCACCTAGCCGCCCCTCACATTATTCTTAAAACAACTCTGGAAGGCAGGCACTATTATCGTTCCTACTTACTTCCATTTTATTTTATTTATTAATGATATAATTTGTATTAATTATCTTATTTCTTGCCATTTTACAGATGAAGAAATGAGGCAGAGATTTATGTAACTTGCCCAAGGTCGTACTGTCAGGTTAGATCTGAACTCAGGTCTTTCTAACCCCAAGTTCACTTGTCTATCCACTATCCACTATTACATAGCTCCCCATATAACTAGCTTCCTTTGGGTTGATTCGTAGAGTACATAAAGAGAGTGATATTTAACAAGACTGGAAAGATTGAAGCTAGGTTATGATAGACTTTAAATGTGGAGCAGTATGTATTTGATCCTAGAGGTAGTAGGGTGTTTAATGGTATTTAATGACTTGGGCTTTAGGAATATAATTTTGAAAGCCATATGAACAAGATGGTATGATTACAATTTCAGAATTCGAGATCATGGAGGAGGTACAGCCTGAAATGGTGATGAGGCCTGGGTATGGCTATCCCTGTGAATGAATATTGTAGGCCAAGAGAAGGTGGATTATGACCTGGAAGGCCTGAGTATTCAAGGAGGCATAAACAGGAGTACTGAAGTGGCTTTGCATGAATACAGATGCTGGAGCAGAGAGGAAGACTATGAATTAGGTTCTAAATCCCTTGAGAACAGAGAAAGACAGTGACCCCGGGGACTAGTAGATGAAAACAAGGATCTAGACAGGATGATAAAGACGAATGGATCCAACCTCAAAGGAAGAAGTGTTGCTGAATGAGAGAGAATGATGGTAGCAAAGAAAAGGTTGAAGGGCAGTCATAGTGAGCAAGAGTGGGTCGCTTCTTTTGGCCCAGTTCAGAGAGTGGTATAGCATAAGAAGCAACTGGCTCAGGAGAGGGAAACTAAAGATGATGTGTCATTGGGGGAAAGTCAGGCTGCTATGAGTGGAAGAGCTCTAGTGTGGAGGGTTTATTAGTGATCGAGCAGGGTTCCAAAGGAGACAATGATAGGAAAAGGAATAGAAGAGCTAGGGAGAAGTAGGGCTAAGCCAGATAAGAATGCCAGGAGATTGGGAAGATGAAGATGAGAAAAGGATTTTCCCTTTGCAAAGGATGACTAAATAATAGAGAAAAGAGCTAAAAGTCATGCTAATCAGGAAAATAATGTGATCATTAATCCAAGTAGAATATCTTTATTAAGTCTCAGCTGGGCACTATACTACTTCACTTGGCAATCTCTACTTCCATGGATTTAATTACCATCTTTATGGGGATAATTCCTGGTTCTCCTACTTATCTGGCTGCCCTTTCTTTTTTTTTTTTTTTTTTAAAGCAATTGGGGTTAAGTAACTTGCTCAAGGTTACATGGCTAGTCATTATTATTTATGCATGGGTGCTCATTTTCTGAGGTCGGATCTGATCTCGGGTCTGCTCATTTTCTGAGGCCGGATCTGATCTCGGGTCATGCACCACCTAGCCGCCCCTTTAGGGCAATTGGGGTTAAGTAACTTGCCCAAGGTTACACGGCTAGGTTTTTGTCGGAGGCCGGCTCCGAACTCAGGTCCTTCTGATTCCCGGGCCGGCACTCTATTCACTGCGCCACCTAGCCGCCCCTCTGGCTGCCCTTTCTTAGTCTCCTTCGCTATATCTCTCATTCTCTCTAACCACAGGTGTTCCTCAGTGCTCTGGGTCCCCTTCTCTCTCGCTATTCCTTCATTTGGTAACCTCATTGGCTCCCATGGATTTAATTACCAACTTTATGCTGAAGATTCTTGAATCTCTTTCCTACCCCAATCTCTCTGCTTACCTCCAATCTCACAACAATTTCTAGTGGCTTTCTACTGACCTCAGGAACAACTAAAAAAATGTTCTGTTTGGCATTCAAAGTCCTTGATGGCCTAGCCCTTCCTGCCTTTCTAGTGTTCCTGTAGCTTAATCTCTGACATGTTCTCTTTGATCCAGTAACACTGGTTTCCTGGCTGTTTGTGAACAAGACTATCTCTTGTCTCTGGGCATTCCCTCTGGCTATTCCCTGTCCCTGACCTCCTTGACTTCCTTGAAGTCCCAACTAAAATTCCACCTTCTACAGGAAGCCTACCCTAACTCTTCTTAATTCAAATGCTTTGCTTCTTTTAATTATTTCCCATTTATCCTGTTTGTAGCTTGATTTGTAGATATTTGTTTGCATATTCCCCATTGTACCATACCACCTCCTGGGGGCCTTCTCCAGTCATCCTGATCTATATCTTGCCACTAGACCAAGTGAGGATGATTACTTTGCATAGCCCTCCCTCCCTTAAATCCGATTCACTTGCAAGTCATAGTGTCAACTTCCTGATGTCATGGTCCTCTTCCAGAATGAAGGACAAACAACAACAAGCTCTCTGACTGGAGAGCAAAGGGGCACTAAATCTCTATCATTTTGCCTAAGCTATAGTTGGAAGACTCTGAAAAATTAACTCATGGGCTCCCTCTAAACGTTAGGTCCCTCCCCAGTAGAATGAGGGCAATGGAACTATCTTCTTGGCAGAGGATGTGATGTTTGGTTATCCTTTCTGATCTGCCTTTTAATCAGATAGTTAATTAAGCAGACAACATTTTGCTAGTATGGAAAAGCTATAACCCCTGGACTTAGAGATCTTTCATTCTTCAAATTACTACTGCTACTACTATAAAGAAGAATCTGAGAGGAATGATTGTTTCTCTTATATTAATAATCAGTTATTGAATTAGGACTAAGGTTTTTACCCTTTCTACTTCCTCATTCAGAAATCAGTCTCTTGGTAGGTTGTTCAGTCAGCAGCTGAAGGACAAGGCTGATAATGAGACTGGATTAACTTTTTCCTCAATCTAGTGAAAACCCCGAAAGCCCAATGTGTTCTACTTAGGTTTTGGGGGGTGGAGATCCTTTATCTAAGATTACCTGAGACTTGAGTGGTCTGGGTAGAGAAAAGTAAGAGCAACATAGTCAAAGGTCTCCTAATTCTTCATTATTAATCCTTTTATTATAATATTTATTATTCTCATTAATTGTTAACCAATCAGAGTTGATTGCCACCTGTTAGAAAACCCACTCTTCTAAGGGCATATAAATATGGCAGAAAATAGCTGCCATAATCTCACAAAAATCACCAAAAAAAAGCCAAATGACCAATCTTTTTATTAATTATTTGCTAGACATAATTAATAAAATGATTAATTACCCAGAAATTATATTTCTCAAACTTTTTATACAAATCCAAGGATGACTTTTATACCTCAGAGTATTAAATCAACCAATCTGCCTATTAATCAATTATTCAACAAGTTTTTATTAAATACCTACTGCAAAGTACTATGCTAGGCACTGAGGATACAAATATGAAAAATTAAACAATCCTTGACCTCAAAGAGCTTACATTTTAGTGGGGGGAGTAGATATAAAATATATAAAGCACAACTATAGAGTTAATAAATATAAATATATACAAAGTCATTAAAAACAGGGTCGTCTGGATGTGTACACACCAGCTATTAAGGGTTAGGAAAGGTTTCTTGCAGAAGTACTAAGTTACATTTTAAAACAGAAGAGGGATTCTATGAGGCAGAAGTAAGAAGGGAGTATACTCCAGGCATGTGGGACAGTTTATGTGAGATATTCTGAGGATCATTGTAAAAAGCCTCTCTGGATGCCTTAATCATATTCTACCATTCAGGCTCTTTGGAAGAAAGTACTTTGCTTCTAGGAGGACTCTGTTAAATTGCCCCTAGGTGAGGTAACCATGTAACAGGTGCATTGACTGTCAGAGAAAGGAGGAAGATATAAGACAGGTAAGTTCTGATGGAGAGATATCAGTAAAATTAGAAAAAATTTAAGGCAGGCAAGTCTGACTGGGTGAAGAGTTATATAGGGAATACCTATAAATAAGAGACATCACATAAGAGCCCAGCATACCTGGGAGTGGGGAAGGGAGCACTGAAACTGGATAGGTAGGAATGAAGAAGGAAAAAGGCTATGATGAGGTAAAGAAAGGGACCAAAGATAAACTTGACTGACTTGGAAATTTCCCCTAAGGCTCATCCCATAAGTGCTCACCCATATGTCTACCCATTTGATACAGGACCTCTTTGGGACCAATGGGACAGAATGGCAGATGTTTCAGATGTTTCAATCCAGAAATAAAGACCTCCTGTTTACAGACAACACTGAATGCTTGTCGGACATTCCAGACAAAAGAACTTATGAAAAATATTTGGGACCAGAGAATATCAAGGTCATTGAGTCTCTGAGAAAATGCTCAGATGCTTCAGGTAAATAGAATGAAACCTCAAGGGGGAAATCAAGAAGGTACCAATGGATCCTCAAGTAGCAGAGATTTTATTAAGTAAAATGAATGTGTTTTGAGCCCACCAGTGTATAGGTGTGGGGGAGACAAACAGGTGGAAATTTACATAAATACCTACTTGGGGAATAGCTGATAGTGACAGAGATTGCCTGGCCCTCCTCATGTCCTCTGCTTATTCTTCAGTTTGCTACCAATCCCTTGTTTCTCAATCCATCCCAGGGCTGTCCTTTAGTTGGATACTGGCAGAACTGCTGTAGAGGAAGAGGAGGATAGGAGAGAGAAGTGGGTTATAACGCCCCCACTGTAAGGATGGGTCTCTTTTATTCATTCCCCACTCCTGTGGCAAATTCCTGTATCCACAGCACTGGCCTTGTTGGCAGCTCATTCCCACGTTTATTTCCTCATACCCCAATGCAGAGAATTCCTCCTGTTTCCAAGACCCCCAAACTTCCAGCTCCTATGAGAAAGTGAGAGAAATCCTGAGATACAGATTTCAGAGTTTTTCCTCTGGAATGTAAAAAACTTATTTTAGAACACTATATAAAGATCCTCATTTTTGCTCCTGTAGGATTCTTTCCCTGATAAAGAAGTAGAAAAATAGGGGAGGGACTTAAGTTAGAGTTTTTTTCTTCACTTTTTGCTCCATCACTACCACCAAAAGGGAAAAAAATAGCCCTTGGGAAGCTTCACAAGGGCTGTGTATTTATGTATTATCAATAGTAAGAGAGGCAAAAAGAGGGGCAGCTAGGTGTTGTAGTGAATAGAGCACCAGCCCTGGAGTCAGGAGGACCTGAGTTCAAATTTGGCCTCAGGCATTTAACAAAAAAACTAGCTTGTGACCTTGGGCAAGTCACTTAATCTCAATTACCCTCCAAAAAGCAAAAAAAAAAAAAAAGATAGGCAAAAAAAGATAGAAGCAGCAAGTGTTGACAACTGAAAGGAAAGCAGGGAGATCAATCTGGGGAGACCCCAGAGGAAGGGATGTGTTAGCTTAGAAGTGTTCTCAGTTTTAATTGGGTGGGAGTTGAACGTGAGGGTATGTATCCTGGGTTTTTTCTTTATATGAGATAGCTTGTGCTGATAACTTACTCCTGAAATACCACACACACACACACACACACACACACACACACACTCAATCCCCTTCCACACATATCTTGGACCGAGCCCTCACCAAACTAGAGCCTCTACCCCAAGCTAAAAAAGCCAATACCAGTGACTTGGAGCTAGAAGAATCCTAGTAAAACTGACCAGCAAGAATGGAACAGGGGATGTCTCAAACCCCACTGAAAGAGGAAAGTATTCTTGATACTTTTAAGTTGGAGCTCAGATTATACCTTCCTTTAGAACCACTCTTTCATGGTTCGACAAAATATTAAGTACACCAGAAATACACTTCAGGAGCACTGAAGGTTATTTAGGCTAGCCTCCAAAGTTATCAGTCATCAGTAAAACAGGACTTTGAGTAAATTCTAATGTTTTCTTTAAGTTGATTATCTCCAATTTACATAATTTATACTGTATATAGGTTATTTATACAAAATTGTTTGCATGTCGTTCTCCCTATTATGCTTCTCAAGGGCAGGGGCTGTCTTTTGCCTTTCTTTGTATCCTCAGTGCACACAAAAAGTACTTAATAATTGGTTATTGACTGATGAAATGTATTCTGAATTCTAAACACCTGACTTGTGAACTTCTGGGCACAGCCTATTTACATATCTGTGTAAGACATGGCTTTTGCCTGAAAGAAGGACTAGTAGAGGAGGCCATATACATGAAACAGTTAAGGGGCATAAAAGTACATAGTGAAATGTTAAATTATGTGGTACAGAAGATAACGACAAGAGGAGCTTCTATTCACTGATGCATCTGTAATCTTACTGATGTGAGTATCCCAGCAGTAGTCTAGATTGCAACCCACCATCACCTTGTCTCTGTGGAGACAAAAGGCATGAGGCAGATGGAGATTAACATTGGTCCCTTACATATAAATATATATTATTATAATATATTATATATATACATTATTATCTTGTACTACTTTTTTTGTTCAGTCATTTCAGTCTTGTCTGACTCTACACAATCCCATTTGGCATTTTCTTGGCAAAGATACTGGAGTCGTTTGCTATTCCTTCTCTAGCTCATTTTACAGATGAGGGACTGAGGCAGAGTTAAGCACCTTGCCCAGGGTCATACAACTAGTAAGTGTTGAAGGCTGGGTTTGAACTCAAGAGGAGAAGTCTTCTTGATTCCGAGCCCAGTGCTCTATCCACTTGTACCCACCCGGATGCCCTTCTTGTACCACTATAGCTATAAATCTACAACTTGGAGGGTGCCCACCATGCTGGGGCTGCCTCTGTCCCCTGACATTTTATGAATACCAGTGAAACTGTCCGTGAGTTATCCCTTGTTCTGATTACATGACAGGTTCATCTCCTTTTCTGGTTATACACATCCTTTATGTTGCTTTATGTGTTGTCTCCCCCACCTGATTATGAGTTCCTGGAGAGCAGGAACTGTCTCTATTGTTTCTATTTCTGCAATGCTTAGTACAAGTGTAAGTGCTTAATAAAGGCCTTTCCATTCATTCGTTCTCCTGTGCAAGTCTTAATTGTTGTATATAATATATATTTATACATAAAATGTAATTTGTTGTAGCCCACTAGTGTCCACCAAGCACCTCTCCATTATTCTTTGGGTGACTCATGACTTTAATTCTTTGGAGACTTCTAGGGCATTCAAAGAGTTTGATATAAATAATGCTCTGCCCATTTCTGTTCCACAGACTTCCTATCTATCTGCGAGTTCATTAATCCTTAGAAACCCAGGAAAGTGGGATAATCTTCAAGAAGGGCTTACAACCCAGAATGCCAGTGTGATGGAGGCTGTCACTTCTTGTTAACAGATGATCCCAGAGAGGAGTCTGGGATAACTTCATGAACCATCCTGCTTAATGGCTGTCACTTGAGCAAGAAATAAAGTAGATGAATGTCATTTACTGTGTGTGTATGTCTTTTCATCTTTCACAGAGTTCCTCTATTTCTAAGTTTTAACCCTCTTCTAGACCACACTCTTCCATACTGTAATTCCCAAACTGAATTATATATTCCTGTACAGTTGGGCCCTTCCTCAGAATTTTCCAGATTTTGTTCTTTATTATCCCTTACAGGGGTACAGTGCCCCAGTCAAGTCACCCAATGGAAACTTAAATAAGAGGTTCCTGAGAGATGGTGGTCAGAGGTATCAAACTCATAGTACAGGCCAAATGGTCTAGCAAAACTCTCAAATGTTGCCCAGACTTGACTAAAACATAATTGGAGAATGATTAATAAAATAAATAAAAATTTAATATGACAGAGGTAATGTGAACTCTTAGTTTTCTAAATCCATTTCAATTTAAGTTGGATACCAGTGGAGTGGGTAGACTTTAGTGGTTTGGACTTTGGTCTAAACCTATGACTCTACTAGTACAGGGAACTCCCAATAGGGAAACTTTTTTTTTTTAACAATTCAGTCTCTTTATCTGCAAAATGATATTAATAATATTTATACCTCTTATTTTTCAGAGTGATTCGGAGAGAACTCTTAATGGTAAATCACTATATAAATGTGGCAAATTCTTTGAGGCCCTCATTAACAAAAATGTAGGAATGATCAGCATATTAAAATTTGCTTATACATGAATGTCTAGCACAATTCCTGGCATATATTACTATGACATTTTAAAAAGTTCAAGAGACATAATTTCTTTGGGCGGCTAGGTGGCGCAGTAAATAGAGCACCAACCTTGGAGTCAGGAGGACCCAAGTTCAAATCTGACCTCAGACACTTAACTCTTACTAGCTGTGTGACCTTGGGCAAGTCACTTAACCCCAACTGCCCTCGAAAAAAAGAGAGACATAATTTCTGAGTAATTAATCATTTTATTAATAGTGCTAACATTTTATTAATAGAAGAGGCCAGTGGCACTTGCCAATGCCAAAGACAATCATGGCTCATGAGCCCTTGGAAAAGTAGATGTTCTAGGGGTAGCAATCAACTGATTGGTTAATAATTAATGAGAGGATGAATATTAAAACCAAGCTGTTGTCCCCAACATCAACCCCTTTAATTGTCTTTATTTTTTTTTTAAAGCTATTAAAGCTTAAAACTGAGACTTTGGGGACAACCTGTATTAGTGCATGCGATGGTGACAAATCTGTTTGTTGCAGACTGATACAATCCATCAGTGGCAGTAGCACTGCTCTATACTGAACTAGTGAACAGGCAAATAGGGCTGTCAGTATCACAAACTTCTCCCCTACTTTTTATAGACCAGGCTACTCCTCCCCTTGTAGGTATGATTTTCTCTTCAGCCATTTAGTCAACTCCTTCCCCTCTGGAAGAATGACTTGTCTTTCAAAAGGAAAGGGGATGACAGATTTTTCCCTCAATCCAGCCCAGCCAGTTAGCTAGCTCTACCTCCTTTGGACTCACTTGCCTAGAGAATCCTGGGTAAATATTTTTTTCTCTTTCTTGGAAAGAAAACAAAATAAAACACTGTAAAGAGTAACTTGCTGGATTTAAGTCAAAGCCCATTATAGTTTCTTTCCAAGCAAAAAGGATTTTAAACAACCATGCTCTTTAGATCACTTTCCTTATTTTTCTGTTTTCAAGGAAAGCTAATGACAATAATTTGGTACAGCAATATAGTACCTTAAAGGTTTACAAAGAACTTTCTCCATAAAATTACTTCTTATATAAGGGCTTCCATCTAAACCTGGGACATTGTGCATGCTGTTGGACTTAATGGTGGGAACCACAGCTCCTTTGGTGGAGAGAATGCTGAGGCAAATCTGTGTACTCTTTTAAGGAGTAAAGCATGCCAGAGATTCTTGGGAGAGATACACCCAGTTCTAGAGACTTAAGGAAAGAATACATGAACTGAGAGCACTCCAAGGAGTAGAAAGGAAAAAAACCTTTAGAAGCAGCAGTTACATAAGGGATGCCAGCTCCTTGACATGTCCAGTTAGTGTCTCTAGTGATGTTAGAGTAGGACTTTGCTCTTGCTTGAGATTGGGCCCTCTCTTTGGTTCAAGCTAAAATCTTACCTTGCTTCCAGAAGAAGAGCTCATTCAACCTTTGTATCTTCCTTATTTTAATCTGTCTCCAATTTCTGTTTGCTATTTGCTTGGATAAATGGATTTACAATACTCACTTGTGATGGGTTTTTTTGTGTAACCAGCATTTGAAGAGAAAGGGCTAAACTAGTGAGCATAAGAAGAGTGGTCCCCTCCCTACCCCCTAATCTGCTAAAGAGCAACAAGGAAAGTAGTTTTTTCTCTGAACCTATTATACCCTTAGACCAGCAATATGGGAGTACAGAGAGGTATAAATCTAACCCAATATCCCTCTAAAAGATAGGTGAGGAAAGAAGCTCCCATTCATGACTGTTCTCTGTTTTCTTCCAGGCAGAAATCACAATCTTCCTTGGACAGAGGGGGCTCAGAATCCAGAGATATCTATTGATTATCCCCTCTTCCTGGAAACTCTTTCTTCCTGTAACATTAGTTTTGCCTGGTTCTCCTCCTTTCAAGACCACTCCTTTTTAGTTTCCTTTGCTGTCTCTGCCTTAAGTTCCAGCTCTGCAACATTTCAAAATGGATGTCCCATAAACATCTCAAATTCAATATCCCACAAGTCCACTGCTTTTCCAGCTTTCCCTGTTTCTGTCAAAGGCACCACCGTTCTTCCCAGGTCACAACTTTGCAACTTTGATGTTATTCGCGTTTTCTTTCCTTCACCCTACCAATTCAAAAGTTTTGCATTTCTACCACCATAACACTGAATTCTTATCTTCACCCACCCAGCTCTCATTTGTGTTCACCCTCTCATCACTAGTATTGATTATTGCACCTGTCTCTTTAATTAGTCTTCCTGTTTTATACAACCTCCACCCCTTCCCTACTCCAGTCTACCCTCCAAGATTCAGTCAATGTAATTTTTCTTAAGTATATCACTGACCAGGTCACTTCTCTACTCGATGCACTCCTGCAGGCACTTATTGCCTCTAGGAAAAAATATAAACCCGGATGTTTTAAAGAACAAGCTCAACAGGCCCTAACCCAACCTATACTCTATATACGTTGTTTTTCATCTCCAACCTTTGGACTACATGTTCCTCCTGCCTAAAATGTAATCCCTCCTCCTTTGCATCATAATTCCTCTCACCTCAAGATGTAGTTCAAGCACCATCTTCTCCTAAATCTTTCCTGATCTCCCCCACTTCTAGCACCTTCCCTCCCAAACTAGTTTGTTTTTAACTATTTCTATATATTTTTGTATTTATTCAATTTATATTTATGCTGTATATTTTAGTATGTGTATTTGTTGTCTCCTCATTAGAATGCAAGTCCCTTAAGAATAGGTAGTTTCAGTCTTTGCATTTGTATTCCCAGAACTTAGTATAGGCACATAATAGGTATTTATTAAATGTCTTCTTGTTGGAGTTTCTAATATTTCTTCTTGCTTTCTATTTAACTATTTGCATACAAGATGTCTCCAAAGTCTTAGTACTTAAAACTGCACTAAGACTTTGGGGACAACCTGTTTATTTGCATTTACTCACTTTCTAACATATGTTTATATATAAATATAAATGCATATTGAAGTATATATGCAAGTATATATATGTGCAAGTGTATAAGTATATACACAAGTATTTATATACTTATAGCATATATTATATATAGTATAGTTTATATATGTATATATATATACTATACATACACATGTATATAGACACATTTGTGTATGCATGTATCTGTGGATAGATAAATAGCACAGTGGATATAGAAAGGCTGGGCCTGGAGTACCAGAAGACTCCTGTTCCTGAGTTCAAATCCTGCCTCAGACACCTACCAGCTGTGTGACCCTGGGTAAGTCACTTAACCCTGTTTTCCTCAGTTTCCTTATCCGTAAAATAAGCTGGAGAAGAAATGGCAAGAAAACCTCAAATGGGGTCATGAAGAGTCAGTGTGTGCGCGCGAGCAAGGCCGGGATCATCTCATTCCTGGGGTCTGGTCCACACACAGCAGCCCATGACGACACTGGCTGCCCCATTCTGCTGCTCAGGGGCCGCGGGGCGCTGATCAGGGCGTGCTTGGAATGAATGAGCCCGATGATGGAGAGACCCCTGCGCCAGCTCCAACCAGCTGGGCAGTGTCAGGGTCCAGGACTGGCAAGATAAGGAACCTCCTCCACCAGACGTCCTCGCCCCACAAGGGCAGGGGACTCTCGCAGGGATTGGTAGAAACAGAGGATTATTTCTCCTACAGGCTCCACCTTCCGGCCACGTGCCTGCGGCCCACGTCTATCAAACTCCCGGCCAATTGAGCCTGAGGTGGGCGGGGACAGTGGGGTCCAGTAGAGCTTTAGCCGCTAGGGCCTGCACACGAAGGGCGCCTGCGCAGTAGGCTGTTCCTGTCCCACGTCCCTCCCCGTCCGGAGGCAGCAGCGCTGGAGCCATGGCGGCCGCAATGGCAACGGCGGGGTTGTTGGGGCTCTGCTCTCGGCGGTTGCTCGGAGCGGCACGGAGGGTGCCGGCCTCTGCTTCTCTACGCTGGAGCTCCAGCACGACCGGAGCTGTGGTCGCCTCGCCGGCGGCGGAGAAACGGCCCCGGGCACCGGAGGTCGCCTGGCAAGAAGACCCAGAAAAAGAAGATGTCAACATCTATGAGAAGGTGAGGGGGCGGGGCTAGGGAGCCGGAAGAGGCTGAGGGGGCGGGACTTACCCTTTCTACCTCCCCTCCCCCTAGGCCTTTGCCGGTGGCAGGGGCCCTCCTGTATGTCCAGACCCCGCCGTCTTGCCTCCTCCTCCCTGGGTCCTCATTTCTTAAAATTACAAGGACCAGTCCTATCAATTGATGTAAAAATTTTAAAAACAACTTTTGTGATTTTACTACCATATGCCATCAAAAGTTGTGTGCAAATGTACTTTTTAAATCCGTATAATTACAAGCAGATGCAAGTTTGCTTTCAAATAAAAATTTTCATCCTATCTCAGTTTTCTTTGCCTTATGGTTAAAAAAAAAACAGTGTCAGTTGTCGCAGCTTGATCCTTAGAGACGCGTATGTGCTTTCTGATTCTCTCCGTCCTCCAAACACAGAACCCAGACTCGCACGGCTTTGATGAGGACCCCTTCATAGACCTCTGGAACATGAGGCTCGTGTTTTTCTTGGGGATCTCTGTTGCCATTGTCCTGGGCACTACCTTTGTGGCCTATCTCCCTGACTACAAGTGAGTATAGACTGGGCAGAGGGGTGGGGGGAGAGGTAAAGAGAAAAGAGCCCACGTGATCTGCACTCTGCCTTTGCGGGCTGGTGCTGGTGCAAGTCATGGCTCCTCCTGGTCCTCACTCCCCCTCCTCTCTTCCGTCCTCTTCCACAGGATGAAGGAATGGGCCCGAAGGGAGGCAGAGCGACTGGTGACGCTCAGGGAGGCCCAGGGCCTGCCCCTCATGACTTCCAACTATTTTGACCCCAGCAAGATTATTTTGCCTGATGATGAGGACTAAAGCAACCCCAGCTGTGAATAAAGTGACTCTTAATTCTCTTGGTACCTTTGTGTGTGTGTATTGAATGTTGGAAGGACATAGGAGAACCTCTGTGCCTTTCCCTACCTTTGTCTCCTAGTTGCTCTGTCCCTGTGTTGTTTTCCTGTTTTTAGCTCAGAGAAGAAGACTATGACTGACCTTGGCAAGTCACTTGGCCCCCTTAATTTTTCCTCACTGGGCTCTAAAGTTTCCTCAACTTTAAAATGAGGACTTTGGAGCAGATGGCCTCTGACGCTCCAATTCTAGAACTCAGATCCTCAAGTAACATAACTCACTCAAAGCCAAACAGTTAGATAGTGGTACAGTGGGAACTATAACATAGATAATCCTAACATCAAATCTCACTTTTTCCACTATAACAAAAACAAAAATCTTGATCAACTCTTAATAATCTTCACTTTGCAGATACACATGCCATTTCCCCCAAATCTCACTATCTGCAATAAAGTATATCTGCATTTATTTGCTAATGGGTGGTTAGGTAGGGAGGTTTGTGTGAGGGAATTTTATGGACCCATTTGGGAGGAAGCAGTATGGGAGAGAGTCCCAGATTTGGAGTCAAGGGCACTGTATTCAATTTCTCCATTTTCTGCCTATTACCTGTGTGACCTTGAGCAGGACATTTAACCTTGTAGAGGCCTCTTTTCTCACCTCTAAAATTAGGAGGCTGGCTAGATGGCTTCTGAAGTCACTTCTATTTCCAAGATCTAAGTTTTTTTTTTCCGTATCTTTGATTTTTAACTAGACCTGTGATTTCATTGTGCATGTAGGAAGTTCCTGGTGAGGTGCTTCTACTTATATACACTGGCACCTTCCCTGCAACTTATTGCCTTAAATGTTATATTTATTTCAATTATCAAGCATTAATTTTTTTCTCCCATCTTCCTCCCACCCATTGGAAAAGAAAAAAGAAAAACCCTTGTAACAAACATGTGGTAGTCAAGCAAAATAAATTCCCATGGTGGTTCCATGCAAAAATGTGTCTCTTTCTGCACATTTAGTGGACCTCTGTGGGGAGATGGATAGCACTCGTCATTTCATTGATCAGAGAGGGGCATCTAGAGGTTAAGAAGCTTGCCCAAACCATGTAAGTAGTTTGTGGCAGAAGTAGGATTGGCCTCCTCAGTCCCAGGATTGCTTTGCCATCAATCTTCGAGATCCATTCTCTGTCATTTATTTATTTATTTTTAAAAATTAAACAAATGCTTTATTAACTTCTGTTTTACATCATTCATTTCTGCCAGATTTTGAGTTACAATTATTTTTCCCCCGTTTTTCCCCTACCCACCCTCCCAGAATAGCAGTCCCACAAGATATCGCTTCCTCCAATCTGCTCTCTCCCCTATCTTCTCCCATACCCCCTTTGATTTTTCCATTAGAGGAAGGTGAATCTCTGTGTCCCAATGCCTGCACATCTTATCTCCCAATTACAAGCAAAAGAGTATTAATAATAGTATTTATATATATTTGAAACATTTAGTCTTAAAACCTCGAATTTCAGATCCATTTCCTTCCTCTTGTCACCCATTCCCTCTGGGAAGATAAGTAATTCAGTATATGTTGTACATGTCTAGCTATGCTAAACATTACCATAGTAGATATATTGTACAAGGCAGCTTATAACTCCCTCCCACTCGTTCCACCCCCGACCTGGTCCATTCCCTACTTGATCCTGTCCCTCTTCTATAGTGGGTACTTCCAACCTCCCTTCCCCCAAGGATGCCCTCCCATCCATCATCCCTCCTCTCATCCCCCTTCCCCCTATTCTGCTGCAGGTTGAGATATCCCATTTAGTATGTATGTCATTCTCTCCCTGAACCAAATTCAATGAGAATATGGTTTTGCCTTTTTGCCTTCCTATTCTCCCCCCGCTACAACCACTTCCCCTTGCTTCTTCTACATGAGATAGCTTGCCCTACCCTGTCTCTCCCCATCTCCTCATGCGACTTTTCTCTCTCACCTCATAATTTCACCCCTTAAGTATCATCCCTTCCCAACAAATTCAACCTGTGCTCTCTATCCATGTATAATTGTGAACATATATACACACATTCACATATGTATTCATATGACCATACACCCTTCTTCCATTATTTTCATAGTGAGAAAGATATCATCAGTTACAGTTATTGTTTTTCCATATAGGAATGTAAATAGTTCAACTTTGATGAGTTCCTTTTGATTTCTTTTTCCCTGATTACCTTCTCAGGCATCTCTTGCTTCTTGCATCTGGATGTCAAATTTTCTATTCAACTCTTGTTTTTTCCTCAAGAATGCTTGAAAGTCCTCTATTCCACTGAATGACCATATTTCCCCCTGAAACAGAATACTCAGTTTTGCTGGGTAGGTGACCCTTGGGTTCATTCCCAGCTCTTTTGCCCTCTGGAATATCATATTCCGTGCCCTTCGATCCCTCAGTGTAGAAGCTGCCAGGTCCTGGGCTATTCTGATTGTGTTTCCACAATATTGAAATTGTTTCTTCCTGGCTGCTTGTAGTATTTTCTCCTTGATCTGGGGATTCTGCAACCTGGCTGTAATATTCCTGGGAGTTTTCTTTTTGGGATCTTTTTCAGGAGGTGATCGGTGGATTCTTTCAACCTCTATTTTGCCCTCTGGATCTAAAACATCAGGGCAATTTTCATTGAGAATTTCTTGAAGGGTGATTTCTAGGTTCTTTCTTTGATCATGGCTTTCAGGTAGTCCGATAATTTTTAAATTATCTCTCCTGGATCTATTTTCCAGGTCAGTGGTTTTTCCCATGAGATATTTCACATTGCCTTCTATTCTTTCATTTGTTTGGATCTGCTTAACAGCATCTTGATTTCTCATAAAGTCATTAGCTTCCATTTGCTCCAGTCTAACTCTGAAGGAATGCATCTCCTCAGTGAACTTTTGAGATTCTTTTTCCATCTGGCAAATTCGACTTTTTAAGGCATTCTTCTCATTGCCCTTTTGGGCCTCCTTTGCCATTTGAGTTAGTCTATTTTTTAAGGTGTTATTTTCCTCAGTCAGTCTGTTGACTGTCATTTCATACTTTTCTTGCATCTTTTTCATTTCTCTTTCCCAAATTTCCCCCACTTCTCTTATCTGCTTCTTAACGTCCTCTATGGCCTGTAGCCAGCTTGTATTTTCATTTGGGGCTTTTGGTGTAGGAGTTCTGACCTCACAGTCCTCCTCCATGCTTTGAGCCTCTTTGCCCCTAAAATAGGAGTCCAATGTTGAACTTTTCTGTTTATTTTGTTTCGTTTGCCTAGGCATGTTGCCACTTAATTACTTGATTTTTGGGCTTGTTGCCACAGTAGGACTCTGGCACCAGACAGGGGAGCTTCCGCCCAAACATGGGGTCTTCACAACTTCCGCCAGTTGGGTGGCCTCTGTAAAGCCTCCACCCACTCTGCAAGTTGGATACCACCCCAAACTTCCCCCCCAGACCACAATCCAGATCCAGGCAGTTTAAAGCAAAGCATTAACCCCCAGACTGATTGCTGGATCTCCTACAGTTCGCAGACCAGGAGCTAGAGCCACTACTGACGCTGCAAAATGGCTTCTGTGCAGCTGTTTCTTCAGCAGCTTTTTGCCCCCGGGGGAGGAAGCCACGCATTCCCCAAATACTGGTCCCAAAGTCCATAGGGCACTAACCTCTCACTTTGTCCTAGGCATATCTGTGCTGATAATTCTGGAATCGCCACAATTGCTGGTGTTTTGGGGTCCCTCCAGGCGGCTGAAGGCCCGGCCGCCCTGGGGCTAAAACCGCGGACCTGGGCTCAGCTCTGCAGGCTGCGCTGTCAGTTCCCAGCGCGCTCTGCTGCCTGCTCTCAGAGGGCTGCGCTGGCCGCTCCCTGCAGGGCTGCTGGGCTGTCCTCAGCAGGAGGTTAGCTTCTCTGTGCTGTTCTGTGGGTGCTGTGGCTCCAGAAGTTGTTCAGAGTCCCCTTTTACATAGTTTGGAGGTGACCTGGGGTAAGAGTGGCTTGGATGCTCTGCCATCTTGGCTCCGCCCCCCCATTCTCTGTCATTTATGATCCTATCACCCTCCCCAGAAATAACTGCAGCAATGGAGGTATGGAATTCAGAGAGGAAGGACACACTTGTGCCTTCTGATAGCAGCAAGAGATGATAGCAGAATCACTGGAGTTCAGAAAGCAATGTTACCCCCATCCTCAAATTTTGTTACAGTGCATAACGTAACAATCCAAAGAAAGCTAAATTTGTTAAGCTCAGAGATGTAGTCTTTGACGAAATTCCTTGATTCATAGACTCTCAGAGTTGGAAGGGACATTCAGCAATCCAACTCCTGCAATGTCCTCAACAGGTTATCTTAAATTATAGCATAAGATTACTTCAGAAGTGTAACAAACCTAGTCAGCAAGTCTTCTATTTGAAGTCTGGTTTAGGGAGTGCTCATTTTTTTCAAAAGTTTCAAGTTTAAGTAGACATCATACTGATTGGGGGGCAGGAGGTGGGGGAGACATCAAATACAAGAAACCAGTTCTAAGGCTGGTATGACTACATAGTTAAGAAAATTATATCTGCAAGCAAAGATACTTAAGGGTTATGTTGTCCACAGGTAAAGATGGCTAAAAGATGAAATATAGTAGGTGATCCAGCTAATTGCTACAGCAGCATGAGTCTTCTAAATAAGAGGCATATAATAGTGTGAAGGGAATTATGATTTTTATAATAATGATATGTGTAATGAATATACTAATAGATAAGGTTTTTCAGAATTGCCTCTTGTAATTACATCAGACTTATAATGCAGCTTTAAATGATAAAATCAAACCTTTGACAATGCTCACAATCACTGGCATCTTTGTGCCTGTAAACCTAGTGTAAAGTGAATCAAAGACTGTAGAACCTGTTCCCATCACAGAACTCTGGTTTGTGACCCACCAAGTAAGGACCTCCAAGGCCTCCAGTAACATTGCTCCCACAGGACTCCAGAATTGTTTTATCATCTTCCATTTGTGCGTATGTCATGGCAAACCACTCTAGCCCGGGAAAACCATTGTTTGTAATCCACCTTCCTCCCTCCCTTCCCACTTGTGATTTATGTATATAATCTCTGTCTTCACTTCAGCAAGGTGGAATTCTGATCAGGAGAATTCCCGATTTGCAAATCTGTTCCTCATAATGAAACTAAATTAATCAAACAGCTACCTGATTACTGGCACTTTGTGTCTGGCCTGCCTCTTCATCATTCTTAGGTTAGAGACTGACAGTAAAATCCTGTTAACAGGTAGAATCAAGATGAGGGTTCAAGGCTACCTCTTAACAGTTTGGCCATATGTCATTGGGCAAGTCACTTAACATCTCAATGTCCTGGCAGTTCTCAAAGACTACAAGTTACAAAACTTTCCTTACCTGGAATTGCCCTTCGTGCTAATTAAATAACATCTGAACAAAACCGAAAAAGAATGTCTAGGACAGAGGATGGTAGAAATACAATAAAAGGATAATTTAAATATATATATATATAAATATAAATATAAATACCTTAGATATACATGAGTACCTCTCCTTGACAAAATTGAATCTTCATTAATCATTACTTAACCTGACTTTTCTTTCCAGGTTCAAGGGGATATTGGTTTTTATTCATCCTGAATCTTTTCCTAGGGCTAGAAAGTTTCCAGGGCATTCACTGTTCCAGTGGCTCTCTGATGCTACATCAGAGAAAATAATGTGTAAAGCTATGTTTAAAATAATGTTAGTAACTCAGTGTAGGGAAAAAGGAAGAAAACAACCCTTACAACTTAATGGGGTTTAGAAAGACCAAAAAAGGATCAAGAAAAAAAGTGTAAGCAGTTTAAGAGTTTACTTTTGGGACTGTGGATGGACCTGGAAGAGATGTGGCAGTGGGCTCTCATTTACAGGGTTGTAGCTACAGAGTCTGTGGGCAAGCATTGTATCACAATATTTCCCATAGTAGCATTTCCCATAGTAGCATAGTAGGCAAAATCCAGATGGGTGGTATCCTGAGAAGGGCAGAGTAAAAAGCTGATGGTTACTGGGACAATATACATACACATACAAAAATGGAAAAAAGAAAACCCAAACTTTGAGAACAAGCGTGCTTTAAAAAAAAAAAAAGATATGGTTGTTGCTTTGGATCTATGGCTACATATCCCCTTTCCTTTATAACTTGATCTTTTCTCCATTGTGAATGAATTTTGAAACTGCTAAGACTGTTCCCTCCAGTTAATCACTAGGCTGGACTTGAAATTGATGAACCTATTGTCTCTCCAAAAACTGGGTTTGCCTAACTAGTCAGGAGGACTCCAGTTCAAATCCAGCCTCAAGACACTTAATACTTACTAGGCCTGTGACCTTGGGCAAGTCGCTTAACCCCATTTGCCCTGCGTACTCCTCTCCAAAAAAAAAAAAAAAGCGCAAAAAAAAGTTATCTAACAAAACATGAGTGACAGGGCCTCACAGCTATAGAGATGGATCTTTTGTTTTAGATATTTACCATTTCTTTATTTCTATGCTGTTATCCCTTTCTGTCTTATTTTTATCAACCTTGGATGGGGACAGTATAAAGAGCCTCTCTGTCTGGCTGACATCACAATTTGGGTAAACTAAATCACTTAAAAGGCAGCTAGAAAGAGAGTAGAACTCATCTTCCTGAGTTTAGATCTGGCCTCAGACATTTACTAGATGTGTGACCCTGGGCAAGTCACTTAACCTGTTTTGCCTCAGTTTACTCATCTGTAAAATGAGCTGGAGAAGGAAATGTCAAGCCATTTGAGTATCTTTACTAAGAAAACCCCAAATGAAGTCGTGAAGTGTTGGACACAACTGAAAACTCATTAAACAACGACAAAAAATCACTTAACTTTTGGATCTTCGTTTCTTCACATATAAAACAAGTCATCATCATCATCACCACCACCACCATCATCATCGTCATTGTCCTCATCAAGATCACTATCGTTTGTATTGAGCTTTAAGATTTGTAAAGTGTTTATATATTTTTACTCGCCTCTAAGGTCTCTTTCAGCTCGGAAAAGTAAGATAGCCTCATGGACAAGAGAACTTATCTTTCATATTGTACAGAACTCAAACCACGGCAACTCATAGGTGTAGATATTTAACACAAGCCTTTACAAATACTAATTATATTATATTTGTGTAAGGGCTCAAAATTGTCAAGGTTGAGCCTTAGAGACACCGCATTTTGTGATACAGTCAGAGAAAGCTCTGGAATTTAAATTTTTACGGGGTGCACAGACTTGTTACTTGGGGGATCAATGGTACAATATTTGGGAACCACTTTCCTAGAACTTCAGATTTTGGAAGCCTGGGCCAGAACTCAGTTCTCTATTCCGTCATCGACTTTAACATAAAGCTTATGGCCAAAGTCGAATGGGGTATATGGGGGAAAGGGAGAGATAAAAATAAATAAATAAATAAATAAAACAACCAAACTACAATTTCCAGAAGGCTCCTTTCAGGAAACACACTTGGTCCACTACTGGCTAGGGAAAGGATGCCCGGAAGACTACGATTCCCATGATGCTCCCCGCCCCTCCGACTGCGTAGAGCTTCGAAGGCCACGTCTTCCTATCGCGGAGGCCCCCCGCAATGATGGTCGCGGCGGAAGCTGAGCAGATGGGGGTCGGAGGTGGTACCTTCCAGCCGTATCTGGACTCTCTGCGCCAGGAGCTGCAGCAAAGAGACCCGGCGATGCTTTCCGTGGTGGTAGCGCTGCTCGTCGTCCTGCTGACGCTGGGTGAGGGGCGGCCCCAGCGGCCGGGGTGGGGGGCCTTTGCATTGTTGCGGGGTTCGGGGGGGGTGTCGGGGGGGGGGCGGGCTCCTGGTAATGGTAGCCCCTGAATGCCTCTCTTGGTGGGCCCCGCCTCCACGTGGTACATTCCTCTCGTCTGTCATTTCCTGAGAAGCCCAGGATCTCTCGGTTTTTCTGACCCCTGAGATAAGGGCTCAGCTAGGCTAGTTCCCTGCCTTCAATTAGTACCTTTCCCGTCCTTCCCTTCTCAGGCAGCGAGGTGGGTGTGGTTCCAGCCATCTGGATAGTCTCTCCCCTGAAGCAGATCTCAACCCCTCCAGTAGCGGAAGCTTGGTCCCAGGCGCTTCGAAGGGAAGGGGGCTTTCCCACCCTCTCCTGACACCCGGGCGATGCCAGTGGGCTCTTCCTCCCCGCTCCCTGGCCACCCTCATTTGCAGCATGATCAGCGCATAATTGCGCGCTGCCATCCTTGCCCCCCGTTATTGGAAGATCCTCGTGGGTTACCTGTTGAAGCCTTCTGGCACCTGCCACGTGCAGAGCTCGCCACTGCCCCGGATCCCATAAGAGACTCTTCTGTATAATGACCCGCTGCAGAAGGGGCACAATGGGACAAAATGACAGATTTT
The DNA here is from genome assembly GCA_011680675.1 of Gymnobelideus leadbeateri. Lineage (NCBI taxonomy): Eukaryota > Metazoa > Chordata > Mammalia > Diprotodontia > Petauridae > Gymnobelideus > Gymnobelideus leadbeateri. Next base: position 43,705 of record WOXC01012321.1, on the reverse strand, counting down.
AAATAGTGACTTTTGTTTGTGAAAGACGCGGTGGCCCAAAGGGGTCTTGTAGTTTCCTTAAGACAGTCTGGCCCTTGTGCCCCCTCTGAGGCCTGAAAAGACGGAACAGGCCAGGGTGTGAAGAGGCTTGAATGCCAAACGGGAGTTTGGGTTTGATTATGTGGGTGTCACGGAGCCCTGGAGTTTGTTGAGTGACATGGTCGGACGTTAATCCTTCAGCAAAATCACTGAGTACCATATATATGGAGGAGGGATTGAAGCGGGCAGCCTGTTCACATAATCTAGCCAGGGGCTGTGCAGGCCCGAATTAGGGAAGGGCCTTTATGAGTGGCAAGAGGACTTAGGCCGGAGATCTTGTGAGGGAGAGTTTTGTGCCCGGGTGGGGGGAAGGATGCTTGTGCCCTTGACTGTAATAGGGAGTTTTGGAGAACAGGGGGAAAGATAATGAATTCTGGCTTGGATGTGTTGGGTTTGAGTTGTCTCCAGTGCATTTAGTTTGAAATGGCCAGATACAACTGGAACTGGATACATTGATGTAGGAGGCATCAGCGAACAGAAAGAACAGATAATATTTGATCCCTTGGAAGCTGATGAGATCACCAAGTCAGAGGTCTTGAGAGAAAAGGAAAGAGGGCCTGAGATGGAGCCTTGGGCGACATCACAGTTAGTGGGTGTGACCCGAATAAACTGAGACTCAGAACCAGAATTTCAGACCATCCCAAAGGACTTTTTGTCAGTTGATATACCCAATTCTTACCTGTCAGAGGCAAGATTCAAACCCAGAACTTGCTGAACTTCATCCTTGTCCAGTACTGTTTTCTATTTTTTTATACATGTAAATATATTTATGTATGTATATGTAGAAATATAATGCACATATATACATGTATATACGTATATATTTTGGGAGGGTTTGTTAGGTTTGGAATTTTAAAAGCACGTTTTTCATTCTGAACCTTACAAGTAACAAAAATAGAGCATTTCTGTGTACAAGATAGAACACAAAAAGAGGATTGCATATAAATTAGTGCATCTTTTCCATACCCTATCTTCTAGGCCACTGACTTGCTTGCTCTTCTTTGTATGCAGTCCATCTTCCTTGCTTGTACTGTTGCAGGGCCTGGGAGGCACTCCTTCCCCATTCCCCTGGAAGCAGAGCTTAAGTGCCGTCTTCTGCTGAGACCTTTTCTGACCTGCCAGCTTCTGGGCCTTTCCCACTCCCAAATTACTTTACATTTACTTGGCTTGTATTTTGCATTTACTTTTATGTTCGGTATTGTTTCATTCTGATTTCACAGTAAATGTAGTTGATTAAGATACCTTTAGTATATACTCCTCCACTGCTCTAAAAAACTTTTCCACCTGGTGTTTATTAATAATAATAGCAATTTATGTATCAATAAATAATTAATAATAGCATTTATATAGTGCTTTAATATTTGCAAACTGCTTTACAGATGTTGATTCATTTAATCCTCACTACCATCCTATGGGGTAGGTACTGTTGTTATCTCTGAGGAAACTGAGGTACATAGAAGTTAAATGACCTGCCCAGAGTCACACAGTTTATGATTGTCTGAAACAGGATTCACACTTGGGTTTTTCTGACTCCCAAGGCCCCACTGAGCTGCCTAGGATAGTAAGGCATGAGAAGACTTGTTCTAGTCCTGGCTTTGTTTTTTAGTAAAGTGAGACATTTGGACAGGGGGTCTCTAAGGTGTTTTCCATCGCTGAAATTGTGTGATTCTATTATCTTAACTGTTGTCTCTTTACTTTTATAGTATGCTGGAAACTCATTCGGAGCAGAAAGAGCAGTCGAAGGGCCGTCCTTCTGGTTGGACTTTGTGATTCAGGGAAAACACTCCTTTTTGTCAGGGTAAACGCTTTTACTGTCATGTGATAGAGTTGTGGGACCGATGTGAGAGATGGGCAGTACGCCTCTGAGCCATTACAAAATTAATTTGTAAATTACTTCTGACAAATCTGCAGATACTTGCTACTCTCTTAGGTAGAAAAAAGGGGTCTTGGAAAGCATGTAATCTGCCAACTTTTGACCACTTCAGTTTTCATGTGGTTATCACAAGTATTTGAATGGTTTTTTCAACTTATTGGACATTAGAAAATATATTTAGTATTTCCCTTTGCTCCTTTCACCCAATTACTGAAGATGCCAGGCCAGCTAAAGAAGCAGGAGTAGTAGAAATATTATAATAATAATGCTAAAAGCTACAAAGATGACAAACCTTTCAATGAAAGTTGGTAAGGCTGTTCTTTGAAATGACCTACTTCATTGTTAATCTTACAGAATAAGGGTAAAATCTTTCCTTTTTCTTTCTTTTCCTTTCCTTTTGGAAGTAGGAATCACTAAAAATAGCATTTGTGAAAAATCTATAAATTCAAGTCACTGATACTAATTTCTTTTGAAATGTAATTTTGTTTCTCACGTGAACTGAAAGTTTTATGTCATGGAAAGTTTTGGAGGTGTGGAAATCAAGAATGTTTTATTCTGAGTGACCCCTAGCAGGACCGATAATTTGAAAAGAATTTTGATACTTTATTTTTTTGTTAATTACTTTCTTGGGCTTTGCATCTTGGAGGGCCAAAAGAATTTCATGCTCAGTAAGCCTGCAAATGAATTTAATTTGATCTCCTGTCTTGTTTTACAGCTGTTAACAGGACTTTACAGAAATACCCAAACATCCATTACTGATAGCTCTGCTGTGTACCGAGTCAACAATGACAGGGTAAGAATTCTTCAGAATGTAGGATAACCATGTTCTTATATGCTCGAGCATACTGGAAGTCCTCAACTTATAAATGGGTTTCAGTTATAAGTCAGTTGTTTGTAACTTAGAATACATTTTCCCATAAAAATTATTTTAGATAGTGGTTAGCTTCCCAACCTGATGCATAGAACCAATTTTACTTATTCAAAAGCCATCCTTTGAGGCGGCTAGGTAGTGCAGTGAATAGAGCACAGGCCCTGGAGTTGGGAGGACCTGAGTTCAAATCCGACCTCATACACTTAACACAAAAACTAGCCATGTGACCTTGGGCAAGTCACTTAACCCCAAGTGCCCTGCCTTCCCCCCTCCAAGAAGCAAAAAAAAAAAAAAAAAGCCATCCTTTATTTTAAAAGCTGTGCTTCATTTGAAAATACAAGAACATTTTATTCATGCTTTTTGTCTTTGTGTCACACTCATTTCTAGGGACAAGGGGACCGTCCTTTTCAGATCAAACCTTCCTTTATGGCACTGAAAAACAATTAAGCAAAAACATCCCATACAGTGACCATTTCTCAGTCTATATAATATTTTTCCTTGCCAGTCCATCTCTTTGCCTTCCTGGTTTCTCAGACTTCTTGATCATGATCTTTTTGTTTGCACTGTTGTAGTCATTGTGTATATTGTTCTTTTGGTTTTGTTGATTTTACTGTGTATCAATTCATAAAAATTTTCCATGTTTTACTGAATTCCTTATATTCTTACTATAGGATGATAATTCCATTGCATTCATATACTATCATTTCTCAGTCAGTCCCCAGTTGTTGGGCACCCAGTTTTTTGTTTTTGTTTTTGTTTTTTTTTTCCCTTGTTCTTTGTTATTTCAGAAAGTACTGCTTGAATATTTTGTTCTATATTGGACCTTTGTTTCTGTCTTTGGCTTCCTCCGTGAATGCCTAATAATCAGTACATTGCTGAAAAAGGGATGGACTGTTTAGTCACCTTTCTCTAAAAATTAATTCCAAATTGATATACAAAATAGTGAGGCCTGTGCTGTCAGGACATGCAGTGGAATATTATTTAATGATTAATTTTTATTTTTTCCATGGCTTTGTAGCTTGGGTCTGAGAATCAGCTGTTTTTCCCCCTCTTTTGTTAATCTTTGTGAATATTGCAATATAATCTAGTTTACCCAAATGGAAGGCAATTAACTCTCCCTCCTCCCACCCTCTACAACCACCGCCCCCCATCCAGATCTTCTCATCTTCCCAGAGCCATCTCAATACCTATGTAAAGCTTTTCTTGACTTAGTCCTCACTGAACTCGCTTTCTACTGAACTCCTTCAGCACTTACACCAAGCAGTTTGCACTTGATTATTTTCTTTTACATGATGTATTTATTCTTTTCTCAACTAGATTGTAAACTTCTTGAGGGGAGAAAAATTATCCATAGGGCCTGCTGCAATACTTACCTGATATTTAATAAATACTTATTGATTGATTGCACACATTTATTTTGGTCTTTTGCCTATGTTATCATTTAAATACTTAAAATAACTATACTAATTTGTGAAAATAAGTTATTTCTGAAACAGCATATTGATATCCTGTCCTGACTTAGTTTTTAGTAAATAAATTTACTCTTTTTTGAACATGGAAGGTACATAATAATGTCTTTGTTGTCAATTCCTAGGGTAATAGTTTGACTTTGATTGATCTCCCTGGTCATGAGAGCTTGAGGCTTCAATTCTTAGAGCGATTTAAGGCTTCAGCCAGGTAAGTAATAGAGATGTAATATTGATATTTCTATAAAAGTACAGAAATTAATACTACATATGTGATTTTCATTGAATGCTTTTCTGATGATGCTGTATTTAGTATTTGTTATTTAAATGTTTCTATGACAATATCTAAATGAATGCCAGACTTTAAAAAAAATCTTGAAGTAGAATCTAAGAACTGGTAAAGATCTCAGGAGCTCTTCAAATCCAGTACTTTCTGTAAATTATTATACAGCTAAATCATTCAATAGTGATACCTGAACCATGCCTCAGAAAGAGAGCTAAAAGGGCTCATATGTATAAAAATATCGTATTGTAGTTGCCAGGAACTGGAAACTGAGGCAGTGCTCATCATTTGGGGAAATGACTAGTTTATGAATGTAATGGAATACTATTATTCTGTGTGAAATGAAAAACCTAAGAAGACTTTTATAAACCGATGCAGAATGAAGTAAATAGAAGCAAGAGAACAGTTTGTACAGTACAACATTGTAGAGACAGACTTGGAAAGACTTAAGAACTCTCATCAGTGGAATGACCAGCCATGATTTCAGAGACCTGATGGTAGACTCTGCTGCCTCCCTCTTGATGGAGGTGAAGGACTCGGTGCAGAAGGAGGCAGTTTTGGACATGGCCAATGTGGGGATATGTTTTACTTGACTGTGCATATTTATTACAAGAGGTTTTTACTCTTTTTTTTTCTGATGGGGAGGAGGCATGAGAGCAGACAGAAGGAGAGAGAATAAATTTGTGTTAATTTAAAAAATTAAATTAAAAAAACTGGTACCTTAAGGAACACAGGAGAAACAAATTTCATAATTTTGAGTAATGTGTTCTAATATTAATGACCCTTTAAAAGTTCTATTCTAAAATTCTCTTACTTCAGTTTAAAAGCCTTTGAAAACTCCTTATTTAATCCATGGCAAAAAATAAAGAACTGAAATGATAAATAGAAATCAGTCAGTAAACATTTATTAAGCACCTGCCATGTGCCAGATACTGTGCTAAGTGCTGGGAGTACAAAAAAGAACCACAAGACAGTCCCTGCCCTCAAAAAGCTCACACGTTAGTGGGGGAAGGAATTAGATTTTATTTCCCTCTGTCTGTGAAAATGTCCAGGTGTCCGTTTTATTGCTTCTGTTTCTTGAAACACTAATAGTGAAGGGAAGTCACATTGAAAGATACCAGTAATCGGATGAATGCAGCAAGCAGTCTTGACTTCAGGGGACTGAAAATGAAACATGCTTCTGCTTTTTCCTGAGCACATCTGGCACTTTCTCACTTTGGCAGTGTGCTCACATATCTCCCTCTGCCTGTGATGTTCTCTCCTATATTTACCTTGGAAGCTTTCCATTCTCCAAGTTTCAAAAAATGCCACAAAGCTTTTCCTGATTACCCCAATCAGAAATGATTTCTCCCTTCTCTGAACACCAAGAACAGCTAATTCCTCTGCCATTTATACTGTTCCTACCTTATTTCTTTTGCTGTTGAATGTGTCTTAAATCCTCTTATAAACTGAAAGTTACCCATCCTTCACATGGCACATCACACACACACACACACACACACACACACACACACACACACACACACACACACATACACACACACACACTCTCTCTCTCTCTTTCTCTCTCTTTCTCTCTCTCTTTCTCTCTCCCTCCCTCTCTCCCTCTCCCTCTCTCCCTCTCTCCCTCTTTCTCTCTTTCTCTCTCTCTCTCCACCTACATACCATGGGAAGGAAAGAAAATTAGCCTTGGAGTCAGAGGATCCAAATGTGGATTCAGCTCCCCAACTTTCTTCCTGTGTGGTCTTGGATAAGTCACTCATCTTTCTGCACCTCCATTTTCTTGTCTATAAAAGGAAGAGTTTAGCCAAAAATGCTCTCTGGGTCCTTTCCAGCTCTAAATCTGTGATTCTGTGACTGTGTGGTGGGCAGTGGTAAATCTTTGAAAGTATGAGCAGAAGAAGGAACTTGATCCAAGAGGTGCTTTGAAATGCTGATTCTTGTGGTTTGGGCAGGACAGACCTGGGGGAAAGAGGTTGATACTGAAGACGGGAAGACTAGCTGAGAAGTCAGTATAAAAGGGTAATAATACAGGCCTGAACAAGGATGATGACAGACAGTGTAAATAGAAAGGAAAGGGTTAGTGTCAGTTAGTTGTGAAGGAAGAATTGATAGGACTTCGACACTGAAGGAAGGCGGGGGGAAGACTGAAAGATAGAGTTTTTGAACTTGGATGATTTAGAGAATATTGATGCTATTAATGGAAATCCAGAAGGCTCATAGGTCCTGCCCATTTTTCCTTCCATAATTAAAAGTTTGAGCTCTTGCCTTCTTTTCTTAAAAAATCTTTAAAAATTTTTTTCAATTAAAAAGAATTTATTTTCTCTCCTTTCTTCATCTTTCTTCTCCCTTAAGAGAAAACAAGACTCTTAGAACAAATATGTACATTCCAGTGAAACTTACACGTTGGCCATGAGCTTATATATTCTTTTTTTTTTTTTTTGCTTTTTGGAGGGCAGTTGGGGTTGTGTTACTTGCCCAAGGTCACATGGCTAGTAAGTTAAGTGTATGAGGCCATATTTGAACTTAGGTCCTCTTGACTCCAGGGCTGGTGCTCTGTTCACTGCACCACCTAGCCACCCGAGCTTATATATTCTTTAGGAGAATGTGTCAAAAGGTCCGTTCTCAAATGGGCATAAGTGTAATTTTATTTTTATTATTATTATTATTATTTTGGGGGGGGAGGGCAATTTGGGTTAAGTAACTTGCCCAAGGTCACACAACTAGGTTTTTGTTTGTATGTGTTAAGTGTATGAGGCCGGATCCGAACTCAGGTCCTTCTGATTCCAGGGCCGACACTCTACTCACTGCACCACCTAGCCGCCCCCAGAGTGTAATTTTAGATATGTTGAATTTGAAGGATCTGTGGGGTATATGAGCCATGAGGGTTGAGGTAGAGATAATTAGTGTTATTTGCACAAAGATGATCATCGATATGAGTGAATGAGAACTCTGAACAAAATAGTATCAGGATAGAAGAAAATAGGTCTGAGGCCTGAGCATTGGGGAAAGCTTGTGCTTAGGGAGCCATTAAGGATCATGAGAAGTGTTTGCCAGTGAAGTAGAAGGTCAGTCAGCAGAGTGTACAGTATCATGAAGCCAAGAAATGAGGCGTGGCTGTGAAAAGGCCATTGCATTTGGTTTCTCCCCATCCACTTTCATCTCCTGTTTCTCCTCCACATCCCAGAGGGCCCAGGCCAGTATCCTATAGCTTCTAACACCTGCGGGGTTGGGAGGGGAGAAGGGGGAGCTATTATATATTGAATTTTCCTTATCAGATTTAGGACTTGGTGATGAGAAGGTCAAAACGAAGTGAGGGGTAGTGGTGTCTGACTTTTCATCTTGACTTTGAGTGGACTTTTACCCTTTTAAGATATTGCTTATTTTATTTCAGTCTCTCCTTAATTATTTTTTGTTTTTTTTAAAAAAGGGGGGAGGATGATATTAATGACTTTTATTCTGGGGGCATTCTTTTTTTTCCTCCTTTTTAAAACAAATTACTATTAGTTTACAACATTCAGTTCCATAAATTTTTGAGTTCCAAATTTCCTCCCCCGCCGCCCCCTCCATGGCAGCATGCAATCCGATGGGGCATTCTTTTGGATGTTTAACACTCATGAAATTGTTATTTAGATGAAAGAGGGTATGAATTTATCTACAAGAGTTGAGTTTGGCAGAGAAGACTTCCTATGGAAGGTCTCACATTGTGCTTTTGGATTTACCTATGGACTTCAGGAGTCTCAGTGACTGAAAATGATGATTGTGGATTAATTAGAACCTGCAGATTCTCTGATGGAAGCACTTAGCCTGATCTGATCTTTGTGCCCCTGCAGCATTCACTTGTTTTGTTGGTTCGTGCCTGGAATATAGGCCCAGCAGACATCATGGATGATCTAATTCAGAACTCATAGGTCATTGTGCCAATTCACTCTGTTTTGTTTTTTTCATTTTATGCAGAGCAATTGTGTTTGTTGTGGATAGTGCGACATTCCAGCGGGAGGTGAAGGATGTGGCTGAATTTCTTTATCAGGTCCTCATTGACAGCATGGTATTGAAGAATGCGCCATCCTTATTGATAGCCTGCAATAAGCAAGGTAATCGTCATGTTGGTGAGATTATCTCAGCATATCTTAGATGGAATACCATTCTGGCTTGATTGTTCTCATTCTTTGACATTTTCACATTTTTTGACAACGTATTCTTAGTGATGCAAAAGCCTATTAAATTTAGTGATTAGGAGGAGCATTTAATGATGATATTAGAAAAGAGAGCAACTGTGAATAACCAAGTGTAAGTTCAGGTATTTTGAGCCCTGATTTTGGCTCCATGACTGTCTCATTTTGTGATCTTGTTCTGCCTCAGTGATCTTAGCCTCTTTGAAAGACTGACAAAGGAAAATGCCTGTATATCATTTTTATTTTAATAAGGTATTTCCGAGTTGCTAAATTATTTTCTCTTTAAATTTTAAATTGTGCCCTTCTTGTTTAGCATAGTGATTTGATTTAAAACAACTTGTAGATACAGATACAGTTGCTCTGGTAGAGAAGGGAAGAAGATAAAGGTTATCCTTTTCTAAAAGGAAAAAAAAACGGCTGAAGACTGTTCAGACACGGAAGTACCTGTGTAGGAGGACATATTACTGATGTTCCTGGTTTAAACCAATGATAACATCTTCCTCTTTCTAGACCTCACAATGGCAAAGTCCGCCAAGTTAATTCAGCAGCAGCTGGAAAAAGAACTGTGAGTATGAATCTTAAGCTTTGGATATATCCACGTCATTTAAAAATTGGATGTCAGAAATTATGGGGACTTTTAAGTCATTGGTGTACACACACATGTATATGGGCATGTATATGTATTTGTACACATATACCTATATACACATACATACTGTATCTGTGTATATGTGGATAAAAGTAACTTTTAAGGTTTACATAGTGCTTTTCTCCAAAACAACCCTACGAAGAAGGTAGAGATAGAAGGAGACAGAGAAATCGAAGCTCAAAAAAGGGAGACACAGGTAGCCAGTATCTCTTAGCTTGTTCTGTAGATGTCAGAGCCTCCACCTATACTGATGGAAAGGATTTTCTGATTTAAAATGCTGTGCAATATATAGCCATAGAGTTGGATGTTTTGATCTAATTGGAAATAATTATGGAATTTTTAAACTTTTTTAAAAAACTGTCCTGTCTGTACAGAGATGAAGCTACCATTGAATCATTGTTGACAGTAGAGAGGTGAGATTTTTGGAAATTTTAAAGCATTAGAAACTTTTCCTAAAAATACATTTTTGGAAAGAAAAAAAATTAAAAATACATTTTTAGGACCCTTAACAGATCGAAAGTCACCATTTTGGATACAAAATATTTTGTGCGTAATTCTTTGTTTATTAAGTTATATTTGGTATATTAAATTAAGATGTCATTTATTCATCATAAGTAACTGACCCCATGAGAAAGTCCTGTAATCCCTGTGCCCTCAGCAATCCTCACAGTAATTATGAATTACTAAGTGAATTGCTGATCCATGTTGTGAGAGCAAGTTTCCACATCAGGAGCTCCACACACATGAAATCAAAGGCCCAGCTTTAAAAAAATATGTGAGTACTCCCTGTACTGCTGTAGATTGCATCGTTTCTGAGACTGATTGTCTTCAAGAATTGCTATATCTGGAAAATTCTTCAGCCTGTGACCAGCCTATTGCTGTACTTCTTCACATTTGGCTAGGCTGGTACTCTGACAGCACACACATTGGGATTTTCTGGAACTGTCACCATGCTGGCTTAGCCTTCACAAGCCCTGAGTCACTGTGCCACCGTGAAGCATTGGATTAAGACGTTAAGGGAAGAATGAGACTAATGGCTCACATTTATTTAGCTCTTTATGATTTACAGACACTTTCCATGCAACAACCCTACTATGTTGGTAGTTCAGGTGTTGTTATCCCCCTATCATAAATATGGAAATTGAGCCTCAGGTTAAGTGACTTGCCTGTAGTCACACAACTAGTAAATGTAGGAGCCAGGCATTGAACTGAGATCTCTGATTCCAAATTCACTATACCTTACCACCTCTAGTCTTGAAACCCAACTTAACTCTCATTTATTATATGTTAACATGAAACTTGATTCTGATGTTAACATTACATGCTAAAAAAAAATAAAACAATTCCTTTACTGAGCAGTAAGTTTGTTACTTTTATTATGATTGTGTGGGTACTCTTTCTCATAGACTTAGATTGTATTAGTGCATGAATTCTTATGAAGCACCATGAACCAAAGAAGTCATTACCAGGTAGCCAGCCTTCTAGTGCTGAAATTGTACTTATCTAGGTTGGGCTTTGAGGATGGGGTAGCCTATCTCTGGGCCTCTACTTAAAGCCTTAATCACCCCAACTCGCAGTCCATTGGAATGACCTTCGGGAACACAAAGTTTCCTCTGGGCCATAGTAGGACTTTAGTTGAGGATTAGAGATGTAATTGATTAAATGAGCAGTTTTATATGTCGAGCTATATTCTAGCTATGTAGGGAGATGTGCACAATTTATAGTCTGAAGATGTTTTTACTAATTCTCAAATATTGCAGCGCAGTCCGGGCTGCCTCCCTGCCTGGCTCTCATACCATGGGTTGGTTTGTGTAGAGGGCAGCTGCTCCCATCAGGTCACGGTACATTGTGCGTCCCTCCCCTAAGACTATGTAGAGCTCATGATTCCCTCTCCACCACAGCCTTCCCCTAGTGTGCTTCAGTCCATGCTCTTCCTCGCTGCCCAAAGTCTTGTTTCTTGAAGCTGCTTCTCACCTACACACCCCCAACTTTGTCTCTGTCTCTCTGCTCCTGCTGGTGAGTGGCAGTTGTTATAGCCAATGAGAACAGGGGGTACAGACAACTCCCTCCCTCCCCCTGCATCTTCTTGGACTGTCGGGCTCAGCTTTTCAAAGGCACCAAGATAGAGCCGGTCTTTGGCCAATTTGTCCACGACCAGTTGCTTTTCTGATTCTACCAGAGGTTTTTCCCTGTAATAAAAAGGTTTGTTCTGTAAAACGTGGACTCACTGAACAGGCTGCACCCGAGGACCTCAAGTCCATAGGTTCTACAGCCCTGCTTTATATCAGCTCCTTCCCCCTCATCCCCAATCCTGACCTGCTCTGCAGTCCAGTTTCACTGACTGTCCCATACCTGGAATGCTCTCCTCCTTTGTCTTTGCTTCCTGACTTCCTTTAAGTCTCTCTAAAATCCTGTCTTCTACAGGAAGCCTTCTCCAGTCTCCCTGAATTCTGGTGCCTTCCCTCTATTTTCAGTCTGTCCATCTGTCTGTTTGTGCCTAAGTGTTTGCATTCTGTTTTCCCCATTATATTGTGAGCTTCTTGAGGTCAAGGACTATCTTCTGCCTTTCTTTATATCCCCAGTGCTTATCCACAGTATCCATAGGACCCGGCACATAGTAGGTGCTTAATAAATGTTTGTTGATTGACCATTTGGCACATAGTGTTAATAAAAGCTTTTCATTCATTCATTCATGAAGGTTTTTTGTAGACCTATTCTGTGTTTCACTTTAGTTTGGAGCAAACATGTTGGGGAAAAAGAATGACAAGCTGGGGCGGCTAGGTGGCGCAGCGAGTAGAGCGTCAGCCCTGGGGTCAGAAGGACCTGAGTTCGGATCCGGCCTCAGACACTTAACACACATAAACAAAAACCTAGCCGTGTGACCTTGGGCAAGTTACTTAACCCCAATTCCCCTCCAAAGAAAGGAAAAAAAAGAATGACAAGCTTTTTATCTCCAACTGTACCACTTCAGAGGAACAATTTGGAGTAATACTTATCTCCACTTAATAGCCAGTAGATGGTACTAAGATGTTTTAAATTGGGACTTTTCTAATAATCTAATTAAAAATAATGTGGTTGAAGAGATAGTGAAAATGAAGAATCTTAGCACCATAGAATTAGAGTTAATAGGGAACTTAGTGTTTCTCTGTTAGCTAATATGAGTGTAATAATACTTTAAAAGTAACTGAATTGTTCTAAAATTCTAATCTTTGTGAAAGAAAGAGGTTACTAAAGAAGGTCTGGTATTTAGAATATGTGGGAAGCAGGTATGACCCAATGGAAAGGCCAAGACTAGGGATACAAATGTGGACGGATAATTTCATCTTTTTGTGTCTCAGTTTCTTCATTTGTAAAATGAGGAATATGACATTTACCCTTCTTACCTCATAGTATTGTTGTAAGGTGAGAGGGAAGGGTGAAAATTTGGGGGAGGGAGGTAAGGGAAATAGAATAATGACATGTAAAGGATTTTTCATAAGATTTACATCTGTATCTTAGTTCAGAATCAGGAAGGAAAAGTTAAGTTATAGTTGGCAAAATTATTCTTTTGTTTAAAAACAGTTTTAAAATGAAATTTCATTCTAGTCTGATGTATATGAAGTATAAGTGCTATGAGAGACTTCTGAAATATTCTGGTTTTCTAAGACTCTTCAGTACTGTAGAAATTTGGACCGTGGATCCCTTACTTGCCTTTTCTAATTTATGCCTTTCCTTGGTCTGACAGTAATACATTACGAGTTACTCGTACCGCTGCCCCCAGCACACTGGAGAGCTCAGGTACTGTGATCACTCAGCTTGGAAAGAAGGGCAAAGAATTTGAATTCTCCCATTTGCCAATGAAGGTGGAATTTGTGGAGTGCAGTGCCAAGGGAGCTACGGGGGACAACGGCTCTGCTGACATCCAGGACTTTGAGAAGTGGCTGGCTCGGGTGGCCTGAAGAGGCGGAACTGGAACAGAACAGATGATGTCTGACCTTGACAACATGTGCATAGGGGTGGGTTAGTAGTGAGTTGATAAGGGGTGAAAAATATAGTTGAAAATGCTTTCTCATTGTGGAAAGAAATTATTATGGGGATTATTATTATGAGGATATTAAGGATAAATGTACTGTAACTAGCTTGGGGTTTTAAAAAAGCCTTCCAGCTTCTTTTTTCAAATAATTCAGCTTTCCTTTATTGTTCCATTGCCGAGTACAATGGTTTTCATTTCTGCCTTGAATCTTAACAGTGAGTGTAAAGTTTATGTTATCCTCAGGAAAGATAAAGGACTTTGCTATCTCCACCAGACTCCCAAGTAGAGAGAGGTTCATTACCATAAACATGTTTATTTCAAAAAGAGTTTTTATCCTTTCTGATTTTTGTTTCTTTGGTGGTTTTTCTTCAGTCTCAACTCATGGTCCTTGAGCAAAATCTGCTTATGGTCCACAGTTTCTCATAGCTTTAAGACAGTATGCTTCTTGGACTAGCCAAATTCATTATGACTGAACAACTTAGAGCCACTTTCATGGAATACTTGATTATGCTATATTTTACTCTGCTCCTTTAATTTTATAAAACTAAGTAATGAACAAATGGCAGAAAGATTCTCTGCAAGGTTTTGCGTGTGTACAAACTCACCCGTGTTAAAGAATATCTGTGTTTTTGTAATGAAATTTCTTGGCATCTTAAATTTGTAGGTTTTATAAATAATACATTTTTGGTAAATAATGTGGCCAGACTTAGAGCAGCAGAGATCATATCATGTAAGAGCATGATGAGACCAAGGTCACTTTGATTCCCTGTTATCTTTGGTAGGTTTCACAGTCACAGACTACCTCCTGCCCCTGCCACTTAAATGCCTTGAGTCTAAAAAGGTACTGAATGAGACTGTGCAGTCCTTGCAATCCCATCCCCACTACTGGAAAAATAGCTCAGTACATACATACGCCTTACTGGTGGTCAGTGGTGCCATCTTTGTATATGAAAGACCACCATTACTATTAGGAAGGAATAAAACCTGAAAATGACAAGAACTTTTCTTATGTCTCATGTTAGGATTCTGATTTGAAAGGCTTTCTACTGCTAATATTTAGTCTTATGGACTACCTTTGCTAGCAGAAATAGTAGCTTAGGGAAATGGAAGTAAGAAAAAAACCGTAAAAAGAAATTTAATGTGGTCACACATGCCATTATAGCTTCCTTGTTTAATGTTTGTATGTGTGGCAAATTAAAAAGGCACTGTTACCTAACATGGAACCTTGAACAGAGGAGGCACACATTGAAACAGTGGCTTGAAAAACCTGTTAAATGGTATATTTTCTCAGTCTTTTTTCTTTCTCACAAAATTTTCCATTTAGTTGCATTCTCTTTCTTGGTTTATTTATTTTTTTAATTATGTGTTAAGCCAGTATTTCACCTCATTAGCAGAAGCAATAGCATGTCACAACAAAGGCTGTTTAAAGAATGGAAGAGAAACTGGTTTTTAGTTATGACAAACTAATTTAAAGTGAGGAGAGAGAAAATTAACAGTGAGTATATACTACCATTAGGAATGTATCATTTGGAGGACTTTACCTACAAAGATTTTGAAAGCATTTTATAAACAATAGTTTAAAAAAAAAACACCTTCATATTTTTCCAGTGGAGGAAGCAGAAGATAGATTAAGTGAATGAGTTACACAATTATCTCCATAGGATTGAACAATCAGACTTTTAGTATGCTGTTAAAATATGTTGTATCTTTGACTTACCTGTTTTGGAGCAGCCTGTGGCTGTGGCCTTTAGTCCTTGGGACCCTTGAAAGAATTTTTCATAAAGTAAAAGCAAAAAATTTAAATGTTTCTTTGTTTCAATTTTTGTGTGACTGCAATCCAAATTTTTTGTTTTTTTGTTGTTTTTTGTTTTTATGAACTTTGGAGCCTTCAATGAAAATATTTCTCACCAGTGGGATGCAGGTTCCTTACACTATTGACTGGCCTTCCCCCCAAATGAGTCTACATAAAAGCATCTCTCTAGTGTACTTACAGAGGATCTACTTTTTCTGCACTGAGCACATCCTCTTCTATGCTGTTCATGATACAGGGAACAGACACCGGGGAGATGCCCACTGTTGTTAGCCCACAAGGGTAAGCTCCGTCTCTGACTTTTGTCTATTACTAGAACGGAAGGGTCCAGCTGGTTCAGAGGACATTTGGCAAACTGCAAATTATTTGGTACTGTGAACTACATCCTTTAGCTCCTCTTCAAGCTTCTTTTCAAAGGGTTTCTCTGACTTTTCTGCCTTCCCTGTTAACCCTTTGCTGCAGGCCTGACAATCTGTTGGCTGTTTTCATTAGCCAGACAGAACAACAATTTCTGTGACTTTAGTGATGCCCATTTGTTAATGAGTGAGGGAAATTTCTGGGGTCTGTGATTTCATTTCATAGCCATTGAACTCTTAGATAATCATGGGGCTTAAAATCTCATAGATCTCACCCATTGTGATTTTGTTACTGACACATGAGTGGCCTGTGCCCTTTTGTTTCACTTTGCATAATTTGGTTTGAGCAGTAATGTGTTTTCCATAGAAGCACTCAAGGTCAGTATAGAGTGGTCAGGGCTAAATTGTTTTTGTGAAGGTCATGTGCACAGTAAATAGTCATCTTCAGAACAGGAGATGCCACACTTTCCCCCGGTTTTCCCAGCTATGGTTGCCAGCACTCAGTTTTGTGTAAACGTGAATATTACTTGTTTCAATTTAGACAAATTTTGTCTTGTTCTGTCCTCAATGAAGACAGAGAACAGATGGCTTCTTGTAATCAGGGAACATGATTGAACTGCTTGTGTTCATTTTTCTCCAGACTAAATCCACATCCCTTAAAAAAAAAAGTTCCAAACAAATGGAACAGATTACTCAGTATAATTCTCACTCAGTTCTGAATGTTTTATTTCTACCAACAGTCTGCGTAGGATACCATTTTATGTATTACTTAGTATTCAACCCTTCCTTCACATCCATTTATCCATATCCATATCCCCTTGTGGCTACACTTGATTTCTTTCACAATCCCTTATACTCTATGGCCAATGGCGTCAAGAATGCCCTCACCACCACCCTTGGTTCCCTTTACCTTCCCCTTTAAGTTGCTGTTCCCTGTACCAGCCCCTAGCCCTAGCTAGAGCTACTGGGGCTGCAGAGTGCTGCCGGAGGAAGATGCAGAACTGAAGGCCAAGCCTACAATGTAGACCAGACCCTCACCATCTCAACAAATGCTTTATCCATTTGGCAGCTGTTATAAGCCCCTCAACTGAAGCGTTTCTTACCATTACGAAGTAAGTCTTCTACATAACTGTCTAGTCGGTCCCACCTCCTGTCTGCCTTTATAAGGAGTCATTTCCAGAGGCACAGATAATCAAGATGCAGGACCCGTTGTTAATGAGAAGAAGGACAGACTGTTAGCTGAGCTACTGTTCTTGTCTCCTCAGGCTCCGCATCCCAGCTGCTTTACTCTCAGGTGATGAGACATCTGATTTTATTGAGGTCAGGGAATAATAGATAGAGATTTCCCCTAGCTCCAGAGGAGGACAAGTTCTTACCTCTAAAGTTAACCCCTGTTTATGCCAGAGAGAGAGAAAGAGGGAGAGGGAGAGGAAGCATTTGTTAAGCTTTCAGTATGTGTCAATCACTAGGCATGATGTGGAGATGGTGGAGAAGCATCAGGGTCTGGCCAAAATAAGATGAAATCCAACTTGATGGAAGCCCAGACACAGAGACATGATCAAAGGTTCTAGAATTGTACCAGGCACCATGCTAAGGGCACAGCTGATCCTCACAACAAGCCTGGGAGGTAGGTGCTACTATTATCTCCATTTGTAGTTGAGGAACTGAGGCAAACAGATCACACAGCCTGGAAGTGTCTTGAGGTCACACTGAACTCAGTTCTTCCTAACTCCAGGCCCAGTGCTCTGTGTACTTCATGACAGAGTGCAGGAGGCTTGGCTTGTGGTTGAGAATCAAGTGAGATACCATGTATAAAGCATTGTAAATCCTACAGTGCTCTATAAATGCTAGCTGCTAGTATCTCTACACCTACATTATTAAGATCTGAAGACTGTAAAATTTAAATAACGATAGCACCTACCTTCCAGGGCTGTTGTAAGGATCAGATGTGCCATATGTATAATTCCCAACTCCTACAAAGAAAGCAGCCATATTTTTCCTTTCTTCTGTGGGGCCAAACTTGTTTATTATAATTACACATTGTTCAAGTTTTATTTTCTTATTGCTCTTTTCATTTCTGTTGGAGTTACTGTGTATATTTTTCCTGATTCTGCTTACTTCACTTTGCATCAGCTCATGTATCTTCCCATGATTCTCGGTATTCTTAATCATTGTTTTGTGTGGTACAATAATATTTTCATTACATTTATGTACCACAGCCTGTTTATTCAGTCCCCACTTGATGGACATCTACTTTGTTTGCAACTAAAATAAATGCTATGTGTATTTTGGTGTATATGAGACATCTGAGCCGAAAGGTGGTGCCATAGTGCATAAAGTGCTGGGCCTGAAGTCAGGAAGACTCATCTTCCTGAGTTCAGATCTGTTCTCAGATACTTACTAACTGTGTGACCCTGGGCAAGTCACTTAACTCTGCCTCATTTCCGCATCTATAAAATGAGCTTGGAAAAGGAAATTGCAAGCCACTGCCAAGAAAACCCCGAATGGGGTCATAAAGAGTCAAAACACAACTGAAAACGACTGAACAAAAACAACAAAAAATGAGACATTTACATCTGTCTTTGCTTTCCTTCATCTATATACTTAATAGTAGTATCTCCGAGTCAAAGGGCATGGACATTTTAGTCATTTTCTTAGCATAATTCTAAATGGCTTTCCTGAAATGTTTGGACCAATTCCTAACTCCACCAGCAATGTATTATTGTGCCTGTCTTCCTGTGGTCCTTCCAACATTAACTCCTCCCATATTCTGTCACTTTTGCCCGTTTGCTGGGTGTGAGTCGAAAATTATGAGTTGTTCTGATTTTCATTTTCTTAGTAATTTAGGGCTGTCATCCATATGATTGTTTAGTTTTTAATTCTTTTGAAAACTGTTCATATCCTGTGGTAGCTTTTCCAATAGGGAATGACTCTTGGTCTTAAATTCTTGTGTTAGTACAACTTACAGCTTTGGCAGATTGCTTGAGTGAGTCACGGAGAGGTTAAGTAATTTGCCTAGAGTCACATAGCCAGTATGTGTTAGAGATTGGACCTCAACCCAGATCATCGTGACCAAAACCAACCCTCTATCTACTATGCAACATTTATGCTTTTATTGATACCAACAATATTCGTTTACTAATATTAGTACTAAGCTCTTATTAGCCATTTTGGCATCTGCGCATTATTGATTCATATTTGTTGTAATAATAGCTCAACCAAATTATAGTCTAAACAAACCTTTTGCCAGTGCCTCACTGTGGTGTGAAGGTGACCCTTGGTTCTTGAAGGCTGTGTTAGTGGTACATGTTGCCTACGGGAGAATGTCCAGACTCCTTTGCCTGCAGGATAACTTCCAGACTAGCCAATCTAACATTGAGAGAACTCTACAAGGTGCCTCTAACTTTACCCTTCCAGCCTTATCTTCTGCCATTCCTTTATACAAATGCTCTACTCTAAGTCAGTGCGCTTGTAGAAAGGAATAGTAGAAGATAAGTGTCTTCTCTGCTGTTGTTCAGTCGTTTTCAGTCATGTCCAACTCTTTGTACCCCATTTGGAGTTTTCCTGGCAGAGATACTGGAGTGGTTTGCCATTTCCTTCTCCAGCTCATTTTACAGATGAAGAAACTGAGGCAAACAGGACTAAGTGATTTTTCCAGGATTACAGAGCTAGTGTCTGAGGTCAAATTTGAACTCAGGTCCTCTTGACTCCAGGCCTGGTGCTCTATCTACTATACCACCTAAGCTGCCAGTATTTTTTTGCTTTTTGGAGGGGCAATTGGGGTTAAGTGACTTGCCCAAGGTCATATGGCTAGTAAATGTTGTGTCTGAGGCCTTATTTGAACTCAAGTCCTCCTGACTCCAGGGCTGGTGTTCATTCACTGTGCCACCTAGCCACCCCATTGTCACTTAATCTTTTGGTGGTGTGAGCAGCTCTGTAAGATTAGAAGCTATGGACAAATCTCTGATCTGCATTAGTGGAGGGAGATTGCACAGTGGAAGTGCCGTATGTCGATTAAATCATAGGCCCTCTCTACCTTAAAAAAAATAAACCAAAAAACCAGGAGGGTGTTATCAGTTTTGGCAAGGCTGCTGGCAAACCCTCCCATGCTGCCTATGTTCACATAATGGAGATATTTGGATTGGATAATGATACAATTAGGTAGATTCAAGGATATGCTGGTAAATGTTTTTAAAATGTACTAACACACTTTTAAGTTTAATCTGAATTATTCATGTTTTCTCCATCACTTTAAGTTTAGAAATTAATAAAACAATAAGTCAAGCCCTAGTTTTTAGTGTTTGCTAATTTCCAAGGTAGATGTGCTCAGGTTGAAATTTTAATATTTGGCTCTTGGGAGCTGGTTGGAGCAGGCTTCAGCACTGCTCCAATTTCAGGGAAATTATGGTATTCAACATTTTTACCAATAACTTCAGCAAAAAGCACGTAGCACAGTGACTAGTACATAATAAGCACTATATAAATGTTAGGTATTATTACTGCAGGTTTTTAACTGTTGTTATGTCATGGATCCATTTGTGTTCATAACCAGTTGCCTTGACCCAGGGAGTGGTGATTAATGGATTGATGTAAATCCAGAGAGACAACTGTAGTACAATGCCAGGGGAAATTGTCGTGTTCAACATTTTTATCAATAACTTAAACAAAAAAGCACAGATGGCATGCTTATGAAATTTGCTAATGACAGGAATATAAGAGGAACAGATAAACATTTGAATGGCAGGATATGGATCCAAAGAGATCTTGACAGTCTGGAAATGATGGGCTATAACTTTCTCAGCAAGTGGAGAGAGGGGAAATGTGAGGTTGGGGACAAGGGTACTCCTCGAAGAACCAAAAGTTCTCCTCTCCCGGCCTGGCTGCTTGTCTTGAGCCATGAGACCAGGTACTGCTGACCTAGAAGGGCCAGTACTTTATCCCTCCGCAGCTCTGGGACAGGCAGGCCCAATTTTAGCAACATTCCGAAAAGAGCCCTGGGTTGGGAGTCAGGAGGAGTAGGTTCTCTTTTCTTGTCTCAAAAGAAAACTTAACTCTGCCTCTTTTTTTCCTCTTTGTGAAATGAAATAAACTAGTAAGCTACTCACTCCTAACAGAGAGATAGACTCAGGGCCCAGAAGAAAACGTCCATCTTTTGGACAGAGTGGGCTCTGTGGATCCTAGTTAAGGACCCTAGATCAGATGATCTCTAAGAACCCACCTCTAACATGATGTTCTTCTACACCTGACAGAAGGCCTCCATGGTCTTAGAGGGTCCTTGGTCTTTTTGTGTGTGATTTCCCCCTAAGCAGACTTCTTAGATTTCAAGTGTGAAGAAACAACTGATCTTAGGTAGCACTTAGTAAGAGTAGTTAGTTTAAATAAGAAGGTACCAAATGGCCCACTCCTTGGGAGTGGGGGCAGCTTCCTCATTGTTATAATTCAGTTTCTATCTTTTCAGAGTGATATAATAGTACTAGCTAATAGCTATTAATGATATTCACCCCCCCCTCCAGGCCCACCTACCCCCATTCCCACCAATTAATCACTTGCTCCAGCCTCAGTGTGTAGTATTTACCCCAGGTGCCAAATTCGTGGATATGGCTCTGCCTCCACCAGCTGCCCCAATAGCTGTGCTTTGGCTGCTTCCCCATTTAATGCCCTAAGTCACTTTTCTTCCCTTCTTCCATCACACTCCAAGTAGGAAGAACTGGGAAAATGTATGGTTTAGGCAAGTTGAGGTAAAGGTTGATTAATGACTTCTCAATTAATAACTTCTTAATTAATGACTTCTTAATTAATAACCTGTTTAGGGCATGGGAGAAGGCAGGGAGCAGAGCAGAGATGGGGAGGAGGAGGACACTAGTGACCCCGGTCACCAAATTGCTCTTCTTCACAATCCTTCTCATCTCTCTCCCTCTTCCTCTCCCTCTGTCTCTGTCTCTGTCTCTGTCTCTGTTTGTTTCCCTCTCCCTCTCCCTCTCCCCCTCTCTCTCTGTGTGTCTCTCTTTCTCTGTCTCTGTCTCTGTCTCTCTCCAGGATGACATAACATGTGACATGTTACTAAGTTATCATACAGGCATAGAATCTGAGTTGGAAATGTCCTCAGGCCCTCTTAATCTAACCCATCATTCTGGGTAGTATCAACCCATAATGGAATCAAAGAATGTCAAAGTAGTAAAGAAATCTTAAAAACCATCTAGTTCAAACTGTACCTAAGCAGGAATTCCCTGAACAAAAGCTCAGATGGTCATCCAGTCTCCCCTTGAAAACCTCCAGTGATGGGGAAAACAGTCTTGTACTGTAGCCTGTAGATCACTGATGCACTTCTATGCCTGACAGAAGGCCTCTATGGCCTTAGAGGGACCCTGATCTTTTTGTGTATGATTTCCTCCTTCCTTCCAGCAATTTAGTACTAGTGATACCAGAAATACATAGGCATACAATGTGTACTCAGTAGATCAAAGACAAATATGAGAGCTGACTTATGTGGATTAAAAGACTGAGACAGGAGACAAAATCCCTGGAGAATAAGAACAAACCCTAAGAAAATAAAGCAAGATCATAGGGAAAGACATCAAATCTTTGGGGAAAAGCCTAGACCTGAAGAAAAATTTGGAAAAAAGAGAATTAAATGAAGGAGAAGAAAACCCTGAGAGTGAAGAGCAAAGCCTTAGGGAAGAGACCAAAGTCTCTGGGGGGAGTATTCCAGTATTCTGGAAATATTAGCTAAAATAGGGATAGAGAGGGAGAGACATTGGGGAGTAGGTGCCAGGGAGAATAAAAGGACATAAAAGCCATTTCTCTCTCCTGGGAGGCAAAAGGAAAAAAAATAGAAAAACTGTAAGGAGTAGAAAGAATTGAAGATGGCAGCTTGGACATACACAGAGGAAAGACCCTGTGCCTGAAAACTGAAGATTTGTAGAGACTAAGAGAAAAGAAAAACAGACAGGAGAGGCTAAAGGAGGAGCTGGCACTTTGAGGGAAAATCCAGCCTGGGGCCAGTAATCAAGGCAAATAAAGCAGTAGGCCAGAGCGGGAGGTTTGAGTAGAAGACCATGCAGGTTAGAGGCCTTGAAAGCTCTCCTTCAGGTGACTGCTCAAAATTCTTACTTACTTCTGTCTAGGGGAGCTTAATTATTTCCAGAGAGCCTGAACAGAAGAGGGGAAGAAATAATTCATGCAACTCTGCTTTTCAATTGCAATCATGGGCTGTCCATTGTCACCAACCAGTTCAAAGCATTTGTCTCCGTGCTGTATTCCAAAGACAGGTCCAAGGTCCCTTGGTCTTGTGTCTAATGTTATTTAAATTATAATAATAGAATGAATATACTTGGGCATCTTTTTCACTCAAGGATGAAAGCAGCTTGAGAAGCTGTATAGCTTGATAGGAAATGAGGAGCTGGGAAACACCTTAGATGGTCTAAGAGCCCTTAGAGGTTATCTAATAAGATCATAGATCTACAGGTAGAAGGGACCCCAGAAACCATCCAGTCCAACATCCTCATTTTACAGATGAGGAAACTGAGGCCCATAGAGGTGACTCATGCATGGTCACATAGTGTCAGAGCTGAGACTAGAACCCAGACTCTCTCCTAGTCCAAGAATCTTCCCAGTAGCACGGGATGTCCATCAGAGCAAGAATTTTATGAGTCTATTCACCATCCTGTCATAAACGGTTAGTTCTGACTCTAGCTATGACTGTAGGCCTCCTCTTACTTGCTCAAAATCAACAACAATTTATTCTTATATCATTAATTGTACTGCTGTAGAATGGGTCATAATAACAGTTGCTGGCCTTTATGTAATACTTTGGGGTTTGAAAAGCACTTTACAAATATTATCTCATTTTATCTTCAACATAACCTGGCAGGTAGGGGCTATTACTGCCCCCATTTTATAAATGAGACGGAGGCAGATTGCCATGAAGTACCTTGCCCGGGGTTACACCACCAATAAATGTTTGAGGCCAGATTTGTGCTCTGGTTTTCCTTACTCTAGGTCTGGCTCTATGCCCTGAGTTACTCATTTTCTTTTCTTTTCCATTTTTAAAAAAATAGTATTTTGTTTTTTTCAATTACATATAAGGACGTTTTAATATTCATTTTTGAGTACATTTTAAAAATTTATTTTAAACTTAAATACAAAATGAGAAAAAAAACCATTGCCATATGCAGGTAGAACACAAAGAGAAGATTCAGCATAAAACAATAAATTTCCATTTCAAGAAAACCTATATAATAAATACCATACATTGTTTTCAAAGCTGCCCAGCTTTTCTTTGCTTCCTTTTAACATTCGATTTTTAAAAATTTTGAGTTTGGGTCAGGTAGGTGGTGCAGTGAGTAGGAGCTCTGGCCCCGGATCCCGGAGGACCCGGGATTGGTTCCAGCCTCAGAAAATTTGTATCCCCACACAAAAATAACTAGCTGTGTAACCTTGAGCAAGTTACTTAACCCCAATTGCTTTAAAAATTTTTTTTGAATTCCAACTTTTTCTCCCTCCCTTTTCTCTCTTCCCCCCGTGAAAACAGTAAGTAATGTGATATAGGTTATGTATGTGCAACCATGTAAAATATATTTCCATACTACTTGTATTGTGAAAGAAGAAACAGACCAAAAGGAAAAAAAAAACATAAAGTGAAAATTGTATGCTTTGATCTGCATTCAGATTCCATAGTTCTTTTCCCAGATGTAGATAGCATTTTCCTTCATGAGTCCTTTGCAATTGTCTTGGATCATCACTTTGCTGAGAAGAGCTAAGTCAGTCATAGTTGATCATCACACAATGTTGTTGTAATTGTGTACAAAGTTCTCCTGGTTCTGCTCACTTCACTGGGCATCAGTTCATGTAAGTCTTTCTAGGTTTTTCTGAAATTTGCCTGCTCATCATTTCTTTTAGCACAGTAGTATTCTATTATATTCATATACCACAACTTGTTCATCTATTCCCCAATTGATGGGTGTTCTCCTTAATCTCCAGATCTTTGCCACCACAAAAAGAGCTGCTATAAATATTTTTGTACATGTGGGTCCTTTTCCCTTTTTTATGATCTTTGGGATACAGACCTAGTAGTGGTATTGCTGGGTCAAAGGGTATGCACAGTTTTATAACCCTTTAGACATAGTTCCAAATTTGAGCCACCTATTTTCAAAACAGAGGGTCAGGTAGTGTGGCTAATGTTTGAGCAGCCACTGGGGTTTAACTGCTGTAGCTGCCACATTTGAGAAATTTAGACCAAGATAAGAGGTATGTCTGGGTCTACCAGTCATTGCTGGCCTTCCCATTTTAGAGAACTGATAATGAGATGGTGATTTTTGCCTCTTCCTTTTCCTTCTGCTGTTCTATAAAATTTGTTCACATTAATTTGTTCTATTAATATCAAAAATCCAGCATAAGATAAAAGTATGTAGACTACAGCAATTTCTGATTTGCAGGTATTTAATTATTGAGAATAAATGGTATCATACAGAAGGGAGCACTGACTGTCACGGTACACAAAGAGAGAAAACTAAAGTAATGGGCTTCCTTTTGAAAATAACTGGAATTTGTCCCAACTGAGGGCTCTGGAGCAAAATAAAAGAGAAT
This sequence comes from Gymnobelideus leadbeateri, assembly GCA_011680675.1. Taxonomy (NCBI): domain Eukaryota; kingdom Metazoa; phylum Chordata; class Mammalia; order Diprotodontia; family Petauridae; genus Gymnobelideus; species Gymnobelideus leadbeateri. The sequence goes on along the minus strand of WOXC01012321.1, from coordinate 18,547 downwards.
CTGAATTGATTTATATTCCATAATTTCCCAAAGCTGGGTAAAAGCATAAATTTAGCTTTTCCCTTAGGCAAAAAAAGGTGATCCCAGAAGTAGTTTCTGTCAAGCATGGGGATGGAAGAGCTGAGCAAGTGTCTGCTTTGGGTCATGTATGTCTCATTGTTCTACTCTACAGAGTCTAGAAGATGCCCACAGATGGGAAGGTGGGCACTAGAGAGTAATATATATCCAGTGGAGGGGAAGGGGAGCAACTAGAAAAGGCTGGCAATACCCACATTCCAGAAGGGGAAAGAATGAAGATTCTCATCTTTCCTGTCTTGCAGCAGCCCAGAAGAACCCTTGCTTCACTTATACAAACAGCCCTTCATAAGCACACTGGTGTATTCACATCTAGAATATCCTGCTAATAGCCATATTCCAAGTTTTAATAAAAACAGGCCCCAAATGTCTAGTAATTACATGAACAAATATTGTATCTTTTGATGATTTTTTTTATAATATGAGAGGTTTAACACCTACAAAGCATATAAGAAGAACTTTTGAAAATTTCATTTTAAAACATTTCACTGATTTTGCATACAATGCAAACTCCTCAAGAACAGACACAGTTTTTTTCTCTCCTTGTATTTCCCCAAACTTATCATATAGTAGAGGCTTAAGAAATGTATGTTGAAAAAATATGAGAAAGCTCTTTTTTCCCCATCCCCCACTCTGCCCAACACCTGCCCCTACCCCTAATCTTCTCTTCAGAAGTGGGAGACTATGGATATGCAATACTGCATATAAAGGCAGACTTTTCAAAATGTTGGTTAATCATACTATATTTTTAAATTTTTTGTTATGAGGGAAGGTACATTGGGAAATGTAAGTGATGTAAAAACAACAATAAATGTATTTTTAAAAACAAATACAAAAAGAATTTGGAAAAGAAAAAGGGAAATACTTATTGAATTAAATTGTTTAATTTCTCATCAGTTGAATTTTCTGCAAAAGAGATTCCAGATGACCAGATCCACTAACAGTGCAGTCATTCCAACTCAATCCCCTGGGAAATCCTAGAAGTCAACCAGTCACCTTTGTGTCCTTGGGGCTCCGCAGAACCCTTGTCTCTTCCCTTTTTTCTTACTTTCTATTCGGGACCTGCCTTGTCCCAATCCTTTCCATTCATCATTCCTATTGAAGAGGGATAAAAAGCTGCAACCTTGGGTTCAGTACTTCAGCCACAGAAAGGCCACTACTAATTTTATGCCTTTCTAATTTTTGAATAAGCCCTTTTTCCCTTCAGTTTTTCCTTTCTCCCAGATGACTCCCTCTGAATATGTCCTTCTCTTTAGTTTCCTTCTTCCTGCCTGTAATGGAGGCTCTACTTCTTTCTCACAGAGTCCTTCATCAACCTAACAGCCTCCTCTCTTTTCCAGGATGGCATATATTTTCCCTCTTGGCTTTTCTTGGAATCTATGAAACTCATTTTACATTCTGAACATCAATCATCATATTGCCTTGCAATTTTCACCCTTCCTTTTCAAAGGGGCCCCCTGGTATTGAAGTGTGAGGTTTCATGGGGCATTGAACATCCATCTTTCATGGGCCCTGATTCTTTCTCTAATATAAATCAGTAGAAGCCACCCATAGGTTTATATTCTTTGCTAAGTATCAGATCTGGAAGGCATGGGGCTCAGCTGTCAGTGGTGAAAAATCATTGCAAATTTGGGGACATGATTGTGACATTATAACATGAGAGAGACACTGTAGAGACACACATACATATCTATGACTGGACAAGCTACTTTTTTATGCTATGCAGGCCTTGTATACTTTCTCCATCTTTTGTAGATTGTAGGTATCTCCCAATCACTTAATTAACAAGTACTTATTAAATGCCTGATATTATATATTCCAGGCACTATGCTAGGTTTGGGGGATACAAGGACAGAAATGAAATAAATCTCTACTATTAAGGAGCTTATGTTCTACTATGTACATAAATGAGTGTATACAAAATAAATATAATTTGGGGAAGTGTATCAGTAGTTGGGAGTGTCTGTATCAGGGGTTCTTAACCTGGGGTCATAAAAATCCCGTGGATCTGTGTATACGTTTCAGAGAGTCTGTGAACTTGGATGGGAAAAATTACATCTTTATTTTCACTAGCATCCGGCTGAATTTTAGCGTTTTCTTTACTTATTCGAAAACATTATTCTGAGAAGTTGGAATAACAGCTGCCAGAGGGGTCTGTGACACACAAAAAAGCTTAAGCACACCTGTATCAATCTATGCTAAAGAATTTTTATTAATCAGATAGCATGAAGTCTGCAGGACAAGATCTTTGGCTCTTTAAATTCTTCAGAATCTGACCTCTGAAATAAACCCTATGGGGCAACTAGGTGCCACAGTAGATAGTGTCCTGAGGCTAGAGGCGGGGAGACCTGAGTTCACATCCTGCCTCAAACACTTACCAGATATGTTAACCTCTGATTGCTTCAATTTCCTCATCTGTAAAATAAGGATAACAATAGCAGTGACCTCTCAGAGTTGCTGTGAGGCACAGTACCTTTTACATAGTGGATTCTAGGTGGCTCAGTGGGTAGATAGTTGGGCCCGGAGTTAGGAAGACTCATCTTTGTGAATTCAAATCCAGCCTCTGATCTGCACTAGGTGTGTGACCCTGGACAAGTCACTTACCCCTATTTGCCTCAGTTTCCTCATCTGTAAAATGAGCTGGAGAAGGAAATGGCAAACCACTCCAGTATCTTTGCTAAGAAAACCCCAAATAGGGTCACAAAGAAGTGAACACAACTGAAAAATATCTGAACGTTGTTCACCTACATTAATTGTAGAGATATTAATTGCCCAGGTATAGCTCTTTCTGGATGAGGACCAAGAACGATTTAGCCTATTTTCCAAAAAAAGAGACAGATGAGTTTGTTGGACATGCCTTCAAATAGCTATGCTTTTTCCTTAGTAAGTTCAAAGACCAAGTCTGACCCGGTTGGGTAATCATTCTAGTCATTGCTCTTTGTTACAACTGCTACCTCATATTTTACTGAAAAAGGGCATTCCCAAAGAGCTCCTTCTTCTCCTCTCCCCCTCATCTGATATCAGCTAAATGACTTCTGCCAATACCACCTTCGTTTCTGTCTCATATTATGGAGTGACCTTTCTCCTCACCAAGGCAAACCCCTTTGCAATCATTCAGAAGCAATCCCATTCCATCCTGTTTTCTCCAACAGGTTGCTGCCTCCACCATCCCCACTCTCTCACTTACCTTCAGTCTCTCCCTATAAGTTGCTTGCCTACTGCCAACGAACATGGCTGTGTCTTCTATCCTTAGAAAACCCTTGTTTGATCCATCCACCCTCACTAGCTATTATCCCATATGTCTCCTCCCTTTGTGGCTAAACTCCATGAGAATGCCATCTACAATCAGTGCCTTTCTTCTTAACTCGCTGTGGTCTGGCTTCTGATCTCATCATTCAGTCAACAGTACTCTCTCCAAAGTTACTAACCCTCTCTTAATTGTAAGATCAGATGGCTTTTTCTGTCTTCTTCTCTATGTTTTTGTGGCACCATTCTCTCCTGGTTCTACTGCCTATGTTACCATTCCTTCTCATTCTTCTTGCTGGATCTTCAATTCTATAACCATGAGTGTTGCCCTGAGTGCTCTTCTCTCTCTATACTTTCACTCAGTGATCTCAACAATTTCCATAGACTCAGTTATTTTCTATATGCTGATGATACTCAAATCTACTTTTCCATCCCTAATCTCCACTGACCTCTATTCTCGTATCTCCAGCTGCCTGTTGGATATCTCACACTGGATGTCCCATAAACATCTTCAACTCAACATGTCCGAAACTGAAATCATTATCTTTCCCCCAAACTTTCCCTTCTCCCTAATTTCTCTATTACTGTTACTGATACTATCATTCTCCCAGGCACCCAGGCTTTCAACCTAGGGGCCATCCTGGATTCCTCATTCCTGACCCCCATCTCCAGGATGTTGCCAAGACCTGTGGACATCACCTTTGCAACATCTGTTACATATGCCCCTTCTGATACCACTGGCACACCTATGCCAACCTGGTTCAGACTCTCATCACTTGACACCATTGCAATAACATGCTGGTTGGCCCAGTTACAACCCTCTCACCCTTCGAGTTCATCTTCTGCCCACCCATCAGTGGGATCTTGCTAAAGCTCAGATGGAATTATGTCAATCTTCCCCACCTCCCACTCCCTAACCTCCAGTGGTTCTCTACCAAACATGAAACCATGGTGTTTTGTGTTTAAAGCCCTTCATCACCTGACCCCTCCCTATCATTCCAGGCTTCTTACACCTTACACTCCATACATACGCTGCAAATTCAGTAACACTGGCCTTCTTTCTGTTCCTCAAAAAAGATACTCCAGGGACAGCTAGGTGACACAGTGAATAGAGCACTGGCCCTGGAGTCAGGAGGACCTGAATTCAAACTCAGCCTCAGACATTTAACACTTACTAGCTGTGTGACTTTGGGCAAGTCACTTAACCCCAATTGCCCTCCCTTACCCCTCCAAAAAGCAAAAAAAGAAAGAAAGAAAGAGAGAAGGAGAAATAAAGGAAGAAAGAAAGAAAGAAAGAAAAAAGAAAGAAAGAAAGAAAGAAAGAAAGAAAGAAAGAAAGAAAGAAAGAAAGAAAAGAAAAGAAAAGAAAAGAAAAGAAAGAAAAAAAAGGAAAGAAAGGAAGGAAGAAAGAAAAGATACTCCATCTCTCAACACTTTCACTGACTGTCCTCCATGCTTGGCCTACTCTTTTTCCTCATCTCTGCCTCCTGGCTTCTCAAGTTTCCTTCAAGTCCTAACTAAAACCCAACCTTCTATAGGAAACGTTTTCTGATCTCCCTTAATTCTCGGGCATTCTTCTGTTGATTATCTCTAATTTATCTTCCATAGCTTGTTTGTACATAGTTGTTTACATATTGTTTGCCTCATTAGATTTGTGAAGGTTTTGAGGGCAGGGACTGTTTTTTGCCTCTTTATTATACCACAGTACTTAGTGCAGTGCCTGGAATAAGGTAGGTCCTTGATAAATATTTATTATTTGACTGACTACCTCATCTCATTGAAAAAAATAACAGTTAAAGCTCTTAAACTGTCTTATAGGGAGCTTTTGTATTAATAGAGAAGACCTTTGCATGTAGCAAAGCACATGACTTGAACATAGATTTTATATTGTAAATATGTTTTCCAGAGTTATTTACAAAAACCATTTTGCTAAAACTATAACAGTTTTGTAGTAAATGAAATTGCAGTTTCCAGTAGCATTAAATTGGATAGTATTTTAGGAACTCTACTTTTTAATCATATCTAAACAATTTTGAGAGGTGTGATAGAGATCTGGTGTGAAATTCAGGGAGAGCTGTGTTCAAGTCCTACTTCCAATACATATGACTTTATGAATCTGGGTTAGCCCCTTAACACTCAGTGTACAAGGCAACTCTAAAACAATAATTTGGATAATATTTATTTCCATTGGTAGAAGGAATTTCCTCATTGGAAGTTCCTTAATAACTTTAAAATCACAGAACTAATAAAATAAATAATTTGATGCTTTTGTTAGCAGAATCAGATGCATGTCCTTCTGCAAGTTGGGATATGAATATTATTCTTTATACTAAAGATGGTATATTTTTTTTACTAGGGATGGGTTTAAAGAGAAGTTAGATTTGTTGACTAGTTATTGCCACAAGGACCAATTAAGCATCAATTATTGGGCAAGGTCTCACTAACACTCAATTGGTCAACTGCTTTAAATAAACAAAACTATTCAATTTTATATTATTCTTTATTTTATATTTTAGTCAACTCATTCTGGTGGGCCCAACCAGATGCATTTTTTTTGTGTAACCACCAGGTGTCTCTATGGCACAAAGTTTGGCTGGATACTTTTTTTCCCTAAAAAAAATTTTTTTTCTTCTTCTCCCAACTAGAAAAGCACTTTAAGAGCAGGTGTGTTCCACATTTGCAAAAGATGCACAGGGAGAGGAGGACGGGAGAGCATCTTCCCCCACAAATGTAATAAAACAAGGTCATCTCTTCCATGTAAGATGTCAAGAAGCTTTGGGACTTTGACCCATCACCCGAATGAAAGCTTCCCAGAATTCCTTCTGGGAAAAAAAAAATATTGCCTTTGTATATCTATTCTTCTGCTCATGCCCATGCTAAAGTAAGTTGACCTTCTGAGGCAAGAACACAATTCCAGTGCATAAACTTCTGTAGCATAAAGTCAGTGCTAGCCTGCCTTGTTGTGGTGGGTACCTTTAGAGATCCTGACTGGAAACTGAATGGGAGTCTGATACTTCCAGAGCTTGCTTAAGCCGCTGGATATTTGAGGAAGAATGTGTAAAGGCCTTGAGAACCATCTGTTTATTTTAATTCTCCACGTTCTATCCCTGCTTTAAGTGAAATCAACAGAAGGCCAAGGAGCTAGCTAGACAACATTTTCTCAGCCCTTCACAGAAAGATCTTCTGGAAGACGTAATTTAAAGTTAGGCTTCCTGTCTATATAGAGAGGCATTACAGAGCTTTCTACTTAACCAGAATCTCTATTTTTTGTAGAATCTTGGGAATGCAACCAGGATCCTCTCACAACAAATTCCTGTCAGTTGTCAGAGAATGAAAACAACATAATGCAAAAGCTTTCCTTGTCAGAGCTGATAGAAAGTTTAGAATCTCATTTATTTTTGTAGTTAAGAGCCCCAAGAGCAACTACTTTACTTCCTCCAAATGAGCTCTATCCGATTGTGCTTTTAAATGTTTGACCTCTAAAATGAGCTAACTGCTCAGTTTCAAAACTATGGTGGCCTGGTTAACATTGTTAAGTTGAATTTGCAGGTTTGTCAATGGGTTGCTTGTACAATTTTCCTTCTGAGATCCCTTGTACCCATTATCTATTGTTGGGACAGCAGCAGTCTTGTTAAGTTAGCTTGGCCTAACAGATAGAGGGCTGGACTAGATATGATATCAGAAAACTGCCTCTGACAGTTTGTAGTTGTGTGACCTTAAGAGAGCTGTAAGATAGAGATGAATTTTCATTGAATTTTTGAAAACTGGTACTATGATTTCATCACTACAGGAAACTTCTGGTGAAGAATTTTCTCTACTCTAAAACTTATAGCCTTAGAGAGCTTCCCAAGGGTGTCAAACATAAGGCCCATGGGTCATGTGTGGCCACACTCCCAAGTGTGGCTTGAACCAGATTAAAATGTAATTGGGAAATATTCAACAAAACAATTATTTTTAAAAAATATATTAAAATTTCCAAGTCAGTACATAGCCTGCAGGAATCCTTATATGTGGTTTAGTGGCACCTGTTTCTGTTTGAGTTTGACCCCACTTGTCCAAGGCATTCAGAGGCTAAGTGATTATCTGTCCAGGGTTACGTAGCCAGCCAGCATGTAATACAGGTGAGACTTGAACTTAGGTCTCCTGTACTCTGATGTTGCTCTCTACCATATCATGTGGGCTTTTCATCATATTCTAGAGCTAGAAGGAACTTCAAAGGTCAACAAGTCTCGTCCTTGTTTTATTGACGAGGAAATTGAGATCCAGAGCAGTGGTGAGAGATGGCTTGTCCATGGTTACCCAGGTGGCAAAGTCAGAATTTGAACCTAAGTTCTCTCACTCCCCATCTATTTCTTCTCCCCATCCTTCCTGCCATCCCACCCACCCCCCATGTTGCCAGTATATATGGAAAGTGGAATTTGAACTGTGGTTCTTGAACACAAGATTCGGGGTTGTTTCTTTTTTGTGCTGCCTTTCTTAGCTTGCGTTCTTTTATCTGTAAGATGGGAATGATAACATTTCCAGGGTTGTTGTCAGGATCAGGTGAGCTAATGTATGCAAGATACTTTGTAAAAAAGAGAAAAGAAAAAAGTAGAGGGCTATTGAAGCTTTTTTTTGTTTTTGGAGGGCAATTGGGGTTAAGTGACTTGTCCAAGGTCACACAGCTAGCAAGTATGTCAAGTGTTTGAGGCCAGATTTGAACTCAGATCCTCCTGACTCCATGGCCAGTGCTCTATTCACTGCATCACCTAGCCTCCCCTACTGAAGCATTTGAAAAAATGTATAGAGGGGTGCAGAAGGAAGCATAGACAGGCAAGGCAATTTTAAAGTAATGGGTCAAATTTATTATATATATATGTATTTATATATATGTATTTATACATATGTATATATATTTTAAAGGCAAGTTTTATGAAAGAGAAATTTATAGTTTCATATACAGTCCTTTTTTGTGTTCTACTTGGCATATGGAAATATTCAGGGGTTTTTGGTGTTTGTTAAGTTCAAATTTTAAAATAAAATCCCCCTAAAAACCTTTGTAAATGTCAAAGCACAAGATAAATGTCAATGATTTTTTTTTATTATTGTGTTGGATCACATAAGGCACTGGAATGGAGGATTGTGAAGTCATGCTGGGTGTTGAGATCTGTACCTAAAGGGCAGGAACACTCTAGCCATGCTGGCTCCCAGGTCACCATGAGTCATCAGGATGCAAAGCAATTTGGAGTCAAGCCCATAGAATGCTTTGTGCATGAATAAGTCTTGTGTATATGGTCCCCTCCATCACACTATAAGGGTGAGGAAGGGGCTGTAAGGTAGAGCTTCAGTACTAAATGCCAAGCTTAAAACCCTCTATTCCATTTTCTTTATTATTTTAATTAATTGCCTGATGGGGGAATACTGGTATTTCTTTATTGTCCTAATTTCATTTATTTCACATCTAGTACAATGTAAACTCCTTGAGGGCAGAGATGGTCATTTTGTATCTCCACCAACAAACCTGGTACTTTGTTGGTGTTTCATTAATACTTGTTGAACATCCTCTAGCCATTAATTTGGTTTTCCAGCAACTTTAGGCCAAAATGAATGGCTAGATAAATTTACCTCCAGGCTCTTTCCTTCTCTCACTGTTGCTGTACCAGGTACCTGGCTTGCCTTCATGTTTCATCTGGCCAACTGCTTCCTTAGGGTGGCAGGTGAGGTTTAGGGTCACCAGGTAACCACACCCTGCCTCCATTTGTTCAGGAAAGGTTTCCTGGAGGTGATTGGTTAGAGAAGATCTCTCAGAATGAAGGGAGGGAAGGAGAGAGAGCCAGTAGATTCTGACCAATAGAAAAATGCAAACCTGGGGACTGCCTTAAGATTATCTCTTGCCATATCCTGAATCCCAAGGGTCTGAGGAAGATTCAGTCTAAAAAGGACTATCAGAACAGTAGGGCAGCCTGGGTCTCTTCTAGGCTTTATGACCTCTTGTGTGGCCAACCGGCTCCCTTAGGGTGACCCTTTGTGATCTCTTGTGAGACAGAAATAGTCTCAGAAGAACCTTAACCTCTAGATAGGTATTCTAGAAAAAGGGGGCCCAGGGCTGGGCTGAACCTCTCAGAGGTGCTAGAGATTAGTGGTACTCTTCTCTCCCCAGCCCCTCCAGGAAGAACCTTATCATGTACTGGTTCTGGGCCAATGTCAGACCCATTTCTGAGTCTGTGGGCTGAGGGAGTAGGGTGACTTTGCTTAAAATATTCATGGAGGAATGGTTCCAGATTTGGAACCAGATCTGAGTCTGAATCCTGCCTCAGGTACTTTAACTTAACTTCTTAAGTCACTTAACCTCTATCAATTGTCTGTAAAATGGGTATAATAATAGCCCCTACCTTACAGAGTTACTGTGAAGGTCAAATGAGATTATTCATATGTGTATATATGTATGTATGTATGTATGTGTATCACTTTGAAAATCTCAAACCACTATATAAATACCAGCTACTATTATATTACTTCTCATATAGTCTGCCAGTTCTTACTTCTGAGGGACTTTCTGTAGACAAGAAAGAGGAAGGGAGGTGAAGCTAACTCTGGCTTATCCATGGTTATGGGAGATAATAGAATCCCAAAGCCGAAAGATCCTTCAGAGGAAATCTAGCTCAACGCCCAAACCTGAAGCTTGAATCCCTTCACTGTTGCCTGACTGGGAAAGCAGGAATACTTTAAACCCACAGTTAATCTTTTGGCTTCTTATTAGCCAAAGGTTTCACCTTCCTCTCTTACCAACCCTTCTCCCTCCACCAACTAGAGTTACTATCACAAAGAATAATTTGAATATATTCCCTTTAGGCTACCCCTGCCTACCTCTGTAGTTTGGTGCTGATGAAGACAATGGTCAAAAGGTGGTCATTTCTCCTCCCCAATGAGGTTTTTTAGGAATATTAGACAAGAGACACTGTATTGAGAATTAAGACAGTTTATTGTTTGATTGACCAACATGCTAAGTCTTCAATTTTTTTTACACAGTTTTATGGAAAGTCAATATGGCCACTTGTACCTCCTGAGCCAGTAAGAGACGGACATGCCACCATCAGAGCTTCCAACGGCCAGCCAAGTTACAGGGGAGGATTGAGAGGAAGGAAATGAGGGAAGAGGGCAAGAGGATAGTGAAGGAAAAAGATGACTCAAAGCTCCTCAGTTCACACATCAAGATGTAGACTAATGTCCATGCTATGGAAACAATGACTTGATACTGATGTATAGCACTACCAAGATGGCTCCCTGGCTCCCTCTCCTGAGGCTGACTTATTTGAGTTATGCTCAATCTCGTTGATTTGCTTAAAGTGGGTTCAGAGTCAGGTGAATTTGCACAATAAGACCCAAGATGGTTGGAATCTAGAAGTACCTTACTCTAAAACAAATTTATCCAAATCTTAAACATCCACAAGCTTCAGGCTGCTTTTCATTCTGACACCATTAAGACATTTAGGTCATCGGCCAATGCTGAGGGTCCTCTAATCTCTTTATCCACCTTCAGGGATATCAGAATGGTCATGGAAAGCCCCCTTCCTTTGCAGTGGAGTCCAAATCTCTCTTGTATTATCTCCCTACTTATGCAGATTTGCTAGGTAGAATCTGATTCCTACTTATAAAGTTGGATGAAGAAATGACTATAAGATTTTATTTCCACCTATTACCCTAAAACTAAAGGCTCTAAAATATGTATTCTGTATATCATATACATATAGACACATCATCTGTTTATAAATCTAGAGCCCCAGTTCTACACATATAAATGGGCACTGGATGAAGAATAAAGGGTCCTAACTTCTGAGACCAGAATGACTTCTGACTTATATAACTTTGGGTAGGTCACTTTACTCTTCTGTTAGTTTTCCTATCTGTGAAATAGGGAGAATTACAATTCCCAATTCATCTTGTAGGAATGTATCAAGAATAATTAAAATATGAGACAGGAAAATGTTTTCATTCTTTGGGGGAAAGGTAGTCTAGAAATCCAACATCTTGTGGATACCAATGAGTTATTCTTCTGATCACATCCTTCCCCTATTTTCCTAGTCTACTTTTCAATGTTTCAGTCATTCCTTTAAGGTGATATAACCTCCTCCTTTTTGTTTGCTTCTCATCTCATAGGATAAGCTATATAAAGGTCTGACTGTGAACTTGGGTGAAGTTCCATTACTTTATGGCATGCCTTTCAGTATTTAGAAGCCAGCCATCTTTAATCCCAGGCCAGTGTAGATGAACTACAAGGAGAACATCATTTAAAGACTTCAGAGTTCTGAGTCCTTTTCTTCTTGGGGTCCGATTTCTTTTTCTAGTTCCCATATATATCCTAGAACAATGGAATCTCAGAGTAGGAAGGGACCTTAGAGACCACTGCACATCCTACCTGAAGCTTGAGTCCACTCTTTGTTGTCTGATTCATAATGAATACATCAGAGTGAGGAGAGATATGTCAGCCTAAGCATAGATCTGGCCCTATGCCCTGGGGTGGGGCCATGACAAGAACTGCTTAATGTTCATTAAAGAATCTTGTGACATGATGGAGGGAACAGAGTGGCTGGCTTAGGGGTGAAAATGATGGTGGTGAAGCCATTCAAAGAAAAGGTTATAAGCTTACTGGATACCCAAGGTGGTCAGGTGCCCCCAAGTTGGAGAACATGACTATAGTTCTGACATTTGGATTACTGACTCACTTTCTGATACTACCCTCTACAGGCTCCCCCAACTATGCTCTCTTGTTTGTTCGTTCCATTAGACCATTTTGGTTGTGGTTCTGTCCCCCCAAACACTTCTCTAAATGTTGCAGTCCTGGAACTTTTGTAATTCTGATTCCACCTTGGCCATCCTGGAACCTAAATATTGAGGGCCAGCTAAAGACCCTGTCCAAATTGGAACCTCTCTTCTCAGTCCTTATGAGGGGAAATCACTAACTCAATTGAGGTCATCTCTAAAAAGGTATCAACTTTGCCCTTCTCTATCCTATTTGGATTTAGCATTTGTAAACCATTCTTTCTCGGGATATTGAGGGGGTTTCTCCTGAGGCTTTCTTCTAGGGAACAGATCCACTTTCTTCTTGGACCAAGTATGGTCCAGATCCCGAGATAAAGTCAAGAGATCACTGAGGTAGAATTAAACCCCAGGGTGTTCTCAATCAAGGTTCCACTCTGGTTCTCCAAGCAAGAGCATGGTGATGCTACCTGGTTAGGATGGGAGAAAAAGGAGAAATGCACTTTTGTGAAGGAGGTTTGATTGCTGGAACAACAGTCCATGAGAAAGGAATTATGGAAGAAGGGGAGTGTAGAGAAAGGAAGAAGTAATGGAATGGAAATCAGTAAGACAGGAAGAAATAAAGGCCCTAACCTTTAAAGGAGCATTCAATGGGAAGGGAAGGCTTGAGTTAGGAGTTAGGGAGGGAAGGAGAGGAGAGGGGAGAGTAGGGAAGGGCACAGGAAAGAGAAAGGGAATTGCTGTGTACACACCTGGAAAACCATGGCTGGCTGCAGGCAACACTAAGACAAGCTATATCTTCCACTGTGCACCAAGCATAGTTCCTCTATGGCTACTGATGGAAACAGGTTACTGTTCCCCTGATTTTGTGCACTCATGAAGGGAAGTCTTTCTTGGCTTGTTTTACAGGAATGTCACAAGAGAAAAAATGCTACTCTATGATGCAAAAAGAATCCATACATTCGTTCATTGAACACACAGTGGAGATCACTGCAAATCTGTCCAGGACAGAGGTCACAAGTACTTCACTGCAAATAAAGACCATACATTGTAACCCAGGGACATGAACGCCTTTAAGGTATCGTGAGGTAACTAAGCGATCTTCCACCAAGCACCACTGTAAAGTGTGCGGCATGCGTATGCATGGAGCCACATCCACACATGTGCATCCACACAGACATATGTACATATTATATATATACGTATATATAATGTGGAGATATTCTCATGTGCTATGTTTGTCCTCTAGTTGAACACATCGATGCATTAGCTTATTGATGGCAAGACAATTCACAAGTTATCTGACAAATATTAATTACCTCTTATTTCGACAGTTGCAGCACTTCTCATTTCCAAGACTGTCATCACAAAGCAAATTCCAACTTGATAACAGTAGGAGAAACAAAAATATACATTGTGTGTGCACGCATGCACACGTGCATGTACGTGTGTGTGGCATATACACAATCTAACTATGTATATATACTTATGTACACACATATATAAAAATTAAGCACGTGACACATCTGATTTTGGTGAGCACATTGATCTTTGTCCTTTGGGGAGAGGAACTCATTTGGGAATTAGGTTTCCCCTCATCCTCACCTAAAGATAAATTTCACTTCAAAGATCAGCCCCTATGCACCAGTACCTAATGCTGAAATGATGGGGGCAGTCCTCTCAGGACAAATGTTAGAGGGTACTACAGAGTTCTCCTCTACTTGATAACTGTTGGGTGCCATTTTGGATTGTTTCTGAGAAGTTCATTCCAGATGTGTTTTCATCCCTCTTGTGGAGGGATTCTTAAAGAAATCCAATTAGCCTATCTAAAAGGTTGCCATGATTTTTTTTTTTCTCATCATCCCATCTCCCAGTGAAAATGCATCAGTAGTCTGAAGGTATTCTAAGTCAGGACCACACTGGGGGTGGGGTGGGGTGGGGTTACAGTTTCTAGTTTTGTACGCAGTGAGATTTCTATAAGACTGAGTTTTCATTTCTCCTTGGCCTTGGCTTCATGGGCACATCCATATTCATTAGCATAGCTGGCCCATGGGGAAATGTTACTTAGCTTATAAAAGACATTTCCAAAGGTGTTAAAATGGTCTTGGGGACTGAGCCTTTCTCAGGAGTAAATCAAAAATGGCAAACACAGTTCTCCTTGAAAGGTGTGGATATCACCAACACCACTCCCCTACGCAGGCCATCAGAGGTCCCTGCAGCTCAACCGTACCATAAAGTGACAACAGTGTAACCTTGATATTCATGACAGTGTGTGCGTATAGCTCATGTTTATACTACACAAGTGGAATGAAAAAACATCAAGAAATAATGTTTTTGTAGAACTGTACCCAACAATATTAGCAACTAAAGGTCTAAAAACATTTATTCCTATAGTAGTTCTGCAGATACCATGCCCTCCCCACCCCCACCCCAAAATCATGTATGGAATAATACTGTATGATACACAATAGTGAGCTTGGGACACACTTCATCCCACTGATCTTGAGTTCACCAGTCATCCAGAACTCATGGAGAAAGCAAGTGTTGTACACTGCTCATCATCAAACATTTGTTTTTCTTTCTGCACATCCCTTATAATGGATCCAAATATACATGTATATCAGTTTGGCAGCTAGGTCAGGAAAATGTTCAGGCCCATGGATATTTTCATCAGCCTGTAAAATTTACATTGGTCCCACCCACATTTGCCAAGATAACTGCTTCCTCCCACTGTCCACTTACTCTTCAAATCTAACCATGTCCCATTTAGCAAAATATACTCCAGACTCCCCCTGCAGGTTTTCAGGGGGATGGAGTGGAGAAGCAATAGAAAGTTTATTTCAATTTCTTTAGGCTTGCTGCCAGATTTCCCATGGACCATCAAAGCAGCTTTTCTTTGAGGATCAGGGCTTAAAGCCCAGGCCCATTTCAAGAGCTGATATACATGTATATAAATATATATGGCCACAGAAGAGGAATAAAGACATAATTACAGCTGTACTTGGCAGCATGCTTTTTTAGAGTCAGTGTTTGGTTTTAACCACTTGGAGTCTGTAGTAGGGGGACATATTCTGGGTCAGATTGCCCGGGGTCAGAGTTTAATCAAGTTGCCTGGTTTTGTTTATTTATAATGGACAGGATGGGGTGGGGAGAGTGAGAGGTCAAGGAGTATGGGAAGGAGGAGGTATTTGGGGGCAGGGAGAGGAAGGTCAAGTGACGTAGGAAGGACAGAATGTGGAAGGGGGGAAATCTTCTCTATAAGTTTACAAATATACAAAAACAAAAGGCCCAACCTCTTTCAAATAAAAATGACTACATTTTCATCTGGCAAAAAGTTGTATACACATGATTTAAATTTTTTTAATTTTAACAGTTTTTGGCAATCTTAATAAAGTACAATATATTACAACCAAACCAAAAAATAGTTGTTTAAGTAACAGCTGTTAAGAGTGACATGAGCCCCAACACCCACCCTCCCTTACCCATCCCACCCACAAGAGACAGAGAGAAAAAAAAAATCCTCCCATCTTGATAAACTTTTTTTTTCTTTTAGGAAGCTAACCAATAGGAAGCAACACAACAAGCGGGTAGTGTCAAATGAAGCTGACCAATCCAGGGCTCTGTATTAGCAGGAGCATCCGCCTTCACTAGCTGGGGGTTCTTGTGGTTTGTCCAACTTGATGTCAATCACTGTGGGTGATTCCATGCTAAGGAAGAATGTGTCTCACCAAAAAGAAACCAAATTAATTCACTGGGCATTTTGAGAATAATGGTCCATTCCCATCTTTCCCCAGAGACTGTTTCTAATCATTTGTTGTTTTGCAAATATTTTTCTTTGGAAATACACTTACCTTCTTTGCTAATAAGCTAGTAGACAGTTAAACAAATTCTAATTTATACATGAAAGAAGGATCATATCATACAAGTCCAGAATTTATGGGGCAGAAGGCACCTCAGCACTCACCTAACCCAACCTGTACAAGAAAGGAAGCCTCACTATAACATAACCAGCAGTCTTTTTTCTAAGGAAAACCAACTACATTGAAAATAGGTAAATACAAGCTTGTAGAGAGAAGTCATGTCCATGAGTCTATACTGATGTTACTAAAAGCTTTATTCACCCTCTCCTCTGACAGTTTTTATCTCAGACTTTTCTAACTGCTTTTCTCTGTCTGGATCATTATCCATTTCTCACCCCTAAAAGTGAGATATCTGCCCTGGGCCTGGATGATTCTCACTACACATTCTCTCCTTTGGTGATCTAATCTGATGGTTTTTTTTTTTTGGAGGTGGTGGTGAGTTTCAGTAATCCTATCTTAGGATGTCTTTTAGCATCTCAAACTCAACATATCCAAAAAGAACTGATCTTTCTGCTCTCTGGAGAGTTCTAAATTGGAACTGGAGTGCCTTAAATGATAAGATTAACTTCAGATTATCTTACAGACTTGAGGACTTCAATGTAAATACTGAACCACTTGACCCTTTAAGCATTCTGGTCTATTATTTAAACAATCTTCTCAGCTCCTAAGACCTTCAGGTTCACTCAACCTTAGCCACACACAGGAATGGCCATACTTTGATATCTTTGCCATTCATTAGTTGTGCTCCCTCCAATATCTTGAGTTCTGAAATTCCTCTTTATGATCATAATTTCCTATCCTTTCTTTTCTCCCTCAGCTTCCACACCTCCTAGACTCATCCTTTGCTTCTGCTTCCTCCATTCTTCTCTATTCTCCCCATCCATCACCACACACATTCCAACTTTGCTTTCCTACAATCCACTCTCAGTTCAACTCTATACTTGAATCCCTTCTCCTTCTATTTCTACCACTACTGATATTTTACCTTCCAGGCCAATCAGGAGTATGCTGGTAGATGTTTAATAATGATGTTTAACAAAAAGGAAAAATGTGTTCAAACATACTTGTAAATTTTATCTGTTATTAACATTTTCTTTGTTATTTTAAATTCAGACAATCCACAAAACAAGAAATTAAGCCCTGATCTGTAGCATTCAACAATTTCTGAGGTATGAATGCTCATACTAAAATTTAATAACTCACTTGAAAGACCTAGTCTAAGCTGGCTAAGATCAATCTTCAACCCTGGTCCATTGTTACTATCTGCTTTCTCTGCTCCTACTCCCATATTACTATACAACACTAGAGGAAGTCTTTAACTGGGCCAAGAGGATCTATTACAAATTCATTTTCTTCTCATCTCAATAGACCCTCACTGCCACGGAGCAATCTTCTTATTCTGCTCTGATTTTATATTTCTATCACACTCCCCAAAATGGCTGTTTCAAACATTCTCTCTCCACATGCCTCCTATGTCTTCCTCATCTCCCTCTGCCTTAACAGATGGCCTCACTTTCCACTTTACTGAAAAAATTGAGGTCATTTATCTTGAGTTCCCTCATTTCAAATACTCCACACCTCAAAATCCCCTATATATCTTCAGCTATCTTTAACTCCTTTTTTCCAGTCTCTGAGGAAGAGATGGGCTCTTTTCCCTGCCTTTTTTCCCTTTCTCTAAACTTTCTACATGTGTCCTTGATCCCAGTCCTCTCCCATATTCTCTGAGAGTCTGCCCAAATGACCATTCCTTCCTTTTCAATCTCTCCTTTCCCATTGGTTGTGTATAAACAAGCTCTCATTGCCCCATCCTTAAAAATCTTTACTTGACCCTATTATTCCTTCTAATCAGTGTTCTCTTTTTTCCATATTATTGTCAAACTCACAGAAAGACATGTCTGTTCTTGCCACCTCCACTTCCACAACACCTGTGAATTCTCAACTATTTATAAACACACTCTGACCTCACCTCTTGACTGAAACTGCTTTATCTAAGATCACCAAGGTTAAATGCCAAATTCATTGGTCTTTCCTAAGACCTCAAACCTCCTTGACATCTCTTCTGCTTTTTAATTTTTTTTTTGCAAAGGCTTAAACATGGTCCCTAACATCAAATAAATTTAAAAGTATTTGGATAGATATGGGATGCACAAATGTATAAAGATAATTATCAATAAAAGTAATACAATTTAATTGTCAATATTTTCTAAAATTTTATTTTAGACTCAAGGAATTTGAATACAGGTTCTCCTGACTGCAGCCCTGGTACTCTATTCACTACATCACCTAGCTGCCCCTCTTTAGCTTTTAACAATGTTTGCTACCCCTTTCCCCCTTATATTTCTACTTTCCTTAACTTCTGACACTCTACTCTCTCTTTTCTTTCTCCTTCTGCTTATCTGACTTACTATTTTCAGTATCCGATCATCATCTATCTCCCCTTCTCCCCCTCAGTAAGCCTGGACATCCTTCAAGGTTCTGTTCTTAGCTCTTTTAATTTCTCACTCTATATTCTCTCCCTTGGTGATCTCATGGACTCAAGGGTCATTTCTGTTCAGATGACTTTCAAATATGTATGTCTAGCCAATAATCTCTTTCATAACTGGTCTTTTATCACCAGCTTCCTATTGGGC